>JAYESA010000012.1:165584258-166054480 GCA_036927795.1 Iris macrosiphon
GAAATTTTATAAGTTGGGTAGGTTGTAAACCCCCTGAATTTTCAAAATTATTAAATCTTGGATTTTTCCCAATTTTCTGGAATTTTCTGGGAATTTTCTGAAATTAAAATCAATGTTCTTAATTATTAAATGATTTTTAATTATTAATAAATAATATTAAAATATTATGAAAATAATATTTTTGGGTGTAAAATGGAAAACTGGACTTAGGATAATTTTTCTGGAATTTATTGGACCCCGGACATATTTTTAAATGCCTAAAAACTATTTATTTAATTATTTATTTATTTGTTTATTTATTAAATGTTTTATTATTATTATTAATATTATTTATTTTCTAACCCTAGCCCATGGCCCAGCCCGCGGCCCGGCCCATTGGGCCGAACCCGAACCCAGCCAGCCCACCGAGCCCAGCCCCTTAGCGGGTCGGGTCGGATCCCCAGACCCGCACCCGACCCAACCCTACCCGGGTCCCCCTCACCCCCCACGACCCTTTCCCCCTCCGCTTCCGGCGCCGCCGCCTCCGCCGTCGGCGCAGCTCCGCTCGGCCCCCTCCGCTCCGCCCGGCCACGTAGCCCCCGACCCCGGATCCTCCTCCGCCTTCCCCGGCCTCGACGCCACCGTCTCCCTCTTTAAAACCCCCCTGGCCAACGCCTCCACCCAGCCACCGCCCTAGCCAGCCCCTCGCCGCCACCGCGCCGGCCGTCCTCCTCCTTCCCCTCGTCTCCTCCGCCGCAGCGCCGTGACTCTCCGCCGTACACACCCCGACGAAGACCAGCCGCAGCAGTAAACAGCAGCAGCTCCGCCTCCGACCGCCCTGAGACGCCGCCGACGAGCCCCCAGCCACGCCGCGTCGCCCTCCGCCGCGTGCCCCGAGCCCGGCGACGTTGCCCCGGCCGCCCTCCGCCCAGCTCCGGCGAGGAATCCCCAAACCCTAACCCTAATTCGGTTTCGAATCCGCGTGTCCGACACGAGTCGGACACGACTCGACCCTGATTTTCGGGTCCCCTTCAGGTGCGTATAACTTTTTGTTCGTAGCTCTGTTTTCGATTCCGCAAATTGCGTTGTGAAGCCTGTATGACCCTCTCGGTGTCCGGACAAACTGTTCGGGGCATCGCGTCCTGTGGTGATCGCACACCGCGATCGAAAAACAGGAAAACTAGACCCTGTTTCACCCCGGAACTGAGTGCGCCCCGCCAAACGGGACGACTTGGTCGCGTGCGGTCTTCACAGATACGTGCGCGTCGTCGATACGGACGTGTGAGATTTCGTAGAAGCTGATTCGGGTGTGCGTGCACACCGGAATCAACGCGTATCCGCGGACATCGTCCCGTATCCGACTTTTCTGCAATTTGCCCTAACTTCTTGTACACTCGTCAGATCGAGACGAAACTTGCGCCATCGGACTCGTAGCGATACGCTGGTCCTGTGGGTCAAGTTTGGTTCGATTCTGAGAACGTTGACGAAATCGCGTGTCGTGGGCCCCACAGGTCCCGCTCGACGGGCGATTTTGTGTTCGGCTCATCGGAATCCAAATCTGGAAGTTCCGTTGAGTTCGTATCAGCGTTCCTGACCTGTTGACACTAAGTTTGGTGAATTTGGAGACCTTTGATCCGGACACATTTTTCGGTGCAAAGCGGGCCCACCGGCGGATCCCGTTTTGGCCCGAAACTGCCGTTTTTGCCCTTGTCTCCAAATTGGACCCAAGGACAGGCGTTTCTAGCTATTTGATATCTTCTGAGCGTGATGGTAATGTCTATTTCAGCTTTTGGACTCATCTTTGGAAATTTTCCCAAGAACCATATTAATCAGATCCAAACAACAGGCAAGTACCTGCACCTCAAGTTAATCTTTATATATTGTGATAATTAATTCCCTGCCTTACATGTACCCTTGATGATTACACATAGTGTTAGAAATGCTGGATTTTATGTCTTGAATATTGGAGTTCCTGTCTTATTTTTCATGTCGGGTGGGAGAATACCTAGAAGGCATGTAGTTTACCCTTCCCCTTGTCATGTTTAATAGCTGTTGGTACACGACTGTACCTCAGCCGGATCTCGATTTCCTCTGTTTAATAGCCGTTCATGACGGCCGGATTAGCCTTATAAACCCCTACATGCCAACTATGTATTCTAAAAACAAACACTAGTTCACACAGATAGTTTCTGGTCTTGTTATATATCTTGCTGACTGTTGTAGTTTTATTCCCTGTCTCATTTATTTCTGTCTTCTTATATTCCTGCTTACAACTTTAACTCTGAGATAATGATGTTCTGTTATGCAGTTTCTTAACATGATATTCAATATTTAATTGTCATAAATATTTAGTTTAACCTTGTTGTGCACTGTGTACTTTGCTCCTTTCCTGACTGGATCTGTTGATTTAGGCGATGATGAGGATCTTGCCCCTAGTTATTATGGTCCCTATGAGGGGACTGACGATACCTATGAGGAGCCAGAACCCACCCAGGAGACCCCTGCTGCAGAGTAGCTAGTAGTAGCTATCTTTTGTTTCTGTTCTTATCTTATTAATCGGGTTTGTCCCCGATTTCATTCTGAATTGCTGTACTAAAATATTTGAATCTGTGGTCGCATTTATTTCAATTGCAAATCTTAAGTTTCAGTTCTCATTATTATCTTGCCAATGTTATTTGTGAATGAGCTAGTTAGTAAATATGGATTTGACCTAGACAGCGTACTACCGCCGACTCTGCGGCGTAGGCTGGACGTACCCACGCACTCGTGCCCGAACTTCCGGGTGCGGGTCGTGACACTTGCTTTCATCATCTCTTCTGTTAATCAGTCACTTCGTCCAGATCTTGAGGATATCCAGTCTGCTGCTTTATTATGAGACTATTTGACTACTCGGTTTGTTCAGTCGAGTGGTGCTCGGGAGTATCAGTTGATCACCCAGGCTTCTGCCGCCAGACAGGAGGATTGCACTATTCAGGAGTTTGCCACACTGATGCGGGATTACTATCGTGAGCTACTAAAATTGGAGGATCATAATCCTGATTCCGTACGCGCATGTACTTGTCAGAAAAGTCGACAGCTTTTTCAGTTTCTGATGGCCCTACGTCCCGAATTTTAGTCCGCAAGCAGTCGGATCATTCAGAATAATACTACTCTAGATGCTGTATCTCTGAGCTTACAGCTGAGGAGACTTGTCTGCATTCTCTTTCTACTAACATCTCTACACCGATTTTGAGTTCTGAGACTGTTCTTGTTGCTGCTCCGCGTCCTCCGACTACCACTTTCTGTAGGATCGTGTATGGAAACTCTAGAGGGGGGGTGAATAGAGTGCAGCAGAATAATCTACCCAATTAAAAATTAAGTAGAGTGAAGGCAGTAAATAACTAGCAGTGTATATGCAATATAATAAAGTAAGAGAAAGAGATAGCAAACGCAAACACTACGATGAATACTGGTTTTTCTCTGAGAGGACTAGTCCAGTCCCAAGAAGTCTTGTTCGGAGTTTTATCCACTATAATCACCAATAGTGAATCACAAGTTTTGATCCGAAGGCTTGCCGACTTCTTACAACCACGAGGTTTGATCCGAAGTCTCGCAACTTCACACACGTGCGTTTGATACGAAGGGCATGCAGACTTCACACAGAAGAAGAGAGAAAACTAATGGAGCCAAGTTCTTTACAACTCTTGTAGACTTCTAGACCGAGATCGCACTTGGCACTTAGAAGGCTACGAAGTTGATCTTGGAGAGAATAAAGTTTAAGCTCTGAGGTTTTACTCACTATAGGATAGAATGATTGAGAATAGTTGAGTGAGTAGGAATATGGAAATCCAATCCTATTTATGGGGTATTGGCAAACCGAATTCGGATGGGTTTAATTCAAATTTTCAACCGTTGGGCCAAAAAATCAGGAGCTTACTGAACTAGTTAATTTCATACCAAAAGGGTAACCGAGTTCGGTCCGAGTTCGGCACGAGTTCGGTCTCTAAGTATGGTAGACTTTGTAAATGAATGTGGCCTGATTTGGTGGATAGGTTCTTTGGTTTATTTGAGTGGACTAGATATCTGGGTATAGGTACTTGGATTTGCCAGTGCGACTCAGCTTACATAAGTCCTAGACTCAAATAAAATATTAAGTTACATATGAAAACTAAGAGCACTGATGACACCAAACTTCTAAAATATCTGCGACTTGAAGACGCTTTTTTCCTTGACGGCAGTTGTCCAAAGATAACCAGATCTGGAAATCTGAATACCTTTCAGGGGCTTCGTCCCCGAACCTCCACGAGGGGCGTTGTCCCCTCGACCCCCGTCCGCTGACAGGACAGTGGAACCCCCGGGTGCGAGGCTCCAGATAAGTCGTAGGCGGTTGGACGAAATCTTCTGGTATAACACCGTCTTTGGCTCATCGTCATATAGCATATGTTCATTGCTAATATTGCTTATTGCTTTCTGCAAGTACATGTTAGACGAACAAGAAAATATACAGAAGTAAATATTACATATCGGGACAATGCTTAGTTTACGTAGAAGATACTATAGTGATTGATCGATTATCATAATGCTAAACTTAATCGATTAGCCATATTCAAAAACTCAACATAAACATTGGGCCAACAATCTTCTTTTTTTTTATTATGGCAAATAAGTTAAGTTTAAGACAAATATAATCGATGCATATATCAAAACAATAAGCACAAATCACTATACATATACTACTTAAACATGTACTTACATACTTAAACTTACTTCTCCTCCGTTGACATGATCAAAAAGAAGCTCCCCTGTAATAGGAGATATTGATACAAATCTTTACCGAAGCTTCTACATGTGCATAAGCTCCCCAGTAGTACGATGTTGGCGAATATGCACATATTTGACATATTTCTCCTCATTTGTCAAAATATATTGTTTACGGCTCCCCCGAAAACGAAGTGTATATCATGAAGACAAGGTGAGTAGTATAAAGCATATGATATGATCATGTGGTAAAGAGTAACTATATAGACTATCAACATATGTAGAATAATGACATGCATATCATAACCATATACTTACCAATTGAAATTTGGATAACAATTGTAGGAAACTAGATGCAGTACATTAATATAGAAACATTGGGTAACAATAATACAAGAGAAGCTTAAATGGATGTTAGTCATATGCAAGAGACAATGAAACAACTTCTCTCAGATATCCTAACCATAGTCTGTAAACCCCCTGATTTTTCAAAAAAAATTAATTTGGAATTTTTCATAATTTTCTGGATTTTCTGGAATTTTTCTCTATTTAAAACTAAGATATTTTGAATTTAAAGGATTTTTAAATATCATTAAATAATATTAAAATATTATGAAAATAATATTTTATGGTGTAAAATGAAAAAACTAGACATAGGGTAATTTTTCGGGAATTTATTGGACCCCGGAAGTATTTTAAAAGCCCTAAAAACCAAGTTATTAATTAAACCAAAATAAACCGGGTTTATTTTAAATAAAACCAAACCAAACCAACTTCTGAACCGAACCGGTTTAATAAACCAAACCCTTAGCGGGTCGGATCCGGGTCTAACCCGCGACCCGAAACCCGACCCGACCCGCATTTATTTTATTGGATCGGGTCGGATCCCTACCACCCGACCCGACCCGTCGAACCCGAAACCCGCAACCCTTTCTCTCCCAAAACCCTAACCGCCCGACTGCTGGCCTCCCCTCCGCCGGCCGACCCGCCGCCCGTTCACCTCCCAGCGCCGCCTCACCTCCGAAACGTTCGCCAGCCTCTCCTCTTCCTCTTCCCCCGCACCGGCCGCCCCACCGCCTTCCCGTCCGCCTATATAAACCCCTCTTTCCGGCCATCTCTCCCCTCTCACCTCGCCTTTGCCGGAGCCCCGTCCCCGTCGTCCCCAGCACCGCCTTCCTCTGCCACCGTCGTCCTCCGCAGAACCCCCGGCCCTCCGCCTGCCGCAGAACCGCCTCGAGCACGACCCCGAGCCCCATCTCCTTCATCCCCTCCGCCAGGCCGCCCTGAACTTCCCCGGAGCCCTAGCCGAGCGCCGCCCGGCCGTCCTGGACCTCCCCGAGCTCTCGCCGACCTCCGCCGACCCGAACCCCCACTCCCAGCGGCCGGACACATATGCCCTAGCTCGGACACGGCAAACAGTAGCCCGGACACGGCCAGGACACAGTTCGTGTCGAGACACGCGGACACGAGGAATCTCAGTTTTTGGAACCCTGTTCAGGTACCCATTTCTCTCTCCTCGCTGCCCCATTTTCGATTCTGTCAGTTGTGTTGCGAACCCTGCGTGACCCTCTCGATGCCCGTGCAACCCGCTCGGTGCATCGCGTCCTGTGGCGATCGCGAACCGCGATCCAAAAACAGAAAAACCAACGCCCTGTTTCACCCCGGAACTGAGTACGTCCCGCCAAACGGGACGACTTGGTCGCGTGCGGTCTTTACCGAAACATGCGCGTCGTTGATACGGACGTACGAAATTTTGCAGAAGTTGATTTAGATGTGCGTGCACACCGGAATCAACGCGTATCTGCCGACAATATTCCGTATTCGTCCTTTCTGGATCTCGTTGTAACTTAGTGTACACACGTCGGATCGAAACGAAACTTGCGCCATCGGACTCGTAGCAATACGCTGGTCCTGTGACCCAAGTTTGGTTCGATTCTGAAAACGTTGACAAAATCGCGTATCGTGGGCCCCACTGGCTCCACTTGAAGGGCGATTTTGTGATCGGCTCATCGGAATCCAATTTTGGAAGTTCCGTTGGGTTCGTATCATCGTTCCTGACTCATTGACACTAAGTTTGACGAATTTGGAGACCTTTGACCCTGACACGTTTTTTGGTGCAAAGCGACCCACATGTGGACCCCGCCTTGACCTGAAAATATTATTTTTGCTCCTGTGTCCAAATTGGACTCAAGGACAGGCATTTTTAGCTATTTGATATTTTCTGGATCTGATGGTGATATTTATTTCAGCAACCGGAGTACTCCCTGCAGAACCCACGGAAGTCAGAGCTACAGTTGGAGCTAGAACCCTAGGCAAGTGTACCTTGCCAAATCCTGCAGTTTTTGTTACTTATTTTCTTGACATATATATACTTGTTGTACATGCTTAAACCTAGGACCGTGTGACTTACTTAGCGTCCGATTAATAGTCGGGTGCCAACACTGTACGCAGAGTTGTGTAACGTCACCTAGAGATGGATATCGACACCCTTTATATTCTCGTACTTGCATTATCAAGTACGTTATACCCAGGACACCTGACACGAATCATGAGACAGAATCTTCCTGAAATATTCAAGGTAATTCTGTGTAGGTTGCAGGATTTATGACATAGACATGATATTATTAGACATTATATTCATAGACATAGTATGACTCACTGCATTAGATATGATCTTACGTGACATGGACATGAGGCATTGTGGACATGAGACGTACGATTATATTGGGTGGGGAGAGACACACAGGCTACAGGCTGATTATATATATATAGGCCACAACATAGTAAATTATATAGCATAGTATAACTGCTACCGGCTCCCCGACACAGAGCTTGTAGTGGTCTCAGCCTAAGTTCTAGTGTTGCTCTCACTTGCATATCACTTAGCTGGTTTATTTTATTTACCCTATTGTTTCCTTTATTTCTGCACTGTATTTATTTTGGCTTGTATTATCTGTACCTTGCTATGTCCCCTGGGGACCTGGAATGGATTATGTCCCCAGGATTAGCAGAGGATATCTATCCTGAGGTGTACGGAACATGAGCACTTCTCGGAACAGTACCCGCACATGAGGACGAGGTGATCGCTGAGGACTTTTCCTGAATATCTGCTACCATAATGCTCAGTTTTTATGGCAATTAAACTCTTTAATTCTTATTTAAGTGAACATTGTAACAGACTTAATATCGGGTTGTTCCCCGATTTTATTTACTTGTGACTGGTTAATGTTTATTTCTTTTTATTGATATTGCTGTGTTTATTCTGTGGATGAGATTAGTATACCCTGATCATTGTAATACAGCTTAAGTATGCCCCGATGGATCCATTAAATTGGGTTTGTCCATCGGTGTGTGCTGCTGGCCATTATCACGCGGCCAGTCCCTCGATATTTTGTGACTGGGGCGTGACATAGTATAGCATCCAATCATGTAGTAAAAAATGCATATCATTGCAACTAGTCAAGTCTAAATTTTAAATTAAGACTAAGTCGCATAGTTTTGAAATAATTAGAAAAATCAGTAGTGCTTACTAAAAGTCATAGTGTCACAGTCTATACTAAAAGTTGTCAACTTTAAATCAAAAGTAGGACTTAAATTCACTACTGTATTATGGAAACAATTGCAAATAGACCTTAACAAATCATTATTCAATTAGGTGTTGATCATCTTGGGTTAGATGTAGGGGCCGGATCCTAGCTAGCGGTGGTCCAAAGATACTTAAATACCGTGTCACTTAGGCTATTTATACATTTTTGACAGAAGGGCCCTTTTGGCTTATAACCAAAAATAATCTTAACTTTAAAGAACTTAGATTTAATAGGTATATATGCTAATTATAACATCATACAACATTAAAATCTAGAATCATAATTCTTGACGAATAAAGTTTACTAAAAGATATAAAGCATGCATAGACAATTGTGTCATACTAATAGAAAGTAAATAGCTCCATAGTGTGAACTAATCACTAAGACTAATCAAATAGTCATGCTGAATAGAAGTAATTACAAGAAAATTAACTAAGCATGCCAGTATCACATTTCTCATTAATTTAAATAAATACCAACTAAAAAATATTAATAAGAGATATGCTAGATTCTTTAATTATAGTAATTCAAGAATAAATCAATTAGCACGTTACCAAAGTGGCTCAAGTAGCCATATTTATGTTGGTACAATTGCTTGAAAGATGACCTTTGTAGCTTTGCAATCACCAACATTCTCCTTGGTGCTAAATTCTGACACAAAGCGTTCTACCTACATCATTAGGCAGAGACTTTGGTATCCAAGATTTGGATCCATATTTGTTAGCTTTGAGAACCCACTTATACATATTCATATCAACAAACTTTCTAGCCTTACACTGATGTGTAATATGTCCTTTTAAACCACAATAATAACATATAGCATAGGCATTTGTGTTGGGTATAGAATGATGAGTATGTGAAGTGGTGTGACGTGTCTTGCATGGATATTTGTAATAAAATGCATGATTATGTGAAGTATGTTGTGTTCTACATGCATGATACTGTGGAGCATTTGGTTTGCTTGCTGGTATATTGTTGTGAGTGCTCTTTTGTTTAGCCACGTGTCTCGTGTAAGACTGAGTAGTAGGTTGTATGACCTGCTTTCCCAATCTAATCTCTAACTTTTTAGAGGTGGCATATAAATCATCATATTTAGTAGTAAGATCATCAATTCTAAGTGAGGCATTAGAGTACTTCTCCTTCTCCTGTTTTAAGTCCTCCTTAAGTTTAGAATTTTCTTGATTACTTTCATCAAAGCAGTCAAGTGCTTCTTGTAAGCTAAGCTTAAGTTTGGAGATATAAACAGAATCATCAGAAGAGGAATAGTCTCTAGCTTCATTTAGTAGACAAGTAAGCTTTTTATTCTTAAGCTGATAAGATTTAATATCTTTTCTGGCTTGCTTATACCTATCCAAAAGCTTCTTGTGATATTTAAATAAATCATTGAAAGCATCAGATAATTCATTATAAGAAACCTCTTCAAATAAATGATCTTTTACCTCGTTAGTTAATTCCGTTAAGCATACTTTTGCAGCATGTCGAGGGCTTTCTTCTTCCGAATTGCTAGCTTCACTTTCACACCAGATGCTTGTATTTGCATATTTGCGAGACGAAGATTCTCCTTTGTTTGATCGTTCATATCGATTCTCCCTTTTTACTTTGGAGCAATCTTTTATCATGTGGCCTGGCCTTCTACAGTTATAGCAAATTGGTTCTTCTTCAAGATCTTTCTTCTTTTTGTTTGATTTCACAAACTTGAATAATTGTTTGACGAAGTTCCTAAAAATTTGGGACAGATCCTCATTGTCTGAATCATCGTCGGTTTCTTCATCTTCAGAGGCATCATCAGAGGATCTTTTATGATGTGCCTTGAGTGCGATGGCCTTCTCTTTGGGAGTTAACTTTTCTTGGAGGTTGTTGAGGTCCAGCTCACGTGTCATCAGCTTCCCCATGAGTGTTTCCAGCGTCATTGTAGTAAGATCGTTTCCTTCAACGATCGTCGTTGCTTTTGGGTTCAAGTTCTTTGGAAGCCCTCTAAGCACCTTACATATCTTTTCATGGTTGTTGTACTCCTTGCCGAGAAAGGATAGAGGATTGACGATGTCAAAAAATCTTGTGAACATCTGAGTGATGGTCACATTTGACTTCATCTTGAATGCCTCGTATTCTTGTGTCAGTCTGTATCTTAGACTCCTTCACTTGAGTCGTTCCTTCATGAGTCACCTCGAGAAGTTTTCAGATCTCATGCGAAGTGGTACATGTAGATACTCTGTTGAACTCTGTACTGTCTAAGGCACAAAATAAAGCATTAACAGCTCTAGCATCAAGACTGGATTATTTTTTTTCTATATCAGTATACTTATCTTTAGGTTTATCTATGAGATTACCATCTACAACAATCTTAGCAGGCTTTTTGTAGCCATCCTCAACTATTGACCAAGGGTCAAAGTCTAGTAATCTAAGATAGAAACTCATACGTGTTTTCCAGTAATTGTAGTTGGCTCCATTAAATAGAGGTGGCCTATTTGTGGACTGGCCTTCACCATTGTTGGTGTGGATAGATCTAATAGTTGCCATAAGTCTCTTAGGATGTTAAGCCTATATCAAGAGAACTAGCTCTGATACCAATTGAAGGAGCAATTGGGATCATAAACAAAATAAGAGACTACCTGCTCTGATACCAATTGAAGGAGCAATTGGGATCAGAAACAAAATAAGAGACTACCTGCTCTGATACCAATTGTGGGACCAAATGGTATCAGTAATATCTATATAAAGAGAGCACCTACTCTAATACCAATTGAAGGAGCAATTGGAATCATAAACAAATTAAGAGAGAACCTGCTATGAAACCAATTGTAGGACCGTGTATGGCAACTCTAGAGGAGGGGTGAATAGAGTGCAGCGGAATAATCTACCCAATTAAAAATTAAGCAGAGTGAAGGCAGTAAATAACTAGCAGTGTATATGCAATATAATAAAGTAAGAGAAAGAGAGAGCAAACGCAAACACCGCGATGTATACTGGTTTTTCTCTGAGAGGACTAGTCCAGTCCCGAGAACTCTTGCTCAGAGTTTTATCCACTATAATCACCAATAGTGAATCACAAGCTTTGATCCGAAGGCTTGCCGACTTCTTACAACCACAAGGTTTGATCCGATGTCTCGCAACTTCACACACGTGCGTTTCATACGAAGGGCACGTAGACTTCACACAAAAGAAGAGAGAAAACTGATGGAGCCAAGCTCTTTACAACTCTTGTAGACTTCTAGACCGAGACCGCACTTGGCACTTAGAAGGCTAGGGAGTTGATCTTGGAGATAAGAAAGTTTAGGCTCTCAGGATTTACTCACTATAGGAAAGAAAGATTGAGAATGGTTGAGTGAGTAGGAATGTGAAAATCCAATCATATTTATAGGATATTGGCAAACCGAATTCGGCAGAATTCAGATGGGGTTTAATTTAAATTTCCAACCATTGGGCCAAGAAATAAGGAGCTTATTGAACTGGTTGATTTCATACCAAAAGGGTAACCGAGTTCGGCACGAGTTCGGTCTCTAAGTATGGTAGACTTTGTAAATGAATGTGGCATGATTTGGTGGATATGTTCTTTGGGTTATTTGAGTGGACTAGGTATCTGTGTATAGGTACTTGGATTTGCCAATACGAATCAGCTTACATAAGTCCTAGACTCAAATAAAATATCAAATTATATATAAAAACCAAGAGCACTGATGACGCCAAACTTCTGAAACATCTGCCTACTTGAAGACGTTTTTTTCCTTGACGGCAGTTGTTCAAAGATAACCAGATCTGGGAATCTGAATATCTTTCAGGGGCTTCGTCCCCGAACCCCCACGAGGGGCGTTGCTCCCTCGACCCCCGTACGCTGACCGGGCAGCGGAAGCCCCGGGTGCGAGGCTCCAGATAAGTCGTAGGCAGTTGGACGAAATCTACTGGTATAACGTCGTCTTTGGCTCATCGTCATATAGCATATGTCCATTGTTGATATTGCTTATTGCTTTCTGCAAGTACATGTTAGACGAACAAGAATATATACAAAAACAAATATTACATATCTGGACAATGCTTAGTTTACGTAGAAGATACTATAGTGATTGATTGATTACCATAATGCTAAACTTAATCGATTAGCCATATTCAAAAACTCAACATAAATATTGGGCCAACACTTTCAAGAAGGCTCGTGCTCTCACTTCTCTTCGCTCTTCATGTACCTATTGTGGAAAGCTTTGTCATTTCGTTGTCGCCTGCTATGCTCGTCAGCGATCTGGTATGATATGTGCTCACTACCAAAAGCCTGGACACTCAGTGGATGATTGTTTTCTGTTACACCCACATTTAAAAACTCAATTCCTCAAGAGGATGAAGACAAAGGGTTCCTCCTTGTCTCGTTCTCTAGTACCTCAGGCTCACATTGTTGATAGTACTCAGACATCGACAGATATTCAGCATCGTCTTACTCAGTTGGAGCTCCAGCTCCAGCGCCAGCCAGCTTTCGCTGGCTCCTCTGCATGTGCCTTTTCTGTTTCAACTGGCCGGAATGAAGTTGGAAGCATTCAACAGGACCCACCACAAGCAACGAGCCTACAATATAGCCAAGTGCCGGCTCAGATGCCACATCCTCCCTCTCCAATCATGTATCCCATCTCATTTGGGTACATGGCCTACCAAAGTGATTATGCATACCAACAAGGCGTTTATAATCCTCAAATGACATCACATTACTACAATCAGATGTACGGAATAACTTCATCATCTACTGTTGGCCCGCAAGCGTATCTTTACCCCTACATGAGATACGCCATGCAAAAGCCGAGGGCAGGCTTTCAGTTGCCAATGCAGGCCCATCGTCCAACATTCGCGCAGTATCCTACAGTCCACGCAGAAGGATCCTACGCTCCCTCACTGCCCTACAACTTTCACCTTCAGCCCCCACCGCACACAAGCCAACCCGTTAACAGCACAGATTTCAGTTTTTGAAAGACACTATGTGACTTCAGTTGATCAGTTAGCAGATTTATTTATTTATTTACAAAAGTCACACCCACACCGCGATTTTAGTTTTTATTGGGCAAACTCATGTTGTTTGACCCACCATGAGTTTGAAGGAGGGTGTTAAGATTAATTATATTAGATTTATGATTAGATACTAATTATATGTTGGATTTCTTCTCCTCTAAGGATACATATTTCTTCTCCTACTTCTATACGAATATGAATCTGTTTTCCATCTATATATATATAGTTGTATTGCACTTTTACAATATTCAATAATAAAATCAATATTGTTGATTTGTAACAAGTTTATCCTCTCTACTTGAAGATAGAGGTATTTGAATGATAGCAGAAGCTTCTTCGGAGGGGAAAATGTAGAAAATATAAGATCAAAGTTCCATCTACTGGTGGTAGAATCAAGAAGTTACTCACCAACGAAACTTGCAGTTGAGCATCTGGATTGCCTGCTACTCTGAAATTGGGTCTTGACACTACCCACAGGTCAGTCCATATGTTGATGTTAGTACCTTTCCCAAAAGACCAGAGAACATTATTTATGAGGAATTATCTGCAGTGTAGAATGCCTTTCCATATGCATGAGGATGTTGGCTTAGGATAAGCTGTCCAAAAATCAGAATTTTTGAGATATTTATCCCTCAGAAGAGTAGCCCATTTAGTCATTGGATGGGTTAGAAATCTCCAAGTTAGTTTGGTAATGAGTGCCAGATTAGTGATCTTTGGGTCTCAGATACCCAGACCCCCTTGAGTTTTAGGTTTGAGGAATACATTCCAGGCACTAAAATGGAGCTTTCTCTTATCCCCAGTTCCTCTTCACAAAAATGACTCTGAATTTGAGAGAATGATTTGGAAACATGTTGAGGAATCAAATACGAAACTAGATAGTAAGCAGGTAGGGATGACAGTGTCGATTTGATGAGGGTGGTTCTTCGCATGGTATAGACATCTGCACTTCCAGCCCATGAGTTTGGATTTATTAGCTTCAATAAGATTACATGAGAAGAGATTCTTGTTTTGGTAAAAGAAGGTGGTGCCCAAAGTATTTATCCGCGGGACTCATAACATTGAGGATGTCCAAAAAAATCCGTCTTACACATCAAGGCTACGGAAAGAAAATGGAAGACTTCTTAAAGAACAAAAAATAATGAGATCATCAGCAAACATCAGATGGGAGTATGTTTTAGGTGAATTCCCCATTAATTTGATACCAGAATATAAGCAATCCAACCCCCCCCAGTTGCATCAGTGAAGACCTGTGGTGGACCCAAACATAATTTCCCCGAAAAGGGACTGAGCCCCAAACCACCCAATTCAAACACATCGTAGGAAAATATTGCTAACCATGGAAGAAAGGGACTTTGCCTCAGTTGTACCAGCTTCCCTCGCTTGCCAACTTACGCCAAGCCACTTATAGATCTGTGCTTCTAAAAGCCACCTAACTGGGTTTGTATAACACAGCTTTCGTCGAGTATAATCATGCTAAATCAACAAGGACCAGCGGGGAGTATTGGGTTATCCTTGCCAGGACCTCTCTTCTTTGTGTCTTGAGAGGTCACCCGCAACCCTAACCTCTTCCAGATCAACCTGGATCTGGAGAGGGATGCACTAAATAGAGGATGGTTTTCCAAACCCAAAATTTTGTCAAGACTTATTACCCCTGGGCTGGCCATGTAAATCAACTAGTCATGAACAGTCCATAGACAATAATATCATAATATTCACCACCTGTCATCCATAGTAAAATATACATGATATACCTAAGGCTTGATACCAAAATTTGATACTCCTTTATTGAGATTGTATGAAAAGTTGCTTATCGACACGGATCAAGACGAAATCCAAACACATGGAAGACTTCCCAACCAAACATACAGGTTGTGTTCAACGTTATAACTGGATAACATAAGCATATTATCACATATATTATGAGAAGTTCCCAGGCCACATTACCGATCATAATAATATAACAGGAATAAATGTGCAGGAGATATTGCAATAGTGGGTTTGAAAGGTCAGAATTAGAATGCAAGCAACCGAACAAGCGTCTGTGAAATGAGATTGAAGCATGCTCCCAAATAAATGAGCTGCAAATGTTTTAATCTGGACACAGTTCAGAGGAAACTTATACTTTGATGAGACCCAGTGAAATATCAGTTGAGTTATTAAGAAGACGATCAAAATATGCATCCATCCTGCTAAAATTCAAGGTTCAAACCTAACCAATACAGAAGGAATCATGTGGAAAGTGGTCCTTACAAAGCCTGCCTTGTGATAGCTTTTTCTTTCCAGATACAGAATGTTGTCTTACTGTTAATAACCACGCGAGGGAAATTTTTCATGAAGTTGAAAAAGCTCCAAAACACACAGATAAAAATAAGTTTATTTCCAGAAACAACTAGACACAACTTCCCGAATGCAAACAGTAAACACTATTCTTTCACTCAAGGTTCATACAAGGCATGAATAGCATTTATTATACCACTTCTGCGCTAGTGGCCAGTGCAAGAGAGAAGGTATTGGTACCTATTCATTTTCATTCTATCCACTCCCAGGACTGAAAAGATTCCAGTGATGAACTTTAAAGCTTGTGACGGCAAGTTTAAAGACCTCAGCCACCGGCAAGCATCCAGATTGTGCGGCAGGTACAGATGGTCCAGCTCCTACTGATCTAGCACTTTCACTCAATGGGCTGAGATAACAAGCCAGAATTTCAAGTTACTTACAATATTTGTTCAGCAACTAAAATATTATAAAGGAAAAGGTATTGATATATTATAGCAGCAATTTACGGTATTTACCTTCTTCCTAAAATACAGTAAGGCAGAGACTAATACCATGAATTTAAAAATATGTGACTGAAGAACTGTGGTCTAATAGTAAGTGTATATTAGATGAGGTAGACCCAAAGCCAGCAACCATTTTTTTTATCTTCCTATCAGTTCACTTTTTCTAGAAAGATCATTTTCTGGCTAATGAACAGAGAAAAATCAAACCACCTTTGTAAAATCCTCTGTATAAACTTATTAGACTGTAGACACATGAATAAAAACTCTCTTTCACAAATAATGCTTAACGCACCATTTTCATTTATGTGACAAATTAACCAGGGCTTTCCTCATAGTAATAAATAGTTGTCCAGACAGACTTCACCCAGTTCACTTTTGCGAAAAATTAATCAGGTCTTTCCTCGTACTAATAAATTATTGTCCATACTCACTTCACCCATCTGAGTAAAACTCAGCCACCTGTGTGAAAACATGCCCTTGACTAGTTTACATACAATCACTAATATGATATTTCAATAAGGCATGCCATTGAGAAGCCATGCAGAAAAAACAACAGAACACCATGTCCACATTCGTCCAAGATCAGGATGATTGTAAATAGCTACAGTGGAAACAAGCATGTCTGCTTGACAGGCTGGTTGTGAAAAAATTATTGTCCACACCCAATGTTAATATAAACAGAGTCATTTAACACTTAAAAACTAAACTAACACCGATACACATGTGATTTAAATAGTCCTCTTACACAAAAAAGGTAAACAAATGACAGGAATTAGAGAGCTTAAAAAAAAGTGTACAAAAGAGAAAGAATGCTTTGAGAAGCTCTTACTTGATTATGATGGGTTCATATGAAGTGATCAGGACATCAGTAGCAACTTCCTTAAGGCGCAAATTTGCCAGGTACACCTGGAGAGGCCTTGCAAAATATTAGGTCATAAAAAACAAAAACTGAATAGCTAGCTAGAAAAAAAAAACATAAAAAAACAGAGTAATACAACTTACGCGTACTATGTTCTGTGCCTCCCTTCCTTGCCTTCCCTTTGAAAGAGCCTAACAAAAATGAAGAATTCACATGATTACAGAAAAGACAGGATATGATACTGAAACAAAATATACCATGAGAAGCAAATAGATAAAAGAGGTAAAACATGATACTTTCAGATTGAGTATAAGATATGTTTTCGTCTTAAGAAAATAGTATACGTAAAAAATAGAAATTAAAAATGTTAGAACAATATAAATATTTAACCATCAACCCTTGCGCAACTTTAGAGTTTTCTTGTAGTGGCAGCGTGCTAACATAGTATTAGAGCAACTCATGTGCAAATCTCATATGGTGCGCCATCTTAAGTTGATTATATATATATATATATATATATATATATATATATATATATATTCCGTTGCACAAACCCAACTCGCTCTCAGCCCATAAAATGAGTCGTCGACCTAAGGGCATGTTAGAATAAAACGAATATTAACCCTCGAACCTCATCACAACTCCAAAGTTTTGGTGCAGTAGCAGGATCTTCAAGAAACATGCACGCCGTTGAACTTCCCATCGAACTAGAATATGAATGACAAAATTCATTTTTCACTTGCTCTAGTTACTTTTGGTCTAAATTAATTTGCAATCCCTTGCATGCGTTAGTATGCTAAGATAAACCTTCAGAATAAGTAAATGAAATTTCAGTAATGTAGCAGATTTTTCCTTATGATATAGAGTGATATCCAGTGCATCAAAGGAATCTAGGTACAGTTTAGCTTCTTTAGCTTTCAATATCTCTGAAGAATGCATTTACATGGTCACTTAGTTCACAAAAAAAAAACAGTTCAATCAAACTTTATTACAGAACACTGTTTGAAAAGCAGTTCAATCAAATTTTATTACAGAACACTGTTTTCCCAGTATTATACTGTGTTTCCCTAGCTCCAGAATACACATACTTGCACATGGTAAAGGTTCAATGGAAATGCACATTAACGTTGCACAATGCATGATGGAACCACGTCAGAACAATCAGTTCATATATGGGCTTTAAAAGAGAATATCAAGATAAACTGCAAGTATAAGATGGATTCTTCCTCTTTAAATAATTCCCTATTGAAAAATTTAACAGATCAAGCAGCATTCTAAACCAGTCCATTTAAGTCATCAAATTATGCAAAGAACCTACAAGGATACTTCTTGTTCATACACCACCCCCTTTCAGTATTAGCCAAGGCGAAATGGTTTATAAAATATTCTGATAGCTACTTAGTTGACCATGGTGAAGAGATTTCATCATTTTTTCCCTATTAGCAGGCAGGTGTTAGAACACAGTTTATGCAGGGGAATTCATGACAAAATAAGAGTGAAAGATGGTTATGCTAGGAGTGACAAAAAGGCCTGACAAAAATCCAAGAATTCAAGTGAAAAAAGGCTTGACAAAAATCAAAGAATTCAAGTGAAAGATGGTTATGCTAGGAATGGCAATAAGTTCACAGACAGTATCAGTATGAATAAAGCTTTACAAAGTTTACATCTCAAGCTCTGATTATGTTGGATCAAATAATCTGATATAGTAAGTTAATAGGCATGCCTGGATTGTTCACAAGGACAAGATCTCTTAGTATCTGAGATGGCACCAACACTTGCCCAAGAGAGAGCATCAACAGAGCATGTAACATGTATGTCACCAAACATTAAATTAAACAAGCAAATTGCAAATTTAGTAACCATAATAACATGTAAATACACACGCATGCATACACTACCATCTGGCCAACAGCAGTTGAAACTAGTGCAGGTACATCTCTGTAGCGCAACCCGACTGCCTCCTCGACAATACTTGTATATTCAAGCACCTGATAATATGAATGGAAACGACTCATTATAGATCTCCGTTAACAGAAAGATGAATTATCTAAGGAGAACAAAATAAATTCACTAATTCGATAAACAATACCAAGCACCGTGCTTATACAAATACAATGATTGAAGTATTCAAATATAATAGCAAAACTTAAAACTTCAACTTGATGAAAAGGAATAGAGTTTCATAAAGAATCGTTACGAGAAACAAACTCTCATCATACAGTTCATAGAAATTATCCATCTTGAGCATCTTTCGTAGATAACAAAGCAGGTACATTCAGGATTAGGTTCCAAGGTGTACTTTACTTGCAGCAGACAATATCCTCTAAATCGAGGAGACAGCAAATGTATTAGTTGCAAGATTGAAATGTGAAGAAAAGGTTTAGAAACTAAATCATCTGGAACTACTAGTAGAATTATATGAAGTATTACTTTAGCAAGACTGAAGTATGGATGAGGAAACATAAGTTTATAGTTGAGAGTCTCGAGACACCAAAAGTGACCCTTTCATCAGTATGAAGTGAATGATGATGTTGGCTCTATAAGGCTATAACCAAAGGTTTGCACTACAGGTATCGGACCCTTCCTATGAGTATCGAGATCGGCAATATCGGCGGTTTCTGATCGGAATATCAGATTTGGTATCGGAAGCCAAATAATTATTAAATTTTTTGAAAAGAATAGTTTATGCATTTTGGTGTAATTTTAAGTATGTCTTGTGTTGTTTCTTAGTAACTTTGAAATTGAATGAAATAATAGTCACCTTTGTCAATTGGTTTACTTGCGATATATAAATTTTCTTTTACGTGCTTTTACAACCTTAATATACTTTTACATCCTTGTTGATTGATTTTTTTTGGTTCAATTTTCTTTGTCGAATTGACTAAAAAAGAGACCTCCAATGTCGGTATCGGACCATATCGGTATCGTTCGGTATCGGATTGGAACATGTCAAACCATATCAGTATCGGCCGTATCGGATCAGTATCGGCCGATACTGTAAATTATTGCTATAACCCAAGGCAAAATGGTTTATGTGGAGGATTACATCGGAGTCCTATATGCGATGTAAGACACCCTTGACCTTAAAACCTGAAAGTGTTATAGGACGACTACAACAATAGTTATTGATATGAAGTTGGGCAACTAATATAATGTGTGAAATTATTATACAGTGGGAATGAGAACGTTGGGATAGAGACGCGGCAACATGGAAGTTTAAGAAATGAGTTTCTAGTTGAAGGAGAACAGAAATGGCACTACTACAAAAATCGTTAACAGTGGCACTTTATAGATGACATTCATCTCAAAATGTCACTAATGATACCTTTAATGTCGGCTTTTGGCATTTTTTTGGCTCGAGCAGTAAAAGCGGCCTTTGGCATTTTTTTTGTCTCAATCCATGCTTGGATAGTGTTATTTTCTAGATGGTTTAATTTTTTTTTCTTTTTACTTCTGAAGATATATTTTTTTCTTAAAATAGTAGGGTTCTCGAGTGACTTGAATAGTGGTTATACTGTATTGATTCAGTAAACTTACCTAAAATGACATACTTAAGGTCATATTCTATATACTTTATTATCCATATTCTATATACTTTATTATCCATAGTTCCAACTATAAATACCTTGTAGGAGTAATTTGAAATTGTAAGATAACTTACCTTCAATATTATTGTAGGAGTAAGCTAAATGTTGCTTTGATATCATTTTCTATATCAGAAGTGATTATCTCAGAGAGTAGAAAATCCAGATTATGATCATAACTTGGACAAAGAACCTTGATGTTAACGTCAAGATATATATTGAAGCAAACATTCAAAATGACATTTTTTTCTTGCTTCACCAGTTTCTACTAGTTTTCTGCTTACATACCTTGGTTGTAATTGTCTGACACTCTGATTCTCCTTACAGTTGGGGTGTCCTGGTTTGGTCTCTGGCAACGGCACCCATTCCTCTTGTGGCTGTATTTTTGTCTGGTCTGGTTTTATTAAGAATTTTAGTATGTTATAAGATTGCCACCTATATTTCGCTTCTTACATTTTTTCATGATTAAGATATCTAACTCCTTTCTTTGAGTAACTTTTGCATCTTGTTTTATAGTTATTCCAGCTAATTTCCTTTATCTCCTCTTCATGGTCTTTCCTCGAAATCTGAAAAAGACATTACTTTGTGAAAGGTGTCTGTAAGCACGGCTTTAAAATCACTGGTTCTCTGTCGACTGATGGGGCTATTTTTTGGTTTTTCTTCAAATCTGAGATGTATGTTTCGACTATAGTTTCCCCACGAGTCGAACCAAAATAATATAGTGGACCTTGAATGTCGTATGAACCATACTTCCGTAGGTTTTAGGATTTGATGAAACATGAAGTAATAAAACCAAAGTGACAGATCTTGGAGGCGTAGATGAGCCTACAAAGTGGCTTCTAGCTTTTAGAGGTGGAGCAGGAATAGGTAAAACCGTAGTGATGATCTTGCGGGTTTTAGATGAACCTAGAAAAAGCACATGAAGAGAATATCGGGGATGATGTTTGTATTTCACATCAAAAGAAAGGACAATTAGTCACTTAAGACCCGGAATGCATTATACTATATAGTTAATTGCAGTGTTTTCTTCTGTTACTATTTGGTCAAGCTAATCCTGTGATCTTGGTTGGGTTACTTAAGTAATTTTGATATGCCAACAGGGATGATAATGGTGAGAAGGAACATGGTTGGTAGGTACATGTGGTTGCAGTGTGACTATGTGAGTGGGAGGTACCGACTCACCCCTTCACCTAGAGAAGAATCATATCTTCTCTGACCATTTGAGCACATATATTTAGTTGTAAGACAGTGCCTTCTGATCTCCCAATGTTTGTTTGTGAATTGCAAAATATGAAGTTTACCATACTCTTACTGTATGTTTCTCAAATATCGGGAAAGAATTTCGGGCATCATAAACATCTTTTACTTTCAACGGAAGTTTCTGGTCTAACTGCAAAAATGGTCACCGAGAACCAACTTCTCTGACTCATTTATAGTCCTTTAAATTACAATTGCAAGGTTCCTTTATGATACTGAGATCTCTGAACCAACTTCTCTGAATCACCAGTAATATACTCTTTTGAGTTTTTTTTAGAACAAATATATTAGAACTACAAAAATAAAATATTGACAGTTTCTTGTGGCAAATATATTGATCCTGCCTAAAGATAATTGTAATTTTCGCATAAAATGAGAAAAATATGAAGATTCTGGCACAACTGCAAGGATGCATTCTTCCCTTAACTTTGTTATGGAGAATCAGGTTTTATGCATCCAACTTCTCTGAATCATTTCTAGTCCTCTAAATTACAGTTGCAAGGTTCTTTTATGATATTGAGATCTCTGAACCAACTTCTCTGAATCACAAGTAATATACTCTTTGAGTATTTATAGAACAAATATATTAAAACTGTAAAAATATAATTTTGACAGTTTCTTGTGGCAAATATATTAATCCTGCCTAAAGATGATTGTGATTTTGCTTATGCGAATATGATTCTTCCAAAGATGTCCAAATATGTTTGGAAGTTTCACACCATTGAATATTAGAGGCAATATACGGCTCCATAATATGCCACAACAACGATATAACATATGCATTTGCACTCATCCAATCATCATTCTCAACGAACATTTCAGACGAGGGTTCTTCCGCCAAAAACTTCCTTCGCCCTCAATACTACTTTGTTAGACTTGGACCATGTAAGATAGTTCGCATCATTGAGTTTCATCACTGTAATTGATTTTCCTACTTCATCATTGTGAATAACAGGAAAAAGATGACCACCCCCACCACCAGCACTATTAATCTTGTCAGAAGATTCGGCCCTCACCATACTTGCAGATGCAACAGAAAGACGAGATCTCTGGAATCCTAGATCTCATAATGAACGACAACCGACAACGAACAACCAACGAAGATCTATAGGAACCCTAGACCTCACAATCAACAACGACTATTAACCACCAACATCGAGATCTATAGAAACCCTAGATCTCATAAACAAACTACGAACGACAAGGAACAAAGTACGATTAATCACGAAAAACAGGCGAAAAATACAACCAAGTGAAGTTTGGACATGAGAAAAAGAGGTGAGAAAATAAAAAAAGAAAGTGCAAGGGCTTAATTGTAGTGCCTCAAATCCCGATCCGACCGGGACGAGCACTATGTAATTGGGCTTGTGGCTAGTCCGTCTGAGTCGTAACTTAGATCTCGGCATCTTCTTGCCACGGACGAAATGCGATGATCCTTTCCAACTCATGGAAAGGCCTCTATTGAAACGAGTCCAATAGTTTTCGTGTTTTGGTTGCTTGGGTTTTCTTGATTGCCGCTTTGGGATTTTTGATTTGGTGTTGCTTTCGATTTGCTTGGTTTTCGCTGCTGGTTTTATCGTTTGGAGCTTGGATTTTGGGGAGTTCGACAAGGAAGGATAGGCAAGATTTATAACTCGGTGTTCGTGCTGTTTCAGGTCCGCGTAACTGACGTTTGATCGTCGCTAAGCGGGATTCCTAGTTTCAGCCTCTTTTCCCTTAACCAGTGAGTGGTTTGGTCCCTTCTTTCCTACTTCTTCACGCCAACATCTCTAATGTTTCAAACGTTCACTCGATGATGCCCGATTAGATACCTAGGAAATCCTTAGCCACAAGGCATGCCAGCCACTAAGAAAGGAACATGGGAATTGTAGACTAATTTATCATATGCTTGCACACCTTATAATTTGAGCTTGTTTATAAGGAAAGTTGGTTGTTGGTGGCGGCCTGGTGTCTCGGATAGAGTTTGGACTTATGGGATAACTGAATCGGAACACCGCTTGAGATATAAACTGTTGCTGCTTTACTTCTTCTGTTTATTTCAATGCATTGTATGATATATGAATTATTCATGCATTTGCATGGTCTGGGACAACTTGTGCACAAGGTTTGGCATTTCCTCGAAACGGCTTTCCGGGGCACTGGAACCGTATCGACCCGGAGAGAAATATTTGATTCGTGCTAGTCACGATGCATTGCGGGACCTCCAGCAGGGCTTGCTACCCGGGCTGATAGGGCGCGCCGCTAATGCTTGAAATAGTCCCTAAGGTGTCGATCACACCAATGACTGCATAGAATAGAACACATGCTAACTTATTGTCTTGTGCAGATGGTAAGTATACTTGTGTTTCGTTGCAGGGAAGGCGTGCATCGATTGAGTAAGCAATCGGTGTACTGGTTGGATTCGATGCTATCTTCATTCCTATCAAAACATGAAACGGATATGAATTGATTTCACTTGCTTCCTTATAGAAGATATCTTAATGCATGCTCGCCCCTAACAAGCTAGTGTCGATTTAGTCGAGTGGGTTCATCCCGCTCACCAGTACAAGTTGAGTACTGACCCACGTTGTGGACAACTATTTCAGGCAATCAGACGGTGCAACGCTAGTGCATAGCGATGAGGCGTTAGGAGCACCTCTATTTTGAAGTATAGCTGGAGTCAGTTCATTTTGGAGGCATGGACTTCAATCTATACAAGGGCGTAATGTACAAACGACGTGGACTATCTGACGGAGCGCGCCCTGCATTTTGAGTTATCTTTTGTAATGTAATTCAATAGCCGAGAATGCGCATCAATGTAAACTCTATGTAAATTACTCTGAATTATCAATGAAAAAGCATGTTTCTTCCGCACTTGTGTTCAAATCTCTGTGAATGTGTTTTATAAATTGTGTTTCAAAATGGGTTCCTAAAACTGCAAGTTCTTGCCTTGTGCGAGCGCAACCCCAGGCTCGCACGCCCCAGCGAGGACGAATCGGTTCCGTAAAGGATCCGGCGAGGACGAATGACCCTTTCGGGATCGGGACGTGACATATTGGTATCAGAGCCAGGCTGTACTTCCTTGGGATTTCAAAAGATAATAAAGGAGTTTGATGCGCCTCTCAATTGAGTTGCATTCAGCGTCCGCTGCATGAGATGAGTCGCCTATAAAATGAGCCCATAGATATAAAATCTATCGATTTTGGAGTGTTAACAAGCTACTCTCTTTTGTAGCAATGGCTAAGAAAAACATTGCCGCTGCAAGCAGTGCTCAGCCTATTCAGAGCGATCCGACAAGTTCTGGAGAATCCGGAGGAGCGGGTTCAAACGGGATGTCAGAACGGCTTATGCACCTCATGGAGGCGCAGCAACAACAAGCCGCTACTCAGCAGGCAAATATTCAGACCCAGTTTGCTGCTCAACAGAAGCAGATGGATACTATGATGCAACTGATTGCATCATTGGTACCCAGCAACGGGGGAGCGACAGCGACGCCGCCGGCTGTGGCGGTAGAAGATGAGTCAGAAGAAACTCAGCCTTCAGCTAGGAACACCTGCCGTGCAGCAGAGTTCACAAAAATGCATCCACCAACGTTTAACGGACGGGCGGAACCGGACGTGGTGTTGGGATGGATTGCTAAGCTGGAAGGACTCTTCAATCTGGTCGGCATTAGGGGATCCAAGCGAGTGGCCTGTGCATCAGTTCAGCTGGAACTGCGTGCACATGATTGGTGGGAGGCAACTAAGCAAGGGATTTACGATGCCAATCCCAACTGCAAAATCACTTAGGAAATGTTCAAATCTGACTTCATTGAACAATATATTCCCCGGGCCGTGCGTCAACAAAAAGAAGACTTCAGCAATCTGGTGCAAGGAAGTTTGTCTGTAGATGATTATGATTCAGTGTTTGCTAAGCTGGCCAAGTTTGCTGGGCACTTCCTGCCTAACCAGCAGGCGTGGTGCTATCGTTTTCAGAAAGGTTTGAATGACGAGTTGCGTAGGGACGTCATCAACCAGAAATGTCAAACCTACAGGGAATGCTACGAAGCAGCCCTGAATAGCGAGCGGATCTTTGGGCGCTATCCCCCAAAGGTCGAGGTGCAAACCCCCCGTACCAACAACAATAAGCGACCTCAGGAAACGGGAGGGTCTGGAGCACAAAAGCGTTCGCACACATCAGAACAAAGGGGTCAATCCCAGGCACCGTACTGCAACAGGTGCGACAAATCAGGGCATCGAGTAGACGAATGTCGGGTTACTGGATGTTTCAAATGTGGTCGTCTGGGCCACAAACACTTTAACTGTCAAGAAGGCAAACCGAATCAGACCAACGGGACTCGGAACAACGGGAATCGAAACAATGGAAATCAGAACAGGGGGCCTCCAGCAAGTGATGCCAATGTTGTGCCATTGAACCCACAACGCCAAGGTGCTCAAGGCCGAGTCTATGCATTGACTCGGGATGAGGCATCTGTCTCTGAAACGGTCGTGACAGGTACATTACTTTTCAGAGAATTGCCCGCTAGAGTCTTATTCGATTCAGGTGCTACGCATAGTTTCATATCTGCTGATTTTACTGTTGAGCATAAATTAGCTTCTACTCCCTTAACTATGAATCTTTACGTGAGCACACCTTCGGGAGTCGACATGCCCGCTCATGCGATCTGTAGGGATGGTTATATTTGCATCGGAGGAAGGAAGCTTTCCTTAGATGTCATTGTACTAGACATTAAGGATTACGATATTATTCTCGGGATGGATTGGTTGGGTGCTTGCCATGCAACAATCGAGTGCGCGGAGAAGCGAGTCGTATTTCGTCTACCCGGCGAGGCAGACTTCTACTATTCGTGCAGCGCTGCACCGAAGACGGCAATGGTGATATCAGCAATTTCGGCTAGGCGTATGTTGCATTCGGGTTGTGAAGGGTACTTAGCTTCTGTTCGAGATACCCGGCAGGAAAGTGCAAATGCAGCTCAGGCTGATGTCATAGCAGATTTCCTCGACGTGTTCCCGGACGAGCTGCCGGGTGTCTCGAACAGAAAGAAGTCTGCTATGACATCAGCCTGAGCTGCATTTGCACTTTCCTGTCGGGTGTCTCGAACAGAAGCTAAGTACCCTTCACAATCAGAATGCAACATACGCCTAGCCGAAATTGCTGATATCACCATTGCCGTCTTCGGTGCAGCGCTGTACGAATAGTAGAAGTCTGCCTTGCCGGGTAGACGAAATACGACTCGCTTCTCCGCGCACTCGATTGTTGCATGGCAAGCACCCAACCAATCCATCCCGAGAATAATATCGTAATCCTTAATGTCTAGTACAATGACATCTAAGGAAAGCTTCCTTCCTCCGATGCAAATATAACCATCCCTACAGATCGCATGGGCGGGCATGTCGACTCCCGAAGGTGTGCTCACGCAAAGATTCATAGTTAAGGGAGTAGAAGCTAATTTATGCTCAACAGTAAAATCAGCAGATATGAAACTATGCGTAGCACCTGAATCGAATAAGACTCTAGCGGACAATTCTCTGAAAAGTAATGTACCTGTCACGACCATTTCAGAGACAGATGCCTCATCCCGAGTCAATGCATAGACTCGGCCTTGAGCACCTTGGCGTTGTGGGTTCACTGGCACAACATTGGCATCACTTGCTGGAGGCCCTCTGTTCTGATTTCCATTGTTTCGATTCCCGTTGTTCCGAGTCCCGTTGTTCCGATTCCCGTTGGTCTGATTCCCGTTGTTCTGATTCGGTTTGCCTTCTTGACAGTTAAAGTGTTTGTGGCCCAGACGACCACATTTGAAACATCCAGTAACCCGACATTCGTCTACTCGATGCCCTGACTTAACGCACCTGTTGCAGTATGGTGCCTGGGATTGACCCCTTTGTTCTGATGTATGCGAACGCTTTTGTGCTCCAGACCCTCCCGTTTCCTGAGGTCGCTTATTGTTGTTGGTACGGGGGGTTTGCACCTCGACCTTTGGGGGATAGCGCCCAAAGATCCGCTCGCTATTCAGGGCTGCTTCGTAGCATTCCCTGTAGGTTTGACATTTCTGGTTGATGACGTCCCTACGCAA
The DNA here is from genome assembly GCA_036927795.1 of Iris macrosiphon. Taxonomy (NCBI): domain Eukaryota; kingdom Viridiplantae; phylum Streptophyta; class Magnoliopsida; order Asparagales; family Iridaceae; genus Iris; species Iris macrosiphon. The sequence continues at coordinate 165,612,080 of JAYESA010000012.1, forward strand.
CTCGTCATTCAAACCTTTCTGAAAACGATAGCACCACGCCTGCTGGTTAGGTAGGAAGTACCCAGCAAACTTGGCCAGCTTAGCAAACACTGAATCATAATCATCTACAGACAAACTTCCTTGCACCAGATTGCTGAAGTCGTCTTCTTTTTGTTGACGCACGGCCCGGGGAATATATTGTTCAATGAAGGCAGATTTGAACATTTTCCAAGTGATTTTGCAGTTGGGATTGGCATTGTAAATCCCTTGCTTAGTTGCCTCCCACCAATCATGCGCACGCAGTTCCAGCTGAACTGATGCGCAGACCACTCGCTTGGATCCCCTAATGCCGACCAGATTGAAGAGTCCTTCCAGCTTAGCAATCCATCCCAACACCACGTCCGGTTCCGCCCGTCCGTTAAACGTTGGTGGATGCATTTTTGTGAACTCTGATGCACGGCAGGTGTTCCTAGCTGAAGGCTGAGTTTCTTCTGACTCATCTTCTACCGCCACAGCCGGCGGCGTCGCTGTCGCTCCCCCGTTGCTGGGTACCAATGATGCAATCAGTTGCATCATAGTATCCATCTGCTTCAGTCGAACAGCAAACTGGGTCTGAATATTTGCCTGCTGAGTAGCGGCTTGTTGTTGCTGCGCCTCCATGAGGTGCATAAGCCGTTCTAACATCCCGTTTGAACCCGCTCCTCCGGATTCTCCAGAACTTGTCGGATCGCTCTGAATAGACTGAGCACTGCTTGCAGCGGCAGTGTTTTTCTTAGCCATTGCTACAAAAGAGAGTAGCTTGTTAACACTCCAAAATCGATAGATTTTATATCTATGGGCTCATTGTATAGGCGACTCATCTCATGCAGCGGACGCCGAATGCAACTCAATTGAGAGGCGCATCAAACTCCTTTATTATCTTTTGAAATCCCAAGGAAGTACAGCTTGGCTCTGATACCAATATGTCACGCCCCGATCCCGAAAGGGTCATTCGTCCTCGCCGGATCCTTTACGGAACCGATTCGTCCTCGCTGGGGCGTGATGCCGTGCGAGCCTGGGGTTGCGCTCGCACAAGGCAAGAACTTGCAGTTTTAGGAACCCATTTTGAAACACAATTTATAAAACACATTCACAGAGATTTGAACACAAGTGCGGAAGAAACATGCTTTTTCATTGATAATTCAGAGTAATTTACATAGAGTTTACATTGATGCGCCTTCTCGGCTATTGAATTGCATTACAAAAGATAACTCAAAATGCAGGACGCGCTCCGTCAGATAGTCCACGTCGTTTGTACATTACGCCCTTGTATAGATTGAAGTCCATGCCTCCAAAATGAACTGACTCCAGCTATACTTCAAAATAGAGGTGCTCTTAACGCCTCCTCGCTATGCACTAGCGTTGCACCGTCTGAATGCCTGAAATAGTTGCCCACAACGTGGGTTAGTACTCAACTTGTACTGGTGAGCGGGATGAACCCACTCAACTAAATCGACACTAGCTTGTTAGGGGCGAGCATGCATTAAGATATCTTCTATAAGGAAGCAAGTGAAATCAATTCATATCAGTTGCATGTTTTGATAGGAATGAAAATAGCATCGAATCTAACCAGTACACCGATTGCTTACTCACCGATTGCTTACTCAATCGATGCACGCCTTCCCTGCAACGAAACACAAGTATACTTACCATCTGCACAAGACAATAAGTTAGCATGCGTTCTATTCTATGCGGTCATTGGTGTGATCGACACCTTAGGGACTATTTCAAGCATTAGCGGCGTGCCCTATCAGCTCGGGTAGCAAGCCCTGCTGGAGGTCCCGCAATGCATCGTGACTAGCACGAATCAAATATTTCCCTCCGGATCGATACGGTTCCAGTGCCCCGGAAAGCCGTTTCGAGGAAATGCCAAACCTTGTGCACAAGTTGTCCCAGACCATGCAAATGCATGAATAATTCATATATCATACAATGCATCGAAATAAACAGAAGAAGTAAAGCAGCAACATATATATCTCATGCAACAATTTATATTTTCTCAAGCGGTGTTCCGATTCAGTTATCCCATAAGTCCAAACTCTATCCGAGGCACCAGGCCGCCACCAACAACCAACTTTCCTTATAAACAAGCTCAAATTATAAGGTGTGCAAGCATATGATAAATTAGTCTACAATTCCCATGTTCCTTTCTTAGTGGCTGGCATGCCTTGTGGCTAAGGATTTTCTAGGCGTCCAACCGGGCATCATCGAGTGAACGTTTGAAACATTAGAGATGTTGGCGTGAAGAAGTATGAAAGAAGGGACCAAACCACTCACTGGTTAAGGGAAAAGAGGCTGAAACTAGGAATCCCGCTTAGCGACGATCAAACGTCAGTTACGCGGACCTGAAACAACACGAGCACCGAGTTAGAAATCTTGCCTATCCTTCCTTGCCGAACTCCCCAAAATCCAAGCTCCAAACGATAAAACCAGCAGCGAAAACCAAGCAAATCGAAAGCAACACCAAATCAAAAATCCCAAAGCGGCAATCAAGAAAACCCAAGCAACCAAAACACGAAAACTATTGGACTCGTTTCAATAGAGGCCTTTCCATGAGTTGGAAAGGATCATCGCATTTCGTCCGTGGCAAGAAGATGCCGAGATCTAAGTTACGACTCAGACGGACTAGCCACAAGCCCAATTACATAGTGCTCGTCCCGGTCGGATCGGGATTTGAGGCACTACATTAATCCCTAGGTTGCACCTCATATCTATTTATATTAACATGCATGATGATAAATATACCCACAAGTACTTCATAGTACCGCTACCCATATAATATAAATAACAATAATAAATCTAACAAGGATCAATTTCCACAATTTGGAAATTTTATGTACGACAGAATTTTATCAAGCCTAGGTCCACACCTAAGTTTCTACGCAACACTTGACTTATCATGTAATTATTTTCCGAATTCTGGCATAATATATTAAATTTGGACCACTATGATAATTGGATCTTCCAAGAATTGGACTATAATTTTACAGTCTTTGAACTTAGAAGAAGGCTTTCACCAATCTACTTGTCTGTGATAACCATTTGTAGTACACACCATGAAACAAATATAACTATTCCTTACTTTAGCACATTTCAACTCCGTAAGCTTTGCAGAACCAAAAGAGTAAACATAGAAACAAGTTACCATGCTTTCTTCTGCATCTTGCTCACTGGCAAGGTCGCGCAGGAACCAAGCAGCACTATTATTGTCTTCAAGTTCATGTTTAAGTTCTAACAGTTCAAATATGAGGCTCTCATCACGGCTGGGATCTACAAAAACCTCCTGTGAATATTTAAAATAAATCAATTAGGCTGATAACATGTGAGTTAGTTAAGAGACGTATCAAGCCTAAGCTAAAATATGGCAGATGATATAACCTGATTGTCGGGGACTTGTCGGATGTCACTCACATCCTGATTCAAAAACAAATCCTGAGTCAGCCTTTTCCCCATTTATTTAGGGGTTTCCTAAGGTTAACCATGAGAAAGTTACACGAAAGTGGAACTCACTTGGAACCTTAAAGGAAAACTACTCGAAATAGCACCGCCAAACAAGGGTCGCTCAGTACAGTTGTCCCTGGGAAATGCGGGCATGTGATTACCTTTTTTTCTCCTCCTGTTTGTGTATTCTGTAGGCCTGCAAATAATCATCAGAATGTGCAATAGTCACTAGCTTAGGATACTAATATTATGGGTACCCTAATATTATTTTCATTGGTCAAGCCACCAACATTAAGCACTAAGTGCAAATAATGGCAAGGCTCTATGATTTTACTAAAGCTGAAGACAATCCATCCAAATCCTCAGGCCAGAATTTCGTTCTCATTCTTCTTAAAGTTACAATGGTAGCTTCTAGGATTCATTTCTCAAATCTAGTGAACAAGCACTAGGTCGTCAAATGACGTGCAAGCCCCAACCAAAGGACGGTGAAAATAATATGAAACATGATATTAATGTAAATTGAATATGATGGAAGGAAGGGAAAATAAACTTTGGTTCAGTATTTTGAAATTAGGGTCACATTTAGATTTTATCCTACTCCTATAACTATCTTAGTGTCCCATTTACATTCACAACACACAAACAACCACAAACGCATTTACCTATATGATATGTAGTTTAGAGAACAGATCGGATTACACACTTGTCTATTTTTTCAGCAATAATCTCATCTCTGGGATCAAGTTGTTAACAGTATTTGTAGTGCTTAGGCCGGCGTCACATACAATGTGGATAACTTTTTTCATTTATTACACTTGATCGAATTACGTTTTACAATTTTCAGATATGGACAGTGATAACTTAGTGATCAGCTTTTTTTGTATATTATATTGAAAAGACTTCATCAGGGGTGACCCAAGTCCTCTCCCCCTCCCCAATACAATCTACAATCACAAACAAATCTATCTACTTATAATTATCTTTACCATAATCAGGTACGTGGCTCGATCCGCGTGCATGAGACACCACGTAATACGACAACATGTCATAAAGGAATCATTTGTTGTAGCGAAGTAATCCACACTTTAAAAAAAGCTTGGAATTTAGTTTCTCTTTCAGTTTTGTGCGTCCGTATCATATGCGTCCTAAAGTAAAATTATTCGACCCCTATGAATATTTAGAATTATCGCGAGTCCGTCTCTAGTCCTGACACACAATTAATCCTAATTGATGATTCTGAAAGTTCGACTTTCGATTGAAATTTGGTTCTTCTGAAATTTCTAAAAAATTCGACAGAATCTTCTTTATATTTATTGGTTCGAAAAACAGTTTATAAACAATATAACCACCCGAAACAACCCTCCGACGAATTCATGGATAAAAATCTCTTCGATGAACCAACTCAACACCAGAACCCACGCAGTTATATATACAATTCAATAATTGAATATAACAAGCTGAGTTCGAGGTTTCTTACCAAAGCAATTTACCTTATTAGCCAAGCGTGCATCCTTTGAAGCACTTGCTACACAAAAGACTGAAGAATGAAAGGATTAGTAATCATGTAAATTTTGCAAGTAAACAATTATGAATATGATCTTATCATAATCATTCTACAATCTATGCTTAAGTTTGAGTTACTAGGTGAAGATTTAGCATAAATGCTGATTTTTTGGAAAAAATATTCAAAATGAGCCAAAAATGGATTTCCTCGGCAACGGTTATAGTTCAACCCTAAGGGTATCATATACTAGAAGCTACATGAAAGTTTTACGTTTTTAAATATAATCCTCGCTAAGATAAAATTTGTGTTATGCTTAATGTAGGATTTGATTTAACCCTAATCGGGTCAAATTTTACCATTCAACCTCGACACGCATCTATACACCTAATAAATCCAATTTTGATATCTCACTAGATTAGATATATATAATAATGTCAACTTTTGACATCAAATTCCTATCTTGGACACCCTATCCGATTCCGGGTCTCGGTGTAGTTAAATGCTAAGAACTTAGCCTCACACTGCTTACCCTCTGCACTAACTGTTACCTAAATTACGGTATGATCATATTTCACTCCGCGATAACCTATAGAACGTATATAAATATGCGTAGGAGCTGGTTGGAAACAAAAATGGAATAAAATAACACCAAGGGTCTGATCCAACGTTGCACGCATCCAAAATTTATCCAGAACAACCTAGTACATCTACGGTCCTAAATATCACTAAACAAATCTAATATGACAATTTGACTAAAAATAAGTCCCAAGTAAAATCTGGACAGCACTAATGGGGTCAACACTTGCATGGAAAAATATTAATACTTGGATAGCTTGATACCATACATTATATCGGAAGACACTAGAAAATTTATAAATGAGATCATCACTATATTTTCTATGTACCAAGGTATTATCAAACTTACCCATCGAGAATTATATATATGTACACACACCCAAATGAAACATAGAGTAACACATGATGTAATTCAAAGTGAAATTCATAGAGCTTAAAACCATATACTAAGACTTGGCAATCTGATATGTTAATATAGATTCTACTTTTCAAGAATTTTGTTGTGTGTGATTGTAGAGGATGGATATCATTTGTAATATTTTGTTTTATTATTTTTTCTAATTTTTCTTTTTCATTTCTCCATACACTAAATTAAAAAAGTAAATAAATTTGAAAACGCCTGTAACAAATGTGTTTTCGTTCAGTTATTAATCTTAAATACAGATAGAACCAAAACGTCTTTACTAAAGACATTTTTGTTTGTTGCAGGCAATTATTTAAAAATTGTTTCTCTCGAGGTAATTTAATAATATGTTAATATTTGATCGAAAAAAATCTATTTTTAAATTCATTTGGACTTTCAATAGTCAGATATATGTATCGGATTATCCGCTTTAGTAAATCCGACAATAGAAATAAAAGAAGAAGAAAAATAACCTATAAACCCTAAGGCCATATTTGGTTCGCGGAATTAGAACCTCGGGAAAGGAAAGTCATTCATTTTTCGTGTTTGGATGCCAAAGGAAATGAGTAGGAAAGAAAATTAACTCCCAAGAGGAAGGAAAATAGGGGGGGGGGAATGGTTCCCCCCACCAATCCAAGGATTCAATTTCTCCCCTCCCAATTTCCTTGACATTTTCAAACACTGAAAAAAAATTGATTGGAATTGTAATTTCCCAAAGGAAAGGAAAGAACAAAAGAATCAATTTTCTTTCCTTTCCTTTCCGCGAACCAAACGAGGCCTAAAACCCGATTCTAGCGTCTCCCAAACGCAACCCGACCCTAAAGTTGCCATATAAACTGAATCTGACTCCAGCGTCTTCCCAACGCCTACTTCCGTTCTTGTAACCCAGCCATTTCTCGATGCTCTCTCTCTCTCTCTCTCTCTCTGCCCCTTCTCCACCCCATTCCCGTTCCCGCCGCCATCGCCTCGCCGGCCCACCAGCGCAACACCCCGTCGGCAAGCCCCTCTTCTTGTTAATTTCATTTCCAAGCTCCTTATTATTGCGTATAACGTGTTTGTTAAAAATTCTAAACCGTAAATTAAAACCATATACTAAGACTTGGCAATCTGATATGTTAATCTAGATTCTACTTTTCAAGAATTTTGTTGGGTGTGATTGTAGAGGATGGATATCATTTGTAATATTATAAATGATTATAGGAATAACTAGTTCAAGCTCTATGAATTTCACTTTGAATTACATCATGTGTTTTACTCTATGTTTCGTTTGGGCGTGTGTACATATATCTAATTCTCGATTGGTAAGTTTGATGGTACCTTCGTACATAGAAAATATAGTGATGATCTCATTTATAAATTTTCTAGAATTTTTCGATATAATATATGGTATCAAGCTATCCAAATATTAATATTTTTCCAAGCAAGTGTTGACCCCATTAGTGTTGTCCAAATTTTACTTGGGACTCATTTTAGTCAAATTGGCATATTATATTTGTTTAGTGATATTTGGGACCGTAGACCTACTAGGTTGTTCCTGGATAAATTTTGGGTGCGTGCAACGTTGGATCAGACCCGTATGTGTTATTTTATTCCATTTTTGTTTCCAACCAGCTCCTACGCATATTTATATACGTTATATAGGTTATCGCGGAGTAAAATATGATCATACCGTAATTTAGGTAACACTTAGTGCAGAGGGTAAGCAGTGCGAGGCTAAGTTCTTAGCCTTTAACTACACCGAGACCCAGAATCGGATAGGGTGTCCAAGATAGGAATTTGATGTCAAAATTTGATATCCATCATCTACAATCACATACAACAAAATTCTTGAAAAGTAGAATCTAGATTAACATATCAGGTTGCCAAGTCTTAGTATATGGTTTTAATTCACGGTTTAGAATTTTTAACAAACACGTTATACGCAATAATAAGGAGCTTGGAAATGAAATTGACAAGAAGAGGGGCTTGCCGACGGGGTGTTGCCACTGGTGGGCCGGCGAGGCGACGACGGCGGGAACGGTAATGGGGTGGAGAAGGGGCAAAGAGAGAGAGCGTCGAGAAATGACTGGGTTATAAGAACGGAAGTAAGCGTTGGGAAGACGCTGGAGTCGGATTCGGGTTTATATGACGACTTTAGGGTCGAGTTGCGTTTAGGAGACGCTGGAATCGGGTTTTAGGCCTCGTTTGGTTCGCGAAAAGGAAAGGAAAGAAAATTGATTCTTTGTTCTTTCCTTTCCTTTGGGAAATTACAATTCCAATCAATTTTCTTTCAGGTGTTTGGAAATGTCAAAAAAATTGGGAGAGAATGTTAATTCTTTGAGGAGGAAATTGAATCCTTGGGTTGGTGGGGGAACCATTTTCCCCCAATTTTCCTTCCTCTTGGGAATTAATTTCCTTTCCTACTCATTTTCTTTGGCATCCAAACACGGAAAATGAATGACTTTCCTTTTCCAAGGTTCTAATTCCGTGAACCAAACATGGCCTTAGGTTTATAGGTTGGTTTTTTTTTTTCTTTTTTTCTTTTTTTGTATTTGTATTGTCGGATTTACTAAAGCGGATAATCCGATACGCATATCCGACTATTGAAAGTCCAAATGAATTTTAAAACAGAATTTTTTTTTTTTCAATCAAATATTAAAAACAGATTCTACTCATTTCATTTAAAAACAGAATAATGTACACACAGCCAAATGAAACCTAGAGTAACACATGATGTAATTCAAAGTGAAATTCATAGAGCTTAAAAGTTAAAACCATATACTAAGACTTGACAATTTGATATGTTAATCTAGATTCTACTTTTCAAGATTTTTGTTGTGTCTGATTTTAGATGAGGATATCATTTGTAATATTTTGTTTTATTATTTCTTCTAATTTTTCTTTTTCATTTCTCCAGACACTAAATAAAAATAGTAAATAAATTTGAAAACGCTTGTAACAAGGGTGTTTTCGTTCGTGACCGTCGGCAAAGTTGGTGCTCAGAGGTAGTTGTGGAGGTGGACACAGGCCTTGGTTGCGCTCTCCGGGGAGAGGCCGCAGGAGTCGATTAGGTATGGAACCAGGGAGTGGGGTTTCGGGGTTGGGGTTTGGTTTTTGGCGGCGGCGGCGGCAGCGGCGGCGGTGGCGGTGGCGGTGGCGGCGGCGGTGGAGAACCATAAGAGACGATGATGACGAGGCCAAGAAGAGGTGGATTTGTTTCTCAGAGCATTTAAATGGTAGCAGAGTTTATTCATTTTTGTTTTCTTTTACATGTTATGGGGAAGAGAAATCGGCCAAACCTGTTTGAGCAATTGCCTCTGTGGTTGTGTTGGCTTCTCGACCTTTTCACTCCTGTCGTGTTTTCAGACAGGGTGGGTTTAGAGGTTTTCTCAATTTGCAGGATGATCCCCAATGTCAATTGTTTTTATCAACTTTGGTTTGAGTTGCCAAATGAGCACAATTTAGGGTTCGTTTGGATATATTTTCTGTCTTTCTGAAAATAATTTTCTGAAAGTAAGTTATAAAGTAGTTTTTTGAGTATAGAAATTTTAAGTTTGTGTTTGGATATTTTTATCTCAAAATTAGTTTTTGTAAAGCAAAGTTTAAAATTTTCTTTGGCAAAAAATTTCAGAAAATTATTTTTTTAATAAAAAAAATTGCCAGAAGTTTTTTGTGTTTTTGTCCCTGTGTCCGGAGTTCCCGTGTATGTCCCTACCGCTGTCCACACCCGTCCACCTCCAGTCGAGCCGACGGAACCCTAACCCTAACCCTAAATCGAGTTCGAGTTCGAGTTCGAGTTGTCGTTGTAGCGCCCCGTTCCCCCGGTGCGGGGAGCGCGGCTAAGAAACACAAACGGTATCGTTCGATCGGGATAGATTGAATTAAGAACTCGTCCTCGTTATGGATTTGTTTCTTCGGAATCGATTCCCATATTCAGTGGACTGCGCCCCAAGGATCGGCTTAGCGGCAGAGTCAGGAGGGACCTCTCCGCTGCTATCTTTTATTGCCTCGGTTTTCGATGTCGCTTGTTGCTTTCGTGCTTTGAGTTGGTTTTGGGATTTGCTTGTTTACCTTGAACGGTTTCGATGGTTTTCATTGTTTTCGTTCATTGAACTGCACTTCAATTCCGAGATTGGAAAGAGAGGGAGAAGTATTAATCGAGCTGTTCGTGTGCAGGTGAACGAGCAGTAGGCGGCTTGCGAGCGGAGTCGTGAAGCGCCTCTTTCCTTCTCCCTTCCAAAATCTAAGTGAGTGGCTACCAACCCGATTAGCTAGCCCTGCTTCCAAGCTTCACTCCTTTGCCCCGATCAAACGATACCAAGTAATAATAAAAGAAACCAAGATAAAAGAAAATAGACTTGGTTAATACTACTTGTCAATCAAACTTGGGAACGGTTACTTACTTGCATGCTTGTTCGTTCGGACATTTATCATATGCATAAATACAAGTTAGAATGTTTGTTCTCCTTTAAATTGTGCTATGAAATATACTGAATCAAGAGGCTATGCAACTGAATCATAATACTGCTTGTCCTGAACTGGCATTGCCTCAACTGCATGAACTGTTAGCTTAATGAAACAATACCAATTCGATCACGGACAACTTGTGCACAAGGTCACTGGTTCCTGCGGACGGTCGCTGGGGCACTGGCACCGATCCGATCTGGACGGAACTCACTATAAGTCTACTGCATCTGAACGGGATGGTTTGTAGCCACTACTGAATCTTCGCTGCAATCCATCCTCGTTCAAGACTAAACGGTCCATTATGGCATCCTAGCCAGTGATCCACTGTATATTTAAACCTGTTGCAAACTAACTTGTGTCTTCGTGGCAGGGAAGGCATGGTAAGTATTGTGCAGGTAATTCAGACGGTCAGGTAAAATCCACCGAACGGTGGCACGTTCATTTCAGTAAATTCTATATGCTGCTTACTTGTAAATGAACTAAGGCAAGATAGAAACCCACAATATGCATGCTTCATTAAAACAACGTGTTGATTAGTATAGTCAGGATAGCTCGCCTTCACCAGCATGTTTCGATATGCTGACCCTCGTTGAAACAGGTTCTCCGCACCAAGGCGAACCGAGCGAGGAGCCGAAGTCGTCTACCCGATCCAGTCCAGCTGTTAGCGCATCTTCACCGCGCTCTTGAAGCCTTTTGAAGTCCGAAGCTGCAACTCTTCATACACAAATGCAGCTCCGTGGCAAAGCTATCCTCCAGCCAGGAGGTCTATATCTTTTGAAGTTTAGTAAAGGGATATAATGTAAAGGACTGCTATCTCATTTTGAGTCATCTCTTTTGTAAGCCGTTCGGCATATTAGCTGACTCGTTCAGGAGTTTGTAATAGATGTTCATTATCAATAAAGAGAACTTTTCCATGTTTCAAATCTGTGTTTCAATTTATCTGCGTACTCTGAATATGTGCTTGCTATGCAAATCATTAAAGCCTTGTGCGGGCGCAACCCCAGGCCCGCACGGCGGTCACGATTCGGGGGACGCCTCAAACGATTCTAAGGAATCGGGTCGTGACAGTCGTCGTGGTCGAGACGACTCTCAGTCGAGCCGACGAAACCCTAACCCCTTGTCGAGGAGGCACTGGCCCTTCCTACCTCGACCCCCTCCACCTCCAGCGCCTTCGTCGTCCAGTCGAGCTCGAGTCGACCACCCCACCCCACCGCGTCCTCGAGGGTCGAGTTTGCTTTATGATGTTTGACATGAATGTTCACAATAATCTGAATAATCTGATCTTTGACAAGATTTAAGGCAGTTATATTTCTCCTTTGTTTTTGTCTAAACGTCTTCACATTCACTTGGATGAAGGTCTAAGGTTAATGGAAGAGAACTAATAAGTATGAATTGCTTTTCTTTGGTTAAATTTTCATGCAGATAGGATATTAGCTAGTCAATTGTTGAAATGCAAAATGGTTGATTCCAAACTGCAACAAAGGTGAATCTTCAACCCCTTTCTGTTTTGTTCATCTATTGCTGTAATTTGCTTCAATCTGCTCTAGAAAGAAGTAACTATGCCAAGAAATGAAGATGCAAGTGTCGCTTTATTCCTTTCAATGTCCCTGTATTAATGCTAGTATTTAAATTTATTTGGGTGAACTAAACAACTGTATGAAGTGTAAATTTTCTGAAGACTCAAGTTTTTGTTATAAAAAGTAAAAAAGGGCATCCTAGTTTGATGAGGCTCCTGCTTATGCAGGATTTGGGAGGAGGGGGGGGTGGGGGTGGGGTGCACAAATTTTACGTACCTTACACCCTCACCCTCATGTAAGTGAGGTTGTTTTGTGACTCAAATCCGCATCCTCCAGGATGTAAACAACACCCGTGCCCTCTTCTGAAAAGTAATTGAACAAATTTGAAGCCTCTTCAAGTTTTTGTGGACATATTGATTATTCTGATCCTCAATAAACACTGAAAGAGAATGCAGTTTCCTAGCATAATAGCAATATTTAGTTCTTTGTTTCATCCTTTATTTTGGATTCAGGAGTTCTCTTTGAGAATTCTTACATCATGTTCAAATCATTTTGGTACTCTCAAAATGTGGAAATGATGTGTCTCTTCATTCCATAGCAAAGTTCATTTTGTGCCTTAGATTCTTGGCTTTGGTTCTTACATTGATAATTTCTGGAGTCTTGGTTCTTCTGCATACTACCTGCACAAGGATGTTTTATAATTTGAATATCTGTTTTATGTTATTCTACATTTAGTTTTTTCTTATTGTGAAAGTGAGAGTTCAGCACTTTGGCTCATATTGTGCCTTAGAGATGATTGTTATCATTGTAGTGGATCCTATTATCTTTACCGGACCTTTTAGTTAGGAAAATTTTCGGAGATTAGCTTGCTGGTTGCATAATTTTAAATTTGATAGCCATTAAGGAAAGTTTCCTTATTTTATGTGGATTTTATACTTTGTGTTGCACAATGCTATCCTATCTGTATCCCCATGGCACAAATGCAAGGTATAATAAGTGTCAAAATGGGCATTCTTTCCTGGAGCCAGCTGCCCTATTTAATTGATCCACCATGCCAAGAGAACATTTGGAACATGCGTGTCGGTTAGGATTTTTTGATACTACATTCCTGGAATTTTTCTGATACTACATTTGAGACATATTTGATACTACATTTCAGATTCTATTTTTTTTAACAGTTGATCAACTACATTTGCCAAGCGATGCTGGGGGAATTCACAGGTGGTGGAAACGGTGGAGAGGAAGTGAAGAAAACATTGTCAACATTCGGCCGTTTGTGCTAAGAATGATGGTAGCAATCACCATATTTAATTGCAATACTTGGAGTTGATGCCAACATATTTCAAAATACGAAAAGAGTTTGCTAAGAAAGCCCCAATTGTATAATTTGATTATCAATTTTGTTGCATTTAGAATGTTTGTAATTGTATCCTCCCCGTTGCTTATGTACTAAAATTTTCCTTGTTCTGGCCTTGCAAATCTATTCTACTATATAATGCCAAAACTAGGCTTCACCGTGAAAAATTTTCGTTCCAAAAATACCCTTCAACATATTTAGTAATTAAAAAGAATACCTACAATAAATTCCACTGACAACCATTTAAGAGATGCAATAATGACAACCATTTACGGAAATCAAAGGGTTCATACTACTTGCTAAGTCTTTTAAATTGTTACCAAAGAATTCGAAGGGTTGAACCATTAACCTATATAATTAAAAACAGTAGAAATAAACTAACTCATTGACATCATTCACTCCAATATACGTGCAAAGCACGTGCATATATACTAGTTATTACATAATGTGATTCAATGATAGTTGCAAGCTGTAGCATTCTGGGATTCAATAGTAGGTACTTGTGTTGTCTGTCTACCTACTTAAAACCCCTACCAAAACCATATTCTTTGTTATTCTCAACTTACGCGTGTTGTTGATTGCTAATTAGATACTTAAAACATACAGGTTAAGTACCTAATCACTCCAAGCAGAGAATGTGATCATTGTATTGCGGTCTGATACTTTGATACATTTGAGCCAAATTGTTAACAACACTTGTTTTAACCTCTGTCTGATACTTTCATGCATGTGTTTTGGCTTCAAGCTTTGCTGGTTGTGACCCCTGCCTTTGCTGCCTGTGTATATATAAAAGTGTTACATATGAAAGTATATGCTTTTGGATTGGCATGCTCTCCTTTTCGTTCTTTTCATTCTTGTAATTAGCTAACTTTACCATTATGAATAAGAAACTAAGAATTAGTTGTCAAAAAAATTCAAATTAAGAATACCACTGAAATGTTCCAAGCTAACTTGATGTTTCATAAGAAAAAGAAGAAAAAAAATGACCTACTACTAAAACATCTTCTCTTGGCACCGACAAACAAATAAATTGCAACAAAAGGTTAGATTATAAAGAGCTAGTCATGATAGGGAAACGAGGAGAAGTAGCCAAAGAAAGAAAGAAAAAACTAATTAGCGGAATTTTATATCAGCTTAGAGTTTAAATACTGATATGTCCAATTAAAAAGTTTGAATCGTATTTTTTTTTCATAGAGAGGTGTTGGAGGGAAAACAAATTGGCAACAACTAAAATGAATGCTAAACTTCGCTCCTAGACATTATCGGCCTCTTCCTCCTGAAATATTCAAAATATGAACCTGTGTATTAAAGAAAAATCGAGCAAAATAAATATTCAAATTACAAAGAAAAGACGTAGAAGTCAAACTATTATTCATAGAGCAAATACATCTGTTCAAGTTTAGACCAAGTGGAAGAGAGAATCATAAAGCTATCATAGTGTAAATAAATATGTTTTTTTTATTGAACACAATTGTTCCTGGTAAAAACTGAGATAGAAACAGACTGGTGTTGGTGTAGATTTTGCAACTTTCACTTGAAACACTTGGGCTGTTTTCATTCACAATGATATAGAATACTCCGCTGTCATCATGGAGTTTACGGTCATCGATTTACTGGAAGAAACAGTGTTAGTATACAATATCAAGCATTTCACAAGCGGCAAGCTTGAAACAACTTCCTTTCAGATTCTATGCAGGTAAGCTACAAGAAATTTGTTCTTCATAATTTATTAAAGGCGAATGGTGATGCCATTCTTCAGTTATTACACAAGCACATAATAATTTTATCTTAAAAAATATCTGATCCCCTGTCCTTAATGAGCTATGAGATTTCTTTCCAATTCTTGGTTAATTGTGATCTTGAAAGAAAAAAAATGAAATGAACCATTTCTTCCAGCACAGAGAAAATAAAACTTCGCCCAATACTTTATTGTTAGGCATTAGATTTATTTTTTTCCTTTTTCTATAAGGGGTCATTGCAGAACCAAGTAATGATATGAACTAAAGTAAATTAAGAGGCAAGTTCTTTTTTTATTGCATGCTTCTATAACATTATAAATAAAAAGAATAAAACAAGTTAATTTTGCAACTGAATTTTCATCAACAAGCTGCACAAGAATCCAAAAATTAACTTTACATCTGTAATTAGAGGTACTACGGCTCCTGCTGCTTCCAACCTACTCATGCTTAGAACCTGCATTAAAATGATGATGAACATCACCAGAAAATTGGTTGAAATAAATATAAAATGCAAGTAGAAAATAACAAAATTAACAGTTTCAAAACATATGATTCTGTCTAAGTGCTCTCCCCCAGTAACGAATTCAAGAATGATAAAAATCTTAGTTTTGCTCCCCACAACCTGAACAATGTTACATTGCAGATAAATGGAGATTCATAAACTAGGTACACATAATCTTGTCTCCACATGCCTCCTAATAAATATAAAATATAAACTGAGCAACAAACCTTTATCAATCTATGTAGCTCAAACACTTGTATTGCAAAAACTCTCTGTTGACTGCAAGAAAAATTAGAATAGGATTCTTGATCAGCAGAAAAAAAGTGGAAAAAACAATCTTACTGTAAGATAAATAATTTATCAACCATAAATGAGCCTATAATAAGAAGTCGGGCTATCAATAAACTACCAGAATGTTTACAAATGAAACTGCATTTCACCTAATTAGTTCATTGATAGTACTAAAAAGAAAACATACTTGTTTCTACCAGCCTATGTACATTAATTGCATAGTAAGATGGATGCTTGAGAATTTCACGCTGAATATAAAGTAATAGATCACCAGCAAATCGGATGGAATAAACTAACAGTAGACTAGTAGACTTGTTCTCAGGACTTGCAAATAGATAAGAACAATAATCCAAATGAATTCAATTACCAGAAACTCTAGTAAGCACTCTTCTGTACGAGATCAGATCTGGATATCTCTGTCTGTTTCCCTTTGGAGCGATTGACAGTTGCCCGCAGAAAAGAGAACAAAAAATAATCAAGTAACTTTATCAAATTAAACTGATAGACATCAGATAAATTAGTACGCTAAAAGATCTCCATACAGAAAAACAAGTCGAGCAGAATGTGAGCAAGTTCTGTTGCAAGTTCTGAGCAGATAAATTAGTACGCTAAAAGATCTCCATACAAAATGTGAACAATACTTGACTTTCGCTGCAACTTGGTCGTTTCGATGATAACTTTGGTGTTTGACAACATCGTCTTGTACGGACGCAACTCCAGGCTCGTACGGCATCACGTCCCGATGAGAACGATTGTCCTGCGGGAGAGCTGGAACGTGGTGATTCACGTTCAGCGGGGACTATTGAGCTTGCGGGAGATTGAGGCGTGACATATTGGTATCAGAGCGCCTGGTTCACTTTCTCGGACTTGGTCCTTCGCTTCATCACAAACTCTAAATAGCTTCCGCGTGTCGTTTAGCTCTTGGCTCTACTCAGTGCCGCATTTGATGTTTCATGCAATAAGTAAGAATTTTTGGTAACTATTCTATTTTTATTAATCCTCCTCACTCAAAACCTCCAATCCAAGCAAGAGTTATTAAACATACCCCACTTAGCTCTCCCTCAAATCCAAGCAAGATTATATGTATTGACTATACTCCCCCGTACTTAACTCCTCCTTACTTAACCCCACTTAAGTCTGCTTATTTTTTTCCTCAATCCAAGCAAACCCTTAAGATTAAGAAAATATCAGATGATTGGAGAAGTTGTACATAGTACATACATGATAACCAATGGAGATACGAGCTTATAATCCAAAAAATGAAACTATGGAAAAATCATTGACAACAGACTAAGAAAGGAAACAATAATTGCATAGAATCAATTTGGTTTTATGCCAAGAAGATCAACTATGAAAGCTAATTACTTACTAAGAAAATTAATGAAAAATATGAAGGGAAGAAAATATATGTGGTTTTTATTGATTTAGAAATGGCTAATGATAGAGTACCTAAAAATATCATGTGGTGGGTTATGTGAATTTTGATTGGACTAGCATTCTATACAATGCAGAACCATAGTTACCTGAAAAACGGTACGTACTGGACCATGGTACGGTTCGAAACGGAATACGCTACTCGTCCTTATTTCGATACAGAGGAGGTAGGATGAGTTGGTTAACCAATTCGGTTCACAATATGCTTTAAAACTCTAATTGAGACAATACTAGTTATTTGTTCAAATTTAACTATATAATGGTCATATATAGAAAGAAAATCTTGTATATAACATAAGAAAATTTAAACTTATTCCTTTATTTCATTCAATTAGATACAAAATTTGACTTTTCTTAGTCATACATCAATTTGAAATACAACATTCTGAATAAAATGATACAATGATGTCAAATCAAGATTCAGGACATGTGAATAAACCATAGAATAGAATAAAATGACAAACGATTTAGAACCTTCATACAAAATAACAAAAGTATTGTAACATCTCATTATCTTATTATTTTTTTTGCATGAGCAACTTGCAAAATAGAGTAGTAGCTCATAACAATGAAGAAACAACGATGGTGCTACAAAGTCAAATTTAAAAGAAATGTGTTATATAGAATCCCAATTGACAAAAATCTCAAGTTTTTTTCAACTTTTCCCACTTTCCTTGCATTGAAAGAATCTCATGCAGAAGTAAATTCATAGTGAGATCTCAACAATCAAGGTCCGCAGTATCGGTATCGGATCCTTCCTATGAGTATTGGGATCAGCGGTATCGGATCCTTCCTATGAGTATTGGGATCAGCGGTATCGACAATTTCGAATCGGAGTATCATATTTTTTTGGTATTGAAAAACAAATAATTATTAATAAATTATTAAAAATTTAGAAAAATATTTTACACATTTAGTCATAATTTTAAGTATGTTGTATGTTGTTTCTTACTGGTTTTGAAATTGAATGAAATAGTAGTCACCCTTACCGATTGGTTTACCTGCGATAGATAAATTTTTTTCGTTTAAATGCTTTTACATCCTTGTTGATAGGTCTTTTATTTTCAATTTTCTTTGCCAAATTGACTAGAAAAGAGACCCCTCCAATGTCGGTATCGGTCGGTATCGGATCATGCCACACCGTATCGATAGTGCAAACTATACAACTTATTCGAATTGCCAAATTTAGTGATCTGGATGGAAAATGTAGCCCGAACCGGAACGCTCGTACCCGGACGAATTCGATGGGGTTTTGGTGTACCTGGTAACTAACTACGTGCAGGACTCAGCCAAAAAACAGAAGTTACTAAACCTACGCTATTCAAAGTAAAAGTCCCAACAACACCTAAGAAGCAGCAATAGCCATTATTGTATCAGTTGATTCATCATGAAGATAATTCTTCTTAGGAGTTAGAACATCTCAAACACTCATTAGAGATTAACAACAACATTACGTTTAAATGTCCCAGAATGATTCGCCATTGACTTTATTGAAAAACTTAAATTTCACGACAACATCTACCAATGAGCAAAATCTCTCCTCAAACTCGCATTGATTTAAAATTGGAAGCCTTACCGGCACAAGCCGCAACATAAGCTTCATAAAGCTCCGGAACCTTGTCCTTCGGCACGTACCTCTCCAAGAAATCGCTCTCGCTCACGACAAAATCGGTCGTCTTGGCCACAGGAGTCGTCGACTCGTCCCCCTTCAGTGCCCTCAGGACGGAGTACCGCGGCCTCAGCCTCCTCTCCAGGCTCAGATCGAGCAGCACGGGGCTGCGGGCCAGGGCGGAGATCTCGAACCCAACCTCCTCGACGAAGAACTCCATCTTGCTCCGGAGGTTCTCCTCGGTGAGGTTGAACATCTTGGGGTGCCTCCTGACCGCGGACATCAGGTCGGGCTCGGACCAGCCGAGGCCCCTCAGGAACCTGAGCTTCGCGTCGAAGCCCTCCCTGGTGTTGCACGCGACGAGGTGGAGGGCGTGGAAGAACATGCCGGAGGAGACGGAGAACCCGAGCTCCTCAACCCAGGCGACCGCCGCCGCGAAGGAGGCGGGGCTCCGCGTGACGAGGCGGGGGATCTTGATGATCATGTGGGCGATCTGCGCGTCGGGGACCCCGCGGGCCCGCAGGAGGGAGACGTTGGGGAGGGCCCGCTCGGCGAGGCTGGAGCTGAGGAGGAAGTTGTCTCTTCTGCAGGCCTTGAGGAGGTGGTCGGTGGAGCCGAAGAGGGACTTCCAGAAGGAGATGCGCGGGCGGAGGTCGGAGAACCAGAGGGAGGTGGGGCTGTGGGAGACGAGGTCGATGATGTCGGGGCCGGAGAGGCCGAGGTCGGAGAGGATGGAGAGCTTGGGGCGGAGGGTCTTGTCGACGTCGGTGTAGAGGAAGCGGGGGTCCTTAGAGAGGAAGCGAGTGACGTCGGCGTCGGAGAAGCCGGCGCGGCGGAGTAAGAGGAGGACGGAGTCCGGGTCGGAGGGGGACTTGGTCTTGGGGAGGTGGAGAGAGGCGCGGGCGGCCTTCTCCGGGGAGAGGCCGCAGGAGTTGACTAGGTAGTCCACTATGAATTGTTGAGTTTGGGTTTTGGTGGCGGCGGCGGAGAACCATAAGAGACTATGGTGGCAAGGCGAAGAGGAGGAGATGGTGGTGGTCTTTCTCAGAGTGTTGAAAAAGAAGAGCTTGTTCATTGGAGAGGGAGAGGAGAGGAGACAAGTGCTTCTTCCTCACAGCCAGGTCTCTTCTCCTTTTTTTTTTTTCCGAAAGAGATCTAGGGTTTAAGATTTGGGATATTTTTGCAAATGTTCATAAAACTAGCATATATTTTCACTTAAAAAAGTAGAAAAAATTTCTGGTAAAAAAAAAATTCAAAAAATCGGTTAAAAAAGTGGGGCATATCTTAAAAAAAATTTGAGTTACCCCCCATTTTTTTACCCATATTTAGGGTACACCCCGCATTGTTTCCATAATGTACAATACTCTCCATTTTGACAGAATTCGTCCAGTCATGACGGTCAACGACTTTGACCCAAAAATTTTAACGAAAATGTCCCTCTCTTATTTTCTTCTTCCTCTTCCCTCTCACCCCCTCCTCCTCCCCCCATGGTCAGCCCGTCGCCGCCGCTCTCCCCCGCTCCCCCGCTCCCCCCTCCCCGCCATCGCTACCGCTCCCCCTCCCCCTCCCCACCCACGCCCCCGCCACTACCCCCCGCTCCCCCCTCCTCGCCCCCGTAGCCCCTGCAGCAACAGCAACAGCTGCTGGCCACACAACCGAGGTTGAAGCAATTGACAATTAACATGCAACTAACATGGTACCCTAGTCTCGTCGGACTTCCCGGAGGAGGAGGAGGAGCTCCCTCTGCAGGTGGCGACATGATGTGGGCCCGACAAAGGGGGCAGCTGACGTGGGCGCGGAGCCACATGTCGATGCAGGGGACGTGGAAGACGTGGCTACACATGGAGAGCAGGCAGACCATGTCCCTGTCCACGACCTCGCCGAGGCAGACGGGGCAGTCGGCGGCGGTAGAGGGGGGCAGGTAGGCGAAGGAGCCGATGGAGAGGATGGAGGAGCTGTTGAGGTCAACGGTGCGGATGTTCCACACTTGGTGGGCCCGGCCGCCGTCGTTGTCGGGGGTTTCCTCGCCGGTGGAGGAGTAGGGTTCGTTAGAGGGTTTGGGGAGGCGACGGCAGTGGAGGACGGAATAGAAGGTGAGGGCGAGCAAGATGGCGGTGGAGATGACGGCAATGGCGGTGGTGGAGAGGTGGCGCTGGAAGCGGGCGGCGACGACGAGGAGAGGGGGTGAGCGGGGGAGGGGAGGGGGGTGAGCGGGGGAGGGGGGGTGAGCGGGGGAGGGAAGGGGGTGGCCGGTGGTGGCCGGCGGTTGGGAGAAGGGGGGAGGAGGGAGATAGGGAAGAAGACATTGAGGGTATTTTAGTCAAAAAATTTGAGTCAAAGCTTATGACCGTCATGACTGGACGAATTTCGTCAAAAGTGGAGGATCTTGTACATTATGGAAATAATGTGGGATATACCCTGAATATGGGTAAAAAAAAGTGGGGGTAACTCAAAATTTCTTAAAAATTTAATTGCTCCGTACGAAGAATGAGACATTTGTTTTTTTTTAAGTGAGAGTATATGTTAGTTTCAACATTTTGTTTGGGGACATTTGCTAAAATATCTCTTAAGATTTTGATTTCCCATGACTGTTTGGATACTACAACACCAATAGGTCATTTTTGGATATAAGTCCCTTGGTTGCTTAATAAATCGTTTTTGCATCGTTTGGTTCGCAGAAAGGAAAGAAAATAAAACGAAAAGAAAGAAAATCAATTCCTTGTTGTTTTTCTTCGATTTGGGAAATTATAATTTACATATATTTTTCTTTTTGGTGTTTTAAAATGCCAAAAAATTGGGAGGAAAAATGAATACTTAAGGGTATGCTTGGCCATTGTGGGGGTAGCGATTATGAGGTATTTTTAGAGTACCGGTTATGAGCGGTCCGATTTTGAGTGATTTTAAGTAAGGACTTTTAAATTACTCCAACCCATGCTTGGTAATTCATTAACGAGCAGTTCTAAATTTTTGTTACACGAATAAAATTACATATATGCCCATATATAAATAAAATAATAGAAACACATGAATATTAGAAACATATAAAATAACAGAAATGCATGGATTAAAGTAGAAGATAAGTTTGGAAGAAGTAAGTGCATATTTGATCAAAATAACAAAAATAATAGAAACGTCTAAATGAAAGTAGGAGAGAAAGATTTTAATAACTTACCGTGGAAAGTAGTTGTAGTTTGGAAGAAGTAAAAGAGAAACACAGATGAGAAATAAAAAATAGGATAAGGTATTAGTAGTTATAATTATATATTTCTGGCGATGATATAAATATAATAAAATAATAAAATCCCTCAAAATCGTCGATTTAGGGTGTTTACAAAGACACCCAAAATTATATTACACCTTTTTTTGGGGGAGGGAGGGGGAGGGGGGTTTGCGCTGACCAAAACCAGTGCCTTAAAAAATTTAACAAGCATGGATTTTTAAAATACTTCATAACGATCGGTTAAAAATTATCCCAAAACCGGTGAAAACACCGTTACCAAGCAGACCCTAAAGTAGGAAAGTGAATCCTTGGTTGGTTGGAGGGAACCATTTTCCCCTCCTCCCATTTTTCTTTCCATTGAGAATCACTTTTCTTTCATCTTCAATTCCTTTGGCATTCAAACATAGGAAAGTAATGACTTTCCTTTTCCAACCCCATGAT
This sequence comes from Iris macrosiphon, assembly GCA_036927795.1. NCBI lineage: Eukaryota > Viridiplantae > Streptophyta > Magnoliopsida > Asparagales > Iridaceae > Iris > Iris macrosiphon. The sequence goes on from JAYESA010000012.1 coordinate 165,634,578, forward strand.
TCCGCGAACCAGATGCATGTCGCAACCTGGCTTTGATATCAAATGTTAGAACTTTAATACGGAAGAAATTAGGAACGTACCTTCAGTCATAGTTTTCAGATATAATAAATAGTATAACTTCAAGGATCTTCTTTTCTCTAACAAACCTGAGTCTCTTATGTTGATGGAATTCACAGACTAATGTATGAGACAAATTTTTTTGGTGATAATAAGGCCCAAGTGATCAATTTATATACATATACCTCTATCCATCAAGAGGTACAATCAAAAGACACAACTCTTTATTTCAAGGGGTGCTATTTGAAACATCATAACTTATGAGAGAGATTGTGTCACGACCCGCACCCGATGTAATGGCACGAGTACGTGGGTACGTCCAGCCTACGCCGTAGCATCGGCGATAAACACCGTCTATTTCAACAATACTATATAAACATCTCTCTCTCTCTCTCTCACAAACAATACTATACAAACATCACACACACACACACACACACACACACACACACACACACACACACACATATATATATATATATATATATATATATATATATATATATATATATATAATGTACCTGTCAATGATATCTTAACTCCAAACGGAGGATACTATGATAATAGTAATCAATACTCAATCACAATATAAAACTAAAGGAAGATAAATGCACGATATGAAATAGAAGGAACAAATAAAACAGTCACAAATACAATCCAACCAAGTATAATAGTCTAAACACAACATAATAGTCTCAAATATAATATAAATGCCAAAATGTCTAAACTGAGACATATCTAATATAATAAAAAAATAGCCAAATCTCTTCAACACCTGGCTTTAGCTCAACATGCTCTACGGGTGCTATCTCAACTGGCTTGCCATCCTGTGGCCCGTAATAGGTGGGACACATCTCCTCTAACTAGTCATATGAAAAATATATCCAGACAAGATTGGAGCGAAGTACAAAACTCTGAAAGAAGTTCCAAATACATGGTAGAAAATTTATGACAAGTAATAGAAAAAAAATACAAGATGTATAAGTAACTAGGGAATGAAAATATAACTGAGATAAGGAGATAAAATACTGGAAAGATAAATAGTGGCAATATGAAATAAACTGCAAGTGAGAGAAACTAGAACACTAACTAAGTGCCTTAGAATACAAGTTCGTTATGTGATCGGTTTAGGTTGAACACGTTTATTCTAAGGTAACTCGATTATGCGTTGTCACGACCCGCACCCGAAAAATTGGACATGAGTCGTGGGTACGTCCAGCCTACGCCGCAGCATCGACGGTAGAACGTTGTCTAGGTCAACTATCTAAATAACTCACAAAAAATCGGCCATGACCTCTTCAAAAGGAGGGCAATCACACAAACAATATATAAACCTGTCAAGATCTCAACTCCAAACGGAGGAGCAAATATCATAATAATCACAAGTACTCAATCACGAGTCTAAGCACGATAAGATAACACAGAAGGCTAAAACTCCAAAGTCTAACCAACAACAACTACTACAACAACCACAACATCAATAAATATACAATAATACATCATCCAAAATAATATACAAACAAGGTCTCAATCCAAAACCGGGGACAAACCCAGTGCTAAAGCTAATAAAAACAATAACAAGATCCTAGTGATCCCGGCTACCAACCCGGAAATCACTCCTAAACTAGAGGGTCCCTGTCTGCACCATCGACAGGCTCAGGTCCATAAAACGTCGGACACCACTCCTCCGGATACTCTGAAAAATATGTCTAGTCAGGACTGGAGCAAGTACATCTCTAACAGCAGTTCCATTTAAATGATAAAAACTATAAAACAGTTATAGCAAGTAGCAAGAAGAATGAAGCAAGTATGAAACAAGAAAATATGTATAACTGGTGCATAAAGGTAAAGATGCATGGATATCAGAGCAAGATAGTAATGACTGCAAGATACAAGAAATCTACACTAAGAGTAAGTCTGTGCACATGAACTGTCACGCCCCAGTCCCAAAATATCGAGGGACTAGACACGTGGCAATGGCCAGCAGCACACACCGATGGACAAACCCAATTTAATGGATCCATCGGGGCGTACTTAAGCTGTAATATAATAATAATGGTCTAGATATACTAATCTCATCCACAGAAATGAATACAACAATATCAGAATCATAAAGCAAGATCAATCTCAATATGATATAAACTCGGGAAAATAACCCGATAATAAGTCTGATACATCTGTCAAGATACAAGAATAAAGATAACCACAGCAAATACCGAGTATGGGGAAAGCCTATACCCAGATGATACCCTCGGGGATCAATCGTCTACTGGATCTGGTACTGCTCCAATGTCTGCTCCTGCTCCATCTTCTGCTAATGCTCATGTCCCGTGTAACTCGGGGTCGATCTCGTCTGCTAGTCCTGGGGACAAAGTCCGGTATCCAGGTCCTCAGGGGACATAACAAGGTACATAAATCGACATGCCAAAATGCAGTGTAATAGTAAATAAAATAAATAGGGTAAACTATATAACCATCTATGTGAAAATGCAATTTGAGAGCATCACTAAACTCAGGCTGAGACCACTACAAGCTCTGTGTCTTGGAGCCGGTAGCAGTGTTTACTATGTATTTTACTATGTGTTTACTATGTGTTTACTATGTTTTATATATATATATATAAACTCAGCCTGTAGCCTGTGTGTCTCTCCCCACCCAATATAATCACACGTCTCATGTCCATGATGCACCATGTCCATGTCACGCACGATCATATCTAATGCAGCAAGTCATCTAATATCTATGAATATGATGTCTATGTCATAAAACATGTATCCTACACAGAATCACCATGAATATCTCAGGAAGATTCTGTCTCATGAATAGTGTCAAGTGTCCTGGGTTATAGTGTACTTGATAGGACAAATACGAGAATAAAGAGGGTCACAAATATCCATGTCTAGATGACAATACACAACTTCGCGTACGGTGTTGGCACCCGACTATAATCGGACGCTAAGTACGTCACACGGCCCTAGGTTAAGCATGCACAACAATATAATAAAGCAAGGAAAATATATAACAATACTGCAAAGTTTGGCAAGGTACACTTGCCTGGGGTCCTGTTGCTGGTATGAATCAGAGTCCAAGTCACAGTCCAAATAGCCTATGTATTACAAATTTATCACGTCAAAAGATAATTTATTTTAATTTATTTAATTCTGGAATAATTACTCTAAAATCCTATTTTAATCTTATTATTCTGATTTTTATGTTAATTCCTAAATTTTGTCCAAAGAAACTAAATTTTATCAACTCGAGACTCATGGCACGCAAATCGAGGCGATCTGTTGACCAAAAAGTTAACCGACACAAACTCGACTTTCATGCATGATTTCCTGTAGATTTTAGCATAAAAAAATACTAGAATTTATGGCTCGTCCGAATTCAAATTCGTTTGGGAATTATGGCACATACAAATTTTGTATTGTGCACCGATGGTTAAATTCTAACCTAGAAGTTCTACAGAATTAACAGTATGTAAATACTTCAAATTAAATTCTGAAAAAAATATATGTCGATGATCTCGACATTAGATTTCCGAAACTTTAAACGGTTCGTGATTCTGATTCCCGAAATTGCGAAAACATCGAAACACGTCTATTTTCGGACATGCTGTGCTCTACGAATTTTCCAGAATTTAATACTAATAATTTTGTAAAAAAAATTATATAATCAGAAAGCTAACCTCAATATCGTTCTAACGCAAGAAACTAGGCCTCGTTTGGAGTCCGGAGCTATGCGCAATGGCTTCTGGAAGATGAAGAAACCCTAGATGACAATTCTCCCAAATATCTCTCTCTCTCTAAAATAATGAGATAATTAGGGTTATTATATTATATATATATATATATATATATATATATATATATATATATATATATATATATATATATATATATATATATATATATATATATAGATGTACCTGCGGCTGAATGGATATCTATAGGCTGACATGTGTTAGAATCTGATTGAATGGTTTTATTTATATTATTTATTTTTGATTTGCCTTTATCAAAATATTATTTAAGTCGTTTTAAATCTAAATAACTCAAAATAAACATTAAAAATAATCATAAAAATCTGGAAAAATTACAGAAAATATATTTTGAAACAAAAAAACCTTAGAAAAATATTTGGGATAATTTTATATTCATAGATTTCCTACTATAATTAGGAGAAGCTCTAAAAATTAGTTTTGCCATAAAACTAAAAATAAATACTAACATTATTCCACAAATTCTGAAATAATTCTAGAAAATATATAATAATATTATAAACCTTAGAAAATAACGTGGGTCCATTTTATATTCCTGAGCTTGCACCATAAATTCTATAAGTCCTAAAAATTAGTTATTAGCCTAAATAACTCCCAATAAATACTAAAAATACTCAGAAAATTCCCAAAAACTTCTAGAAAATATATTTTATTATTTAGAACATAAAATAAAAGTTTGGGATATTTTTAATTATATTTGAATCTAAAATAAATTCTTGAAAATTCTAGAAAATTACAAAAAATTGTGAAAAATCCAAATTAAAAATTTCTGAAAAATCAGGGGGTTACAATCTACCCAACTTATAAAAATTTCGTCCTCGAAATTAAAATTAAGCCATGGTAGAAGTCAAGGATGGTCTAAGATTTGTATTGGTTAAAATGCAAGGCTAGGTTTAACGGAGTGGACGATGTTGCACGTTGCACATTCCGAAAATCATGGGAGAAATTCACATGATTGAAAATAGGTTTCTTCGTGTGTCATGTCCAATAGTGTGGACACCTAAATGCTCTTTTGCATAAAAGCACCCAATAATTGAAATATTGCACAAAGATAAAAATTGGAGGATGGGCATGTCTAGGACAAGGTGTGGAATTTGTAGGAAGGCAGTGACTAGGGAAGTGCTCCAATTATCGAAGCAATGGTAAGGCACGCCGAGGGATACCATATTGTAAAACTAAATGAAAGATGTCGTGTTCTATTCCTACGTGGATTCGAGCTAGCCTTAGTCTCACTATCTAAGCCAAGTAGGTCTACTTCTTAGGTGAGGGGATTTCACAATCCAGCCAACTTAAGACAATGTCGTCCTCAAAATTAAAATAAGGCATAATTTGTTAATCCTTCGTGTACATAAGGCAAGTCAATCGCAATCTCATTGCGACAATTAAAATCCTAATCATATCCATTGTAATCACTTCTAGGTTAAGATGATCACTGATCCAATCAAATTCAACCTATGGTTATCTCTTCTCGCTTTTTCAAATTATCCATATCCAAATTTAAATTAAATCCATATATCATCTTCAAGATTTAAATACGCATATCAATTTTACCTCACGATCTCCAATTATCATAATCTCCTCTAGAAGTAATTCGAGTCCATTATTATTCCTATTTTCACTTATAAGTTTTTGTATGCTTCAACTTCTTAAATTCCATTCACATCCTTAATATTTCAAATAGGTAGTCCAACCATCAAGTTTTTTATTTTAACTCAAATCATCAACTTGAAAAAAAAAAAAATTAAAATGCAGTCCACCATTGTTCAAGTCTGAAATTTCATCTTTTTATCCTCTAAATTTTAAGTTGATAATTTTACCTTCATTGTTTAAATCATGTACTTAAGGTATAAATATTGGGTCCTCAATATCAATTCATTAATCCTCATCATCTTAGTCATTCTTCTAAAATTCTCAAAATTAAAATGGCTTGAACCTCTCCCAATTTAATCTTACTCGATCACAATCTAAAAGAAATTCCTCTCGAGTTGACAATGCACTACTACCCAACTTAGAATTTACCCATCTATCACATAAGGCTATATACCTTAAGAGAATATTCCTTAATATGTTTACTCATGTCATTCAATCCTCGAACTTCAATGCCGATCATATCATATATGATATATCCTTAATTACGAAGAATAATCCTCAAGTATGTGATCGGCCTATGGGGTATATCTAGTATTCTCTGTGTATCAATTTATACCAAGCACGATGTTTCGTCTTTCCGAAATAAGGGAAGACGGAGACCAATAATAAAGAGTTCAAGGGCAGCGTAATAGAATAGAAGTATTGAGATCAAGGCGTTTAAAGAATTCAATTGGGAATTGTCAAAGCAGTTGTGGATTAAAATCCTATTTTGGTAATCCTTTGTTTGCATGCTCGTATTAGTACAGTTATGTAACCGATACGATCTGCTCAGACATATCTAGAGGGTAAGTACATGCGTCTACTAGTCAACTATATATCTCAATCCACGTAAAGTAGTCGTGTGAAGAGCGAACCAAAATGCACTAAGGTTGATCAGACCATAATACATTGATTCTGAATAGACAATTGTATTAGTGGAGTTGATCAGGCCCCAATAACACATATGTCATGAACAAGCTTGATAAAGAATAAGCTTGCAAAAACTAGGCTATAATATAGCAGCATAAGTCAAGGTAGTACAAAAATTATAAGTACACTAGATGATGATGAAAGGAGGTACAAATCAATTCGAGTTCACAAACAGAAACAAAATAAGCAACAATAATAAAAGACTCTACAATCTCTACAATTATCATACAACTCCTTGTCTATGTCGCTAGTCGACCAAATGGGGGCAAGGACCTCTAAATTCTATCGTCTGAATAAATACTGTCGTCTTATGCAAGTCTAAAGTTGTGTCATCCTAAGTCACTTCATCAATAGGGCTAGGTGGTACTATGTTGTGAGGCATACTACCCAACTTATAAGAATTAAACTAATACTGTGACAGTCTTAAGAGGGTCCTGCAAAATAACCTTGCACATCTAAATAAAACAGAACTCTTATTAGGGTCTCCTATGGTATTACGTAAGTAATGGTCATCTTAAGTCTTAATCATAGTGCTCATAGGTCATGTGTCAATAGTGAGAATGGACAGGTTACTAGTCTCAAGGGAAAGGAAAGATAACTTGTATCGAGGTGGGGTACTAATTACGCGGTTCAAAGCTAAGGGGTAATCATTAGGTCACCATCTATAAGATTAACTCAAACTGTCAAGTTCTAATTACCAATCACATAATAAAAAGTTTAGAGTAACAACCAAAATAAACAATAAGAGGCGCACGAAAATTAAGGCAGGATGCAAGTCAAGAAATTAATTCGAATCCGATATAGATGTCAAGAACGATTCAAGCAAGTGGATGAGATCCAAAAACTTATCCTATCCTTATTGCAGGCTTGCTCGGTTCCTAAGTTGAAACCGAACAATTTAGTCGTCGACCTGCATGAGCCACCACAAAAACCATGTCACGCCCCAGTCCCAAAATATCGAGGGACTAGACACGTGGCAATGGCCAGCAGCACACACCGATGGACAAACCCAATTTAATGGATCCATCGGGGCGTACTTAAGCTGTAATACAATAATAATGGTCTAGATATACTAATCTCATCCACAGAAATAAATACAACAATATCAGAATCATAAAGCAAGATCAATCTCAATATGATATAAACTCGGGAAAATAACCCGATAATAAGTCTGATACATCTGTCAAGATACAAGAATAAAGATAACCACAGCAAATACCGAGTATGGGGAAAGCCTATACCCAGATGATACCCTCGGGGATCAATCGTCTACTGGATCTGGTACTGCTCCAATGTCTGCTCCTGCTCCATCTTCTGCTAATGCTCATGTCCCGTGTAACTCGGGGTCGATCTCGTCTGCTAGTCCTGGGGACAAAGTCCGGTATCCAGGTCCTCAGGGGACATAACAAGGTACATAAATCGACATGCCAAAATGCAGTGTAATAGTAAATAAAATAAATAGGGTAAACTATATAACCATCTATGTGAAAATGCAATTTGAGAGCATCACTAAACTCAGGCTGAGACCACTACAAGCTCTGTGTCTTGGAGCCGGTAGCAGTGTTTACTATGTATTTTACTATGTGTTTACTATGTGTTTACTATGTTTTATATATATATATATAAACTCAGCCTGTAGCCTGTGTGTCTCTCCCCACCCAATATAATCACACGTCTCATGTCCATGATGCACCATGTCCATGTCACGCACGATCATATCTAATGCAGCAAGTCATCTAATATCTATGAATATGATGTCTATGTCATAAAACATGTATCCTACACAGAATCACCATGAATATCTCAGGAAGATTCTGTCTCATGAATAGTGTCAAGTGTCCTGGGTTATAGTGTACTTGATAGGACAAATACGAGAATAAAGAGGGTCACAAATATCCATGTCTAGATGACAATACACAACTCCGCGTACGGTGTTGGCACCCGACTATAATCGGACGCTAAGTACGTCACACGGCCCTAGGTTAAGCATGCACAACAATATAATAAAGCAAGGAAAATATATAACAATACTGCAAAGTTTGGCAAGGTACACTTGCCTGGGGTCCTGTTGCTGGTATGAATCAGAGTCCAAGTCACAGTCCAAATAGCCTATGTATTACAAATTTATCACGTCAAAAGATAATTTATTTTAATTTATTTAATTCTGGAATAATTACTCTAAAATCCTATTTTAATCTTATTATTCTGATTTTTATGTTAATTCCTAAATTTTGTCCAAAGAAACTAAATTTTATCAACTCGAGACTCATGGCACGCAAATCGAGGCGATCTGTTGACCAAAAAATTAACCGACACAAACTCGACTTTCATGCATGATTTCCTGTAGATTTTAGCATAAAAAAATACTAGAATTTATGGCTCGTCCGAATTCAAATTCGTTTGGGAATTATGGCACATACAAATTTTGTATTGTGCACCGATGGTTAAATTCTAACCTAGAAGTTCTACAGAATTAACAGTATGTAAATACTTCAAATTAAATTCTGGAAAAAATATATGTCGATGATCTCGACATTAGATTTCCGAAACTTTAAACGGTTCATGATTCTGATTCCCGAAATTGCGAAAACATCGAAACACGTCTATTTTCGGACATGCTGTGCTCTACGAATTTTCCAGAATTTAATACTAATAATTTTGTAAAAAAAATTATATAATCAGAAAGCTAACCTTAATATCGTTCTAACACAAGAAACTAGGCCTCGTTTGGAGTCCGGAGCTATGCGCAATGGCTTCTGGAAGATGAAGAAACCCTAGATGACAATTCTCCCAAATATCTCTCTCTCTCTAAAATAATGAGATAATTAGGGTTATTATATTATATATATATATATATATATATATATATATATATAGATGTACCTGCGGCTGAATGGATATCTATAGGCTGACATGTGTTAGAATCTGATTGAATGGTTTTATTTATATTATTTATTTTTGATTTGCCTTTATCAAAATATTATTTAAGTCGTTTTAAATCTAAATAACTCAAAATAAACATTAAAAATAATCATAAAAATCTGAAAAAATTACAGAAAATATATTTTGAACCAAAAAAACCTTAGAAAAATATTTGGGATAATTTTATATTCATAGATTTCCTACTATAATTAGGAGAAGCTCTAAAAATTAGTTTTGCCATAAAACTAAAAATAAATACTAACATTATTCCACAAATTCTGAAATAATTCCAAAAAATATATAATAATATTATAAACCTTAGAAAATAACGTGGGTCCATTTTATATTCCTGAGCTTGCACCATAAATTCTATAAGTCCTAAAAATTAGTTATTAGCCTAAATAACTCCCAATAAATACTAAAAATACTCAGAAAATTCCCAAAAACTTCTAGAAAATATATTTTATTATTTAGAACATAAAATAAAAGTTTGGGATATTTTTAATTATATTTGAATCTAAAATAAATTCTTGAAAATTCTAGAAAATTACAAAAAATTGTGAAAAATCCAAATTAAAAATTTCTGAAAAATCAGGGGGTTACATGAACGTGTAGTGAGTCCAGCATGAAATACATGTAGTGAGTCAAGTCCAGAAACATGTAAGTGAGACAAGTCAAGAAATGCATGAGAGTCCAGACTATAAAGAATGAACTCGGTGTCTTTGAAATACTTGTTTCGACATGTAAACGGCTAGGGGTAAGTACGGCTCACCGCGCACTGGGTGCGCGGCTGCTATCATTCCAGATTAGACCAGAGGGAGTGATTCCTGATGATTCCAGATAGGAATATTTACATGTCTACTCGAGTATTTCCCCACCCCGACTAATACAAGTGGATCCAACACCCGACACGCAAATCAAGATGAGTCCAGCCTGAACATGAGTGATGCCTGTAGTGATGCCTGTAGGTGATGCCAGTAGTGATTCCAGAATAGAGGCCAGAAACATAAAATGTACGTGTCGCAAGTAAATGAATCCAGAAATACCAGTCAGTGTCCCGTGTTGTGCCAGAATAATTATATGATACTATACTAGAAGCTGAATCATAATAATCATCAGATAATGAAAACTATCAGAGAATGTACTCGCCTGACGTCCTAAGCAACTGGCAATCCGAACCGGTGTCGCAAGGACCTAATGCAAAAAGCAAGGTTAAACAGGGTTCTAATGAGTTAAACAGATATAAAATAACTAAAAATAGGCTCCTAGGGTCGTTCTAGGTCAAACGGGTCAAACCGGTGAAATCTGGGTCAAAAAGTCAACTCTAGGTCCAAAATGTCAACTCTGGGTTAAAACTAGGTCAAAAGTTGACTTTGGCGGTCAACCGAGTCAACTACGGTCAAGTCTAGGTCAAACTAGGGTGCTCCTGAAATTCTAGGTCAAACCGAGCTCATTAAGCTAACAAACGCTCAAACTCGCCTCCTTGAGATACCGGGATACCCTCGGTATCCGATACCTCGACCTAGGCTACGCACCCCGCCTATACCCGCTAAAACCTATGCTAGCACGCGTAAATATATACACATAAGCATATAAAAATTACTCCAATACTATTCCTAGGCTATTGCTCAAAATCCCGCTCGAAACTCAATACCTTGGATATCTCAAGGTATTGAGATACCTCTCTAAACTCAACCCTACTACCCCTCTAGCTAACTAACTATGCATAAACATATATATATATCTAGCTATAATCTAGGCTAAAATATAGATATCTAATATATATAGGCATATACCTATATATATACCCAACATATATACCTTACCTTACACATACCTTACACATACCTTACATATATATATATCTATACCTAAATATCTAACTATCTATCTAGCTATGTATATATCTATTTATAAATCTATCTATCTCTCTCTCTAGATATCTATAGATATATATATAGCCATAGGTATATATATCTATACCTTAGATATATATATAACTATCTACCTATCCATTACCTACCTATCTATCTTATTACCTATCTATCTAATAATCTAACTACCTATCTATATCTATATATCCATCTAGTATCTATATATATATATATATATATATCTCCCTAGCTAACTATTATCTATCTAATAATCTATCTATTTATCTATTTATCTAGTATCTATCTAGTACCTATCTAACTAACTAACTATCTATCTAACTATCTAGTATCTATATATAGATACCTATTTACCTAGATACCTATCTACCTATTTGTCAATCTATCTAGCAAACTACCTATTTACCTATCTATCAACTATCTATCTATTTATCTATCTAACATATACCTATTTATCTATCTATGTATCTATCTAGCTAATTTAGCTATATAATATCTACCTATCTATTTATCTAGCTATCTATGTATCTCCACATATCCATCAATCTATCTAACTATATACCTATTTATCTATTAAACCATAGATACCTATCTATCTATCTAATATATCTATACATCTAACTATGTATCTATATATCTACCCATCTTAGCTATCTAGATATCTATCTATCTTAGCTATCTAGATATCTATCTATCAATCTATATATCTATATCTAGCTATCTATATACAGAGCCCCCTCTCACTACTGCGCTAAGCTAGGCCTCGCCACGCTTGCGCAAACGCCACGCCCTGCTGCCGCGCTTGCTGCTGGAGCTGCTGCTGCTGCTTCTGCTGCTGCCGCGGCGCTGCCTCGCTCGAGCGAGCTGCTGCCGCGGCACTGCCTCGGCGCTGTTGCAAGCTGGAACTGCTGCTGCTGCTGCTGCTGCTGCAGGCCGCGCTGCAGCGAGCTGCTGCGGTGGCGCGCTGCCGCTGCTGCCGCGGCGCTGCTGCGCCCGCGCGCTCTGCTGCAGCCTGCTGCTGATGCTTCTGCTGCTGCCGCGGCGCTGCCTCGCTCGAGCGAGCTGCTGCCGCGGCGCTGCCTCGCTCTGCTGGCTGCTGCAGCGGCTGTGTGCAGTCCGCTGCCTCGCTCTGCTGCACCCAGACACAAGCACACACACACGACCACACACACACAATCACACATACACAGACACACACACACACACTCAAACACATCTCAACACACACACACATATAATTATATACATATATCTATATATATATATATATATATATATATATATATATATAAACACACATATATATATACACACACATATATCTATATATATATATATATATATATATATAAACACACACATATATATATATACACACACATATATCTATATATATATCTATACATATACACACTCACACACACTCAAACACATCTCAACACACACACACATATAATTATATACATATATATATATATATATATATATATATATATATATATATATATATATATATATATATATATATAAACACATATATATATATACACACACATATATATCTATATATATCTATACATATACACACTCACACACACTCAAACATATATATATATATATATATATATATATATATATATATATATATATATATATATATATATATATATATATATATATATATATATCCTCACACACACTCACACTCACATACCCTCACACACACACTCTCACACACACTAGCACACACTCTCACAAACACACAATCACACATACAAACACTCCTACATATATATATAAATATATATACATATATACACACAAACTCATATACATATATATATATAAATATATATATATACATATATACACACAAACTCATATACATATATATATATATATATATATCTAAACACTCACTCACACTCACACACACACTCACCTACACACATAGACTAGCACCAACACACTCACACAAGCACTCACTAACACACTCACAAACACATAAAAACACACACATAAATAGAAATATATATATATATATATATATAGAACACACACAAATATATATACATATATATATATATATATATATATATATATATATATATATATATATATATATATATATATATATATATAAACACAACACACACGCAACACACAACACAACGCACACAACGCCCACAACGCTCACCAACGCGCGTCCAACGACCCCGACACGCATAAACACCTATAAATATATAAAAATATAACTCAAAAACTCTAGCACACACTCCTCGATACTAACCCAATGCGCGCACAAGCCCAAAACAAGGAAACCAAGTCGAAATGGCCGTTCGGTCATTTCGACGAACACGCAGTGTGCGGTTCGGAAAACCTCCTGAAACGCACACCAAACCAACTCGGAATCGGCCCAAAATTTACTCACGCATTCTAAACGATGCCTAGATCCTAGAAAAAGTGCTCCTGCGTCGATTCTAGGTCCGTGGCGGAAACGCGCACGCACTTAGAATCGGCGACGACGAAAAGCCCCAAATTCGCCCGAAACGCCCGTTTCTCCGCGACGCGGCTTTCCGTGTCCGAACGGAGACACGCACTCACCCTCAAGACACCCAACAACGTCTACCTAGGTCCATCTAACCTAGGGCATCGCCCAAAATTGGGCCAAATTTGGATTCTACCCGAAATTGACACAAAATCTAGTGTTAAAGTCTCTAAACCCAACCAAACTAGTTCCAACTTCCTCCCACGGGTAGCCTAAGGGTCTAGAAAGGTTCTAAACTATTAATTACACTATATAAAAATAATTACAAGGAGAAAAATTAGGGTTTACCTCTTGGGAGTTGGAATCCCAAGCCAAAGTCTCTAAAATGCTCCAAATCCTCCAAACCAAGCTTCCAAGCTCCCAAATCTAGCTCCAACTCCAAATCTAAGCTCTACCCACCTAGGTTAGGGAAAATGTAGGGTTAGGGTTAATTAATCATGGAGAATAGAAGAAAAAAGAAGAGGAATGGGTACTTACTTGAAGTAGGAAGGAGAAAGAAAGAAGAAAATTGAGTGGAGAAGAAGAAGAAGTGAAGAAGAAGAGGAAAATGGAAATGGGGGGCTGCTTGCTGTTGTTATGCGGGTAGGGCTGCTGTGGAAAGGCCGGCCAAGGTGAAAATATAGGTTCCACAAGTTGGCAAATGTCCAAAATGCCCTCCCGTAACTCGGTTTTGGGTTTCGGGTTCCAAAAGTACTCAAACTAACTACAAATCTCTCCAACTAACCCACTAAAAATATAATAAATATTCTAAAATCCAAAATAAGTCTCACAGGGGTGTGGGCTGGGTCGGACATGGGTCCACTAGGGTCTGACATGGGTCCAAGCTAGCCAAAATCCTAAAACAATCAATAAAAATATAATACAATCAATAATTAAATATAAATACAATTAAATAAAAATAATGCACAATTAACTAAATTAAAAATAAAAAAATACCCGGCTCTGGAAATGGGGTGGTGACAAGCCTATCCTCCTTAGAAAATTTCGTCCTCGAAATTTAAAGTCAATCACACTCCCTCTAGGTCAAACCCCCAACAATCACAGTCAAGAAATTCTACCTATACAACATACAAGATCATGGTCCTACTGGTCGTGTTATCACAGTCTTAATCAGGGTCACTACACCATCTACCACAGCAAAAAAAAAATCTAACAGGTACTAATGAAGCACACCACAAGGAATGAAAAAGGACAGAAAGAAGAACAAAGAGACAGACCTGCTAACCCGACACCCGTAGCATCGGCCTCCTCGACCGTCAACGCATAAGCCCTTCCCTGCTGGGGTGTATCCCTCTGCTGGTGCGGGGCATGATGCTGTGCCACAGGCGGCCTAGCTCCAACTCTCTGATCCTGAGCTCCACCCAACGGAGGTGCAGTGGGGCAATCTCGCATCTGGTGAGCAGAGGATCCACAGAACAAACACACCTTCAGCCTCCTCCTACAAATATCCCAAGTGTGTCCTGCCTTCCTGCAGTAGGCACAAGTGGGCACCCTCTGATCCTGACCCTGCTGCGCTGCCTTCTGCACATAGGGACGCTTAGCCGGTCCCGCACTGCCACTGGCACTGCCTGAATCATCCCTGCCTCCCTTGGACTTGAGCTCCAAGTCATCCTCTGCCCTCTGAGCATCTCCTACTATCTGCTCAAAAGTTGCCTCGCGGTCGCTCCTGGTCAAAGACTTGACCGCCATAACCAAGCCCTTGCGAAACTTCCTCGCCTTAGCTGCCTCACTCAAGCCATCTACAAATCTGCCCAGACGGCAGAACTCCGCTGCGTACTCGTCCACCGTGATGCTCCCTTGGACGAGTGCCTCAAACTGGCTCTCCAAAGCACTGAGCGCCACATCTGGGAAAAATTTTTCTTTAAAAAGCCTCTTGAAAGCCTCCCAAGTCAGCCCTGGCGCTGCGATCCTCGTATCTGTGCGATACCACGTCAAAGCAAGGTCGAACATCTGACTGCCCACTGCCTCTATCTGCATGCTGTCTAGAATCCGCGCCAGCCTGAAGATCCCCTCAATCTGCTCTATCCAGTCATCCGCGTACAGGATCCCTTCTGTACCACGGAACTCCTTGGGCCGCATTCTCTGGAAGTCGATGATACTCCCCGGCCTCGGATGCTGAATCTGATCTGCCAGTGGCTGAATCTGTGCCACCCTATCCACTGCCGTCATAGCTACCTAGTGGGCGTTCTCAATGCCCAGCCTCATCACATCCACCTGACGGTGCTGTGCGTCCATCATCTCCCTGAAGAACGCAAACAACTGCGCGGCATCTACTAGAGCAGGAAGTGGTGGAGGAACCACCGGAACGACTGGGGTAGTCCTCGGATCGACAGGTGAAGGAGGATCCCCGAGAGAAGCAGATGCTCCCTCAACCGCAGGAGTGGTGAGTGGGGCGGTAGCAGCTGCATGAATAACAGCTGGACGAGAGGTAGCAGACCTCTCAGTAGCAACTGCTGGAACGGTACGATGGGATCGTGTCTTCGGAGGCATCCTGAACACAGATCAAAAGAAGTCAATACGGCGCAAGATACGATATCATCAAGGAAGGACGGTAATATTTCAAAAGAAGCAAATTCAGAATAATTAGATTAGAATTGTTCCTAGTCGTGATTGAGTACACTCTCATCCTAAATCCTAGATCCTATAGCAGGCTCGCAGCAGTACAACTAAGTTGTTGTACCACCACGATATCGCACTAATTGCGAATCGAGACCTGCATGGGACCGCCACCAAAAATGTGTCACGACCCGTACCCGGAAAATCGGACATGAGTCGTGGGTACGTCCAGCCTACGCCGCAGCATCGGCGGTAGAACGCTGTCTAGGTCAACTATTTAAATAACTCACAAAAAATCGGCCATGACCTCTCCAAAAGGAGGGCAACCACACAAACAATATATAAACCTGTCAAGATCTTAACTCCAAACGGAGGAGCAAATATCATAATAATCACAAGTACTCAATCACGAGTCTAAGCACGATAAGATAACACAGAAGGCTAAAACTCCAAAGTCTAACCAACAATAACTACTACAACAACCACAACATCAATAAATATACAACAATACATCATCCAAAATAATATACAAATAAGGTCTCAATCCAAAACCGGGGACAAACCCGGTGCTAAAGCTAATAAAAACAATAACAAGATCCTTGTGATCCCGGCTACCAACCCGGAAATCACTCCTAAACTAGAGGGTCCCTGTCTGCACCATCGACAGGCTCAGGTCCATAAAACGTCGGACACCACTCCTCCGGATACTCTGAAAAATATGTCCAGTCAGGACTGGAGCAAGTATATCTCTAACAGCAGTTCCATTTAAATGATAAAAACTATAAAACAGTTATAGCAAGTAGCAAGAAGAATGAAGCAAGTATAAAACAAGAAAATATGTATAACTGGTGCATAAAGGTAAAGATGCATGGATATCAGAGCAAGATAGTAATGACTGCAAGATACAAAAAATCTACACTAAGAGTAAGTCTGTGCACATGAACGTGTAGTGAGTCCAGCATAAAATACATGTAGTGAGTCAAGTCCAGAAACATGTAAGTGAGACAAGTCAAGAAATGCATGAGAGTCCAGACTATAAAGAATGAACTCGGTGTCTTTGAAATACTTGTTTCGACATGTAAACGGCTAGGGGTAAGTACGGCTCACCGCGCACTGGGTGCGCGGCTGCTATCATTCCAGATTAGACCAGAGGGAGTGATTCCTGATGATTCCAGATAGGAATGTTTACATGTCTACTCGAGTATTTCTCTGCCCCGACTAATACAAGTGGATCCAAGACTCGACACGCAAATCAAGATGAGTCCAGCCTGAACATGAGTGATGCCTGTAGTGATGCCTGTAGGTGATGCCAGTAGTAATTCCAGAATAGAGGCTAGAAACATGAAATGTACGTGTCACAAGTAAATGAATCCAGAAATACCAATCAGTGTCCCGTATTGTGCCAGAATAATCATATGATACTATACTAGAAGCTGAATCATAATAATCATCAGATAATAAAAACTATCAGAGAATGTACTCGCCTGACGTCCTAAGCAACTGGCGATCCGAACCGGTGTCGCAAGGACCTAATACGAAAAGCAAGGTTAAACAGGGTTCTAATGAGTTAAACAGATATAAAATAACTAAAAATAGGCTCCTAGGGTCGTTCTAGGTCAAACGGGTCAAACCGGTAAAATATGGGTCAAAAAGTCAACTCTAGGTCCAAAAAGTCAACTCTGGGTCAAAACTAGGTCAAAAGTTGACTTTGGCGGTCAACCGAGTCAACCACGGTCAAGTCTAGGTTAAACTAGGGTGCTCCTGAAATTCTAGGTCAAACCGAGCTCATTAAGCTAACAAACGCTCAAACTCGCCTCCTTGAGATACCGGGATACCCTCGGTATCCGATACCTCGACCTAGGCTACGCACCCCGCCTATACCCGCTAAAACCTATGCTAGCACGCGTAAATATATACACATAAGCATATAAAAATCACTCCAATACTATTCCTAGGCTATTTCTCAAATACCCCGCTCGAAACTCAATACCTTGGATATCTCAAGGTATTGAGATACCTCTCTAAACTCAACCCTACTACCCCTCTAGCTAACTAACTATGCATAAACATATATATATATCTAGCTATAATCTAGGCTAAAATATAGATATCTAATATATATAGGCATATACCTATATATATACCCAACATATATACCTTACCTTACACATACCTTACACATACCTTACATATATATATCTATACCTAGATATCTAACTATCTATCTAGCTATGTATATATCTATTTATAAATCTCTCTCTCTCTCTCTCTCTCTCTCTCTATATATATATCTATAGATATATATATAGCCATAGGTATATATATCTATACCTTAGATATATATATATAACTATCTACCTATCCATTACCTACCTATCTATCTTATTACCTATCTATCTAATAATCTAACTACCTATCTATATCTATATATCCATCTAGTATCTATATATATATCTCCCTAGCTAACTATTATCTATCTAATAATCTATCTATCTATCTATTTATCTAGTATCTATCTAGTACCTATCTAACTAACTATCTATCTAACTATCTAGTATCTATATATAGATACCTATTTACCTAGATACCTATCTACCTATTTGTCAATCTATCTAGCAAACTACCTATTTACCTATCTATCAACTATCTATCTATTTATCTATCTAACATATACCTATTTATCTATCTATGTATCTATCTAGCTAATTTAGCTATCTAATATCTACCTATCTATTTATCTAGCTATCTATGTATCTCCACATATCCATCAATCTATCTAACTATATACCTATTTATCTATTAAACCATAGATACCTATCTATCTATCTATCTAATATATCTATAGATCTAACTATGTATCTATATATCTACCCATCTTAGCTATCTAGATATCTATCTATCTTAGCTATCTAGATATCTATCTATCAATCTATATATCTATATCTAGCTATCTATATACAGAGCCCCCTCTCGCTACTGCGCTAAGCTAGGCCTCGCCACGCTTGCGCAAACGCCACGCCATGCTGCCGCGCTTGCTGCTGGAGCTGCTGCTGCTGCTTCTGCTGCTGCCGCGACGCTGCCTCTCTCGAGCGAGCTGCTGCCGCGGCGCTGCTGTGCACTGGAACTGCTGCTGCTGCAGGCCGCGCTGCAGCGAGCTGCTGCCGTGGCGCGCTGCCGCTGCTGCCGCGGCGCTGCTGCGCCCGTGCGCTCTGCTGCAGCCTGCTGCTGATGCTTCTGCTGCTGCCGCGGCGCTGCCTCGCTCGAGCGAGCTGCTGCCGCGGCGCTGCCTCACTCTGCTGGCTGCTGCAACGGCTGTGTGCAGTCCGCTGCCTCGCTCTGCTGCACCCAGATACAAGCACACACACACACACACACGACCACACACACACAATCACACATACACAGACACACACACACACACACACACTCAAACACATCTCAAAACACACACACATATAATTATATACATATATCTATATATATATATATAAACACATATATATATATATACACACACACACACACATATATATATATATATATATATATATATATATATATATATATATATATATATATATAAACACACATATATATATACACACACATATATCTATATATATCTATACATATACACACTCACACACACTCAAACACATCTCAACACACACACACACATATAATTATATACATACATATACATACATATATATATATATATATATATATATATATATATATATATATATATATATATATATATATATATATAAACACATATATATACACACACATATATCTATATATATCTATACATATACACACTCACACACACTCAAACATATATATATATATATCCTCACACACACTCACACTCACACACCCTCACACACACACTCTCACACACACTAGCACACACTCTCACAAACACACAACCACACACAAACACTCCTACATATATATATAAATATATCTACATATATACACACAAACTCATATATATATATATATATATATAAACACTCACTCACACTCACACACACACTCACCTACACACATAGACTAGCACCAACACACTCATACAAGCACTCACTAACACACTCACAAACACATAAAAACACACACATAAATAGAAATATATATATATATATAGAACACACAAATATATATATATATATATATAATATATATATATATATATATATATATATATATATATATATAAACATAACACACACGCAACACACAACACAACGCACACAACGCTCACCAACGCGCGCCCAACGATCCCGACACGCACAAACACATATAAATATATAAAAATATAACTCAAAAACTCTAGCACACACTCTTCGATACTAATCCAACGTGCGTACAAGCCCAAAACAAGGAAACCAAGTCGAAATGGCCGTTCGGTCATTTCGACGAACACGCAGTGTGCGATTCGGAAAACCTCCTGAAACGCACACCAAACCAACTCGGAATCGGCCCAAAATTTACTCACGCGTTCTAAACGATGCCTAGATCCTAGAAAAAGTGCTCCTGCATCGATTCTAGATCCGTGGCGGAAACGCGCACGCACTTAGAATCGGCGACGACGAAAAGCCCCAAATTTGCCCGAAACGCCCGTTTCTCCGCGACGCGGCTTCCCGTGTCCGAACGGAGACATGCACTCACCCTCAAGACACCCGACAACGTCTACCTAGGTCCATCTAACCTAGGGCATCGCCCAAAATTGGGCCAAATTCGGATTCCACCCGAAATTGACACAAAACCTAGTGTTAAAGTCTCTAAACCCAACCAAACTAGTTCCAACTTCCTCCCACGGGTAGCCTAAGGGTCTAGAAAGGTTCTAAACTATTAATTATACTATATAAAAATAATTACAAGGGGAAAAATTAGGGTTTACCTCTTGGGAGTTGGAATCCCAAGCCAAAGTCTCCAAAATGCTCCAAATCCTCCAAACCAAGCTTCCAAGCTCCCAAATCTAGCTCCAACTCCAAATCTAAGCTCTACCTACCTAGGTTAGGGAAAATATAGGGTTAGGGTTAATCAATCATGGAGAATAGAAGAAAAAAGAAGAGGAATGAGTACTTACTTGAAGTAGGAAGGAGAAAGGAAGAAGAAAAATGAGTGGAAAAGAAGAAGAAGTGAAGAAGAAGAGGAAAATGGAAATGGGGGGCTGCTTGCTGCTATTATGCGGGTAGGGCTGCTGTGGGAAGGCCGGCCAAGGTGAAAATATAGGTTCCACAAGTTGGCAAATGTCCAAAATGCCCTCCCGTAACTCGATTTTGGATTTCGGGTTCCAAAAGCACTCAAACTAACTACAAATCTCTCCAACTAACCCACTAAAAATATAATAAATATTCTAAAACCCAAAATAAGTCTCATAGGGGTGTGGGCTGGGTCGGACATGGGTCCACTAGGGTCTGACATGGGTCCAGGCTAGCCAAAATCCTAAAACAATCAATAAAAATATAATACAATCAATAATTAAATATAAATACAATTAAATAAAAATAATGCACAATTAACTAAATTAAAAATAAAAAAATACCCGGCTCTGGAATTGGGGTGGTGACATGCGTGAGGTGTATAATCGATATGAATACGAATACACTATAGGCTTTGATCACATAAACAACTTATACTCCTCCGTCCTAACCAATACTCATGGATCCGATCACGACACGTTACGTATAAGAATAATATAAGTACCCGGAGAACACGAATGAACATGAGCACAAGAAATACCCGATGCACATGATAAAGTACATGTGGAAGGAGTATCCAAAGTACATGATAATGGATAACATTTCCTGACAGAATCCATATAGTACCTGTTCGTGTAACAACGTGTCAGAATCAAGTATACAGTTCTAGAACATGTGATATATACACTATTATATAATAAAAACTAACAGAGAGGTATACTCGCCTGTGGTCCTGAGCAAAAGGTATAACTCGATGTCCGAGTTGGTGTCATGAACCCCAAGTCAGGATACACCCCTAGCTTATAATATTCTCCCCATTCCTCACACAGGTCTTGTTCAAACACACAAACATCACTCAACCTTCCCCCACCTATCACTGATACTCACCTTGCTTATGACACTGATACACCCTACTTAATTCCTAGTTTCTGGCCATAAACAACTGCACCCTACAACAACTTAAGCTACTGTAGAATACATACCAATCTATGCATGCTTAAACCACACCCCTCCCCCTTAATACACCCAAACCTCCTATAAGCTACCACTACTGTTGTTATTACTGATATCTGTGCACACAGTGCACAGATACCCCCTCTCATTTCCACATTACCTGTATGGAATGTAGACTGCACCAAATTAGTGCACCCCCTTGTTCCAAATAACTGTTGTGCACACCCTTAAATTGCAGTACACACATCACTATTTACCAATGCCTCACCTACCAGGTTTCACATCCCCCATGCTCAACACACACACACACACACACACACAAATATATATCTCTATGTAAATAATACATCTAACACTCAATTAGATACATTCCTTGTTAGCACAAATACTCACTCACTAAAGCTTCAAGCACACTCTCGATACCAATATATACTCATACCAAATATATATATATATATATATATATATATATATATATATATATATATATATATATATATATACTAACACAACTATATATGTACATATATGTATATAATACTATTGGTGGAAACACACTCACAACCAACACCAAACACTTGGTGGGCACACTCAAGTATCACCATGATACATACCATTTCCCTCCTCGATACACACAATACACATCTCAAAACACCACGTTACTCTCTCCAAGCTCGAGCAATACAACTAAATCACCAAACATAATATATATATAATAACTATTTAATACAATATATAGAATTTAGCATGCTAGGGTCCCAAAATACATAAAATACTCCTCATACGACTCTGTATCATGACGTATCATGATACACACTCCTCGTATTCAATTGTGGACACGTACGCCTATTTAAATCATGAATCTCATTCTAAAATCACCTAAGAAATATTTTATCAAACCCTTAATAACCCAATCTCGGATTTCTTCCAAATTGGATACGCTACTAAATGTAGAAGTCATAATAGGGGTCATTTGAACCTAGTTCTTCTTCCTATGTGTAGTCCTTAGCCAATAAAGGGTTTCTAATGGGAAAATAGAATAATTAGATTATAATAAAAGAAGAATTTCTGAATTATACCTATTGGAAGTTGGATTCTCAATGAATAGCTCAATGGACACAATTAGGACACAAGCTCTTAGTCAACTCCCCCTTCTCCAAGTGCTCCTTGCAATCCAAGCTCCAATGCTCCTTAGATGATGAAAATGGAAGGGAATAAGAGTGATTTGAGAGGGATTGGTGGAGGGATGATTCAATTTGGGGAAGAAAACAATTGGGGGTCTAAATTGGAGTGTAATAAATGAGAGGAGAGAGAAAGACCCCTTTCTTATAAGGCTGGCCATGTTCCATCTTCCAAGCAATGTGCATTAAGATGAATACCCCTATTGGGTTGTCCTGAAGAAACGTTTAATTATATGAAGCTTATATTCCTAATTAAGGTTAATCTAATTTTCTAATTAATGAAGAGTGGTGACTTAAATGAGTCTAAAGTGTCTAGTCCAATATTGGGTTCATGAGTCATGTCTAGTCTAGTTAGGTCCACTAGTGTCAAGTCCAATAATTAATTTAATACACTAATCAATAAATACTAAACATATTATATAAAATATAACACTATATACAAATAATATAAAATAATAAAAATACTTCTCTCCCGAAAAGTGGTAGTTACAATCCTACCTCCCTTAGAAAAATTTTGTTCTCAAAATTTAAGGAAGAACTAGCGTTAGGACATCCCAAGCACGATCAAGAAATAAGGAATACCTCATGGCTCTAATATAAGGTAATTTTTACACATCTCCTTTCCTCAAAATATCACCCAATCATCAAGTTTCATGAAACCTTGATTCCCTTTTAGACTGATCTTGAAGCTCCCCGTTCAAGTCCCTACATTGTCCTTAATATATTAACTCTTATCATATCTTCCTAATCCATCATCCTTAATATTTAAAATTCTCATGAACCCTTGTGGAAATCACTTTACCTTATTCATCAATATTTTCTCTTTATTGTTTCTAGTTACCCTTCCGATCCGCTGTCATCAATTGTAACTCTTTTAAGGTGTATTTATCCCAAATTTCAATATTTTTCGTAAAAGTATCCATCTTTCAAAATTTAATTCCTCTTCGAGTTTTTCCAAATCCATCGTATCAATTTCAAGATTCTATCTACTTGTATATTCTTCCAGCCAAATATCTCGTACCTCATTTTATTGCCTTTCACCTACTATCCTCTGGTATGTGGTATTCTTGTCCTAATTCAAATATTTGACCACCAATGTTTTCCTCTTTTAGTTTAACCCCCAGTTTACCTTAATTCATATTTAAAAATTAGTTCACCTCTTTCCTTCCTATTGGATTGTGACTTGAATAGCCAGCCAAAATCAAATTATTGTGAGAAAACTCTTTCGATATCGATTGATCAAGACACCCTTTCAAATCAATGGTATTTGGTCATATTGGAATTGAGTCCAAAATGTAACGAATCGTGTTTAAAAAAAGAACTCTATATAAGAGTCTCTTCTCCATCATTTTCATTGTTGCTTATTTTGGGACATTTTTGTTGACGACTTTTGATTGTTGGATTTTATTGTTGGCTTTTTTGTTGGATGCTTTCATATTTGCTTGTTTTGTTGATTCTGCATCCATAAGATAAAATAATGTGTGATAAAGCTATACTGATACAATTTCAGGAGGACGCATAGGCGATAGCATAAGAAGTTGTTCATTATGTTGGCAATTCTCTAATCGGTGAGTGACTTTGATCCTTCTTATCCTTATCTCCACTCCTTTGTGAAAGAAATCATTTACATTTCGTTGCTACGTCCCTATGATCAATTGGGTCTTAATAAAGCACTAAATAGAAGAGCTTAATTGCATGCTGGAATTATAGACTGTTATTGAATAAAATGATACTGCTTGTTGCTAAGAAAAATAATAAGATTCGTAGACTCTGTAATGTATGAGACCTTATATTGTATAAGAAAAGAATGTATTGGTTACAAAGAAAGTATTATAAGATAGAAAAGGAAGAACAAAGTTAAGACTATGATTCACGGTTAGGCAGTCGGAATGATAAGGGAGGAAGAAAAAAAAAATCAATTGCATAGCATATAGTTGTACTATCGTATTATTTTATTTGATAGATGTTGTATATCATGCATTAATCTCGGACAACTTGTGCACATCGAAGCATCTTGGGGGCACCAAAATTGTATTAGCCTAGGAGAGATGGGAACACTCTGGGGACTGGATGTCCTCACGATCAGGGGAGTGTTATGTCTATTAGAGAGACGAGCTTTATGCCCAAACTTCTAATTATGGGGAGTCACCCATTGTTGCATGCTAATGATAATTATTTTATATGCATAACAGTTTGACACATAGCCGGACTTGCATACATAAATAAAATATGTTTTAACAATTATTTTGCATGGAAGGGTATTCATAATCCTTGTTATACTGAGAAAGGACAATCAGTTGTAGATAAGAATCAACGATGGTGATACATATTATGTTTTATATTTATGTCTTATAAATTGTTAACAGACCCTAGAAATAAGTAGAAAGACCACAAAATAATAATTGCATGCTTTCACATGATTACCATGTTGATTTTGGTGAGTTGGGTTAATACAGTTTACCAGTACATTCTCCAATGTAATGTCCCTCGACCCTACAGCTGGCGGGTATATTTTGGATGTTCGGAGGAACTAGAAGCTTGTTCATCCAATTGAAGTATTCAGATCACTTAAAGTTTACATTTTCAAATTTGATGATTTTGTCAAAGGTCTTATTTTAGTTCTATTTTAATAAAATGATATGATGTATGAAACAAAAGTATTTTATTTTAATTTTATAAGTTGTAATCCAAGTTCAACATTGTCAGTTAGTTATTAAGAGTTTTTATTATAATTTTGTTGCAAGTATCCAATTAAAAAAAATATTTTACATTATACATTTGTTGTCATTCGGTTCTACCTAAAATTTTGCTACATCAAAACCTTATTTTTCATATGGTCTATTCACTGTACACGTTTATGCATTGTACAACGCAATTTAGACTTGTACGACACCATATCCATTCATAATTTTTTGGTCCTACGGGATCGAGGCATGACAACCTATGGAGAAGCTCAACCTTAGGAAAAAAAACTCATATGATCCCTCCAACCTTAGGTCCCTATATCGGACCACCTTGTGGAGGCAACTCCACCTTAGGAGTCAACTTTATTTCGACCATACGTAGCATGAACGTTCAGCAACACAATATGTCTCGAAGAAATTATAGCGCACAATCCAACTCGACTTCTAACCATGGCTTTGATATATACCACTTTGTTGGGGTTCAGAGACACTCGTAGCAGATGTCAATGAACATTGGCCATCGAACCTACAAAGAAGATGAACTGTACTTGCTATACGAGACCAAGCAAAGATCACACGTATTATATGTGGTGGCTATGGCCACATAGAGAACTCCTAACCTTTATTTATCTAAAGGTTTCAATTACTATATATGTCGACTCCCCTTCCCCAAGAGTCGACCCTTACGACTCCTTAAGGAGAAGATACTAAAAGGGAGATTACAAATAAAAATCCAACGCATTAAAAGATGCTTCCCCCCAGCTAGCAATGGTCCGATGGTGACGATCTTGATCTGACGAAACAAAGGAGTCTTTGATCATAATCCTTCTTCTCTCTTGAAAAATCTACGAGAGCATGAATCTTTCCTAGAAGCGATGGTTTCTTTCTTGAATTTCTTTGAGAGCATACATGAATAAATTTTCAAGATTCATGCTCAGGTTAATTAGGAAATCTATTTTGTATTCGATCTCAGGTTAAGCCAAAAAAAAAAAAACTTTCTTATTAGGCATCCCTTAATTGAAATGGGTCCCACATACAATTATATTAGATTTCTAAGAGAAAACTGTTTAAGTTTGTGGATTTTTGATAAGTTAACCAAAGAACTCATATCTCAACAATTAGTAATTTTAGGAAATTTTAATTAAAAACCAAAATGTGTGGTATCCATGTCAAAACTAATATAGATTCAAGGGGCTGATATAGAAAATGGCAATGCTAGAGGAACACCAAAATCTAATAGTATTTTGTTGATACCATAATTTGGCAGTCTATTGATTATGTTAACAAAAACATTTGAAAAAGGCATTAGAAAAAAATATAGAAAGAAAGGGTGACCCTTTCCCTTCTTATTGTCTTTCTTCAATCCATGAAACATAACCTTCTTCCTTAGAATATAATGTCTTTATTTATGTCGCGTTATAGTTTAGCCAAAATTTGTGTAAAGAGGAACTGCTTCATGTAAGAACTTCTGTTTTACCTGGCTTAGAACATTGTTAAAGTATTAGTGGACTTTAGTCCCATATCGGATAGAATAATAAAGAGAGGAGCTAGCCTCTCATATATATATATATGTACTCCTTTATTGATAATGAATCAATCAATCTTTTCCTTTCTATATGGTATCAGAGCCAAAACTCTTAATCCTTTCTCCACATAAATAATTTTTTTTCCTTTACCCCCCCCGCCAGCCTCCCTCTGCTCGAGTGGAAGCCCACCCTCCATCTCGTCCTCGTCGTATGATGGCGTAGGCGAGTTATTTGTTGGGTCGTGGATAATCAGAGAGGAACTCTTGTGTGATCCTCTGATTTCAATCTCAACGTGGGTTCTGAGATTAGAGGGAAGACAATAATTTGTTTGCATGGGCCTCTAACTCCTGACGAGGGTATCAGGAGTTAACAGAGAACAGACCTGGGTTTGCGTGAATCTCTGTTCCTAACCCGGTATCCATATCAGGATCTAACAAAAAGTAACCTGGGTTGCTTGTTTGTCCTGGCTTGTGTGATCCACCTTCACTCTTTGCTTTTCTTGCGTAAGCCGGTTCTGGCTAAGTTGATCGCGTATTGGCAGAGTTGATGTGATTATTGGGTTAGAACGACCAAACGACAGATGAATCAAGAACATTGAAGGATGACGAACACTGAGGCGAATAACTGTGCTACTAACACCAGTACCAAAAATACAGTGGCAGGGAATTGGGCACTGGCACGACTATTTCATTGGTTCAACTTGTTGATAGACGGTTGAATGGACCACATGGTTACTCGATATGGCACAATAAGGTCGAGAAGATGCTTCGAGAAATGCGGTTATAAAAATATCTAACTGACAACCCCTAGTAGTGAGTGATCCTACATACGAGCAGTGGGAGACTGATGACAGTCGACTGTTTACACAGTTGATGAATTCGATGGAACCATTAGTGGAGGACATGGTTCGGAATACTGACTCGATGAAGGAGTTATGGGAGGTCCTTGTAGCAGCGTTTGATGGCAAATATGATTTGTCTCGCATCTATGATTCGGTCGTTGGTGTCTGCCGAGTTGATCAAGAAAAAGTCACATATGGACCATTTTTGTGCCTTCAAGGAACTAGCTAATGAGGTGGATCGCGTGCTACCCTTGAGGACAGATATTAATGAGGAAAGAACTCAACGCCAGCATCTCTACGTCAGGGCGTATCTTTCCTTCCTTCGTCCTGATGTAGACTTTGTACGGTCTCAGATCATTGTTGGGGCTGAGGTTCCGCCTTTGATGGAATCCCACTTTCGTGTCCTATGGGCAGCAAAAGTCATTGAAACTTCTTCGGGTGATGCCCCTGCTAATTGGTCTGTCCTAGGTGCTTCTCGGGGTGGATTCCGTGGAGGTCGTGGTAGTCGACGTGGTGGCCGAAATGCTGACCGTAATGGTGGGCGAGGCAACGGCGGTCGTGATGGCGGAAGACCGCGCACATGCTTCAATTATGGTCAATAGGGCCATTTCCAGTTGTAGTGCCCCACTCCATGTTGGCACCATGTACAAGTGATATCATTTTGTTGGCTCAAGAAAAAGCCTTCTCGAAGAGTTCCCCGATCGAAACACAAGGCGATTGATCTAGGTGAGTGGGCAGAACTTCATTCTCTGATTCTTGTACGCCTTAATATTGAATCTAAGTTTTTGTAATGCTTGTTTGCTAAGTAGATAATGTTCACATGAGAATGATAGAACGAGAACCTGCATGCTTAATTAGCGAACGTGTATGCTTGTCTAAAAGAGATAGAATTATTGCCATGCTAAGTAAAAGAAAAGAATGTTGCATGCTAGTTACACTGACACCGCTATCGAATGGACTACTGTCATGCTAATAAACAAGAGTAAAAGATTTGCTTAAACTTGTGATTCTATCGTATGTTATAGATAGAGTAGAACTGCATACTTAGTTAAAGAGATAGAAGAACGGTGCCATATCTGTTTTAATAGAGATTGCTTGCATGTTTTTCCTTATCTCTTTAAAAGATAAAACTATTTTCAAATGCTTAAATTGAAACAAGAGATGGCGGCCAGTCCGCATAGAGAAGGGATGGTAACTTGTCTGCACAGATAAAGAAGAACTATCGTCATGCTTGTTAAATATAAGATCAGTTCATGTTTTCTTGTTATTATGTAAAGATAGATTAAATGAAAAGCTTGTATTATCACTATGTGTTATGCTTGTTATTGAGAAGATGTGAGACTAATAGTGCACCTTGAGGATCAGTCCTTCAGGATCTTGGGAGGTATGGCTATTAGAATAGTGGATGGAGGATATAACTAGTTTGGAGACTAATAGTGTGCCCTAAGGTGAGGTCCTTCAGGATCTCGGGGGGTGTGGCTATTAGAAATGAGGCGGTTCTTCTGATAGGAAGATAATGAGTTAGAGAAGTTAGCTTGTTCATGGAAATAGATGCATATCAGGTAGTTAGGGCGCATGCTAGGCTAGCCTTCTTGTATACCTAATTATTTGATGCAGGCATGATCGGGGATAGTGCATATGTTATGTGTAAATTGTTACTAACGTGTATGTCTGCTGCAGGGAAACTGTTCGACAAGGGGTAAAAATTACTAAATAAGTGATATGTTGTTTTGCTTATTGTCTTGCATCGCACATGGACTTGCATGCTTACTTGAATATGATGATCGCCTTGTAGTATAAAAATGATAGTCCACTAGATGCTCCTTTATCCCTAGAGTCCTTGAGTATAGCTCACGAGACACGCTACACACACTCTGATAGTATAAGGATCGGTATATCATGCTAAAACTGCTTGTCTTGTATGCTTAGTTGTATTGAACTGAACTCTGATTTCAAAGATGTTTCCAAAAAGAAGTAATATGACCCTGCTCCCGTACTGCATGTAACGAACCTAGGTAAAACTAGAAAGATCACTAGTAATATAATATTCTTATCACATGCTTACTTAGTGTTGGTTTTAGTTACTGTTGTTTTTGTTTGTTAATTTTATACCCACCAATGCTTTCCCCAAAGTAATGACCCCCCACCAATTTGCTTGTTCACAGGTACTGGATTATTCGAAGAAGCGATAGCCGAGCCTCATCCCTTGGACCCAGAAATCTGGAGTCGATGCCTTGATCCATTTTGAGTTATTTTGAGATACTTTTGTATAGAGGGACATAATGTATGGAATGATGTCATCGTATTCAGAGAACCTCGTGCTTTGAGCTTCGCCTCGTATACTCAGATTGATTATTATTTGTAACATTGTTCCTCTGCTGCAAACTCTATCAGTTCAATGATAACCAAGATGACTATTATTGTTGTCTTGTGCGAGTGCAACTCCAGGCTCGCACGGCATCATGTCCCGAGGGGAACGACCGTCCCGCGGGAGCGTTGGCGTGGTGATCTCACGCCTAGCGGGGATGATCGGGACCACGGGAGATCGGGGCATGACAAAGTGGTATTAGAGAAACTCGATCCTCTGGCCTTACACCCTTTTGCTGTATTTCATAGATGTTTTCTTGCCCATCGATATCGTTGCTGAGTTGGGAGTTCCATACAATAAGTCCATAGATATTCGCAAATATGCACAATTTTTTTTTGGATTATTTTATTGCTTGAGAGATTTGATTTATGATTTCTTGATTGCTAGAGTTTTCGATTGAGGATGGTGAGGGATGAGGACTATTACTGCTCTGGATATTGAAAGTTTCTCCTTGAGTTTCGAGGACAAAACTTTTTCTCGGTGGGTAAGTATGTAGTGCCTCGCTTCGCATTGGCACTATGTACAAGTGATATCGCTTTGTTGGCTCGCGCGGAAGCCTTCTCGAAGAGTTTCCCGATCGAAACACAAGGCGATTGATCCAGGTGAGTGGACAAAAATTTATTCTCTGATTCTTGCACGCCTTATCAATAAATCTGAGTTTTTGTAATGATTGTTAAATAGAAGATCAGTTCATGTTTTATTGTTATTATATAAAGATAGATTGAATCAAAAGCTTGTATTATCACGATGTGTTATGCTTGTTATCGAGAAGATGAGAGACTAATAGTGCGCCCTGAGGATCGGTACTTCGGGATCTTGTGGGTGTGGCTATTAGAATGGTGGAAGGAGGCTAAATGACTAATTTGGAGACAAATAGTGCGTCCTGAGGTGCGGTCCTTCGGGATCTCGGGGGTGTGGCTATTAGAATGATGGATAGAGGCTACTGACGGGGTGAGACTAATAGTGCGCCCTGTGGGTGTGGCTATTAGAAAGGAGGCGATGCTTCTGATAGGAGGATAATGAGTTAGAGAAGTTAGCTTATTCATGAAGATAACTGCATATCAGGTAGTTAGGGCACATGCTAGGCTAGCCTTCTGGCATACCTAACTATTCGATGTAGGGACGACCAGGGATAGTGCATATGTTATATGTAAATTATTACTAACTTGTATGTCTGTTGCAGGAAAACCGTTTGGCATGGGTAAGAATCACTAAATAAGTGATATGTTATTTTGTTTATTGTCTTGCATCGCACCTGGACTTGCATGCTTGCTTGAATATAATGATCGCTTGTAGTATAAAAATGATAGTCCACTAGGTGCTCCTTTGTCCCTAGAGTCCTTGAGTATAGCTCCTGAGACACGCTGCACACACTCTAATCGTATAAGGATCGGTATATAGTGCTTGAACTGCTTGCCTTGTATGCTTAGTTATATTGAACTAAACTCTGATTTCAAAGATGTTTCCAAAAAGAAGTAATATGAATCTGCTCCCGTACTGCATGTAACGAACCTAGGTAAAACTAGAAAGATCACTAGTAATGTAATATTTTTATCACATGCTTACTTAGTATTGATTTTAGTGAGTGTTGCTTCTGTTCGTTGATTTTATACTCACAGTACTTTCCCCAAAGTACTGATCCTCCACCAATTTGGTTGTTCGCAGGTACTGGATCATCCGAAGAAGCGATAGCCGAGCCTCATCCTCAGGACTCGGATATCTAGATTCGATGCCTTGAGCCGTATCGAGTTATTTTGAGATGCTTTTGTATAGAGAGACATAATGTATGAAACGATATCATCGTATTCAGAGAACCTCGTGCCTTGTGCTTTGCCTCGTATACTCAGATGGATTATTATTTGTATCACTAATTCTCCGCTGCAAACTCGATCGGTTCGATGATAACCAAGACGACTATCGTTGTTGCCTTGTGCGAGCGCAACTTTAGAATCGTACGATATCATATCCCGAGGGGAACGACCGTCTCGTGGGAGCACTGACGTGGTGATCTCACGCCCAGCGGGGCGATCGGGACCACGGAAGATCGGGGTGTGACACCAGTGGCAGTGTCCTAAAGATCCTACTGCCAATATTGCATCAGATAATCCTGATGAGATATTCATACAGATAACGACAGAGGCCTATGCCGAATTTATTGTATTTCAAGATCAATGTCATAGTGAAGCCTCCATATCTGGATCCATAGCCAGGTACTCAGCTGCGTGTGTGAACAAGTCAAAACAGTGGGTGATCGACTCAGGTGCATTTGACCATATGACAGGTGATGCAGGTATGTTGTGTAATTATATATCTGTCGGTCGTGTATCAGATATTACTGTTACAAATGGCAGTTCCCTGAGGGTTCGTGGAAAAGAAAACACCCGTCTTTCTCCTTATTTGCCACTCAGATCATTTTTACACACACCTAGAAATCCATTCAATCTGATATCCTTTAGTAGAATTACTCGTGACTTACAATATTTCGTAACTTTTTTTTTCTGATGCTTGTGTTTTTCAGGACCTAAAGACTGGGACGACTATCAGTAGGGGGCATGTGGCTGTAGGCTTGTACTTGTTTGACATGAATTCTTCCGTTGCCTGTGTAGGATCAAAATATAATAGAATATACTCTAGGGGGGGGGGTGAATAGAGTGCGTGTATATGCAGCGGAATAATAAACCCCAATTCAAAATTAAGCTACGTAAAGGCAGTATATGTACCAATAGATATAACAACTATAAATAAAGTTTGGGCTAACTTATAAACTGCAGTGACTGATAATAAACATAGTATAGGCAGAGTATAAGTAAAGTGTATAAGTGCAAACGCAAACACCATAATTTTATCCTAGTTTCCCTCTGAGAGGACTATTCCAGGCCCGAGAACTCTTGCTTGGAGTTGTATCCACTATAGTCACCAATAGTGAATCACAAGCTTTGATCCAAAGGCTTGCAGACTTCTTACAACATCGAGCTTTGATTCGAAGGCTCAAAAAACTTTACATGTGCATTTGATTCGAAGGGTACGTCGACTTCAAACACTAGAGATAACTTGACAAACCAAGCTTTTACAACTTGATCAGACTTCTAAATTGGAATTATGTTGGCACTAGAAGGCTGAGAGTTTATCTTGAGAATATGAAAGGTTTATAGCTCAGGATAGATAGAGATATAAAAGTGATTGAATGAGTGAATAAGAATATGGAATTCAATCTCTATTTATAGGATTTTCTGGAACCGAGTTTGGGCCGAGTTCGGTCACCTAACATTCATAAATTCAAACATTAGAGCCTGGTCATCCGGAAGAGGAGGCTGACTCAGTGTTTTGGTTTGACCCTGACCGAGTTTGGCCCGAGTTCAGTCTGAACTCTATTGGTCTATTTCCAGAAAGTTTGGGTCTAGGTTTGGTTTGGTTCAGGCTGTTTTGAGTGGACTA
The DNA here is from genome assembly GCA_036927795.1 of Iris macrosiphon. Classification (NCBI taxonomy): domain Eukaryota; kingdom Viridiplantae; phylum Streptophyta; class Magnoliopsida; order Asparagales; family Iridaceae; genus Iris; species Iris macrosiphon. The sequence continues at coordinate 165,669,095 of JAYESA010000012.1, forward strand.
GGTTCTGGTTTAATATGGTTTTGAGTTTCCTAGTGTCAACATGAACCCGATGTACGTTTTGTCCTAGACTCAATGAATATAAAATACAGACTCAAAGATAAAAGACCAAGAGCACTTGATGACGCCAATCTTCTGAAGCATCCGCTGACTTGAAGACACATTTTTCCTTGACGGCAGTTGTCCAATGATAGCCAGATCTGGAAATCTGAATACCTTTCAAGGGCTTCACCCCCGAATCCCCACGAGGGGCATTGCCCCCTCAACCTATCACGCCCCAGTCCCAAAATACGTAGGACTAGGAATACGTAAGTATGCCAGCCGTATGTACATGATAACTCTAATATATGGAAACCATACACATACGTACGTTGTTTTATGAATAATAATTCACAAGTGGTATATAAATTCATAAGTCACAGGCAATACTAATCTCATCCACAAAACCAAATAGAAATATATAACCAAATATGGCAATGTACCAAGTAGGAAATAGTCGAGAAGAATTAGTAGTCAGGTGGGGACAAATCCACTACCAACTAGGATATGAAAGACAACAAAATAAGTACATCATCTAGTGATCAAGAAGCTTTAAGGGAAGACCTCCTCGAAAGAGAAAGAAGTAGCCAGTCCTGATTCGTGCTCCTACAAATAATCATAATCTTCTATACCTAGAAAGGGTGTCAGGTCCTCAGAGGGATATAACAAGTACATAAGAAATCGATATGCATGAAAGTAAAGCAGTAAACAATAAATAGGATAACAACATCACCTATGTGATATGCACTCGAGATATCTCTAATGGCGCATGAAGGGGGAGAAATAGAAGAACAGTCGTCCCATTAGGCGTTCCATAGAACTCGGGGGTTACACAGTTGCACCATTTTTACTGTACAGTAAGAAACATAAATCCCATACGCTCACTAGCAGATTCTTTCCTCCCAATGAACTATCTGAACCGTATACACGGTGTAGACATAATACAATGACGTCAAATAATATCTAAAAAACTAAACCAATACCAACAACTAACACAAGACTCGAACTCTCGTACCGATGATCAGTTGATACGCTAGTCCATGCATTCTCTCACTCAGACAGTGAACGTGTTTAAAACAGTATCAGGTTAGAAGATACCACGTATCTTTACAAGATACTGGGTAAGTCAACTAATTTTAAGATGCGTGCAAACAACTAACCAAATAAAAGCTAGGCATAATGTAAACTGAACAATACAATAGCAAGGTGAACTTGCCTTCCAAGCCAAGCTGCGAGTACAACAAATCTGGTCCGGAGCCCTCCACAGGAACGTCTTGAACACCTACCAATTAATTATTACTCTAATTAGACTTATTCTACCAGTCAAATTAAGTTATTATCTAGTTATTAATCCCACGTTGGTTGCACACGCAAGTAACTACACTCCAAAATATTACTAACCATTAACATTATCAAAAACAATTTTTTTAAAATTATTTAATAAAAACTATTAATTGTGGAATTTTATTAGAAAATAGGGTTTTTAGTGATAGTGTCATCTCCTATAAATTCTATGAGTCCAAAACCAAGTAGAACCCAAAACTAGGTCATAACGGGTTACCTACTACTCAATAAAAATTAATTTTTGACAAATAAGTAAATCTGAAATAATACTTAAAAATTCAGAATTAAAATATAATAATATAATTTTAAATACTAAAAATATATATTTTTTGTCGGGATTTAAGTCTAAAACTGTAGGGGTCAAGTTTTGTCAAAACTATATCAACTTGCTACATAAATTACTAGAATTCTAATTTTTATAAATAGAAATAAAATATAAATAAATATAGTAAAATCATTAATAAATATAATAAATATTATTTATTTTATCTATACAAAAATAATTAGGGTTTCACCATCTACAAGTTGATTTTATTAGGGTTGGCAACCAAACTTTGCAAGTATATATGTCAAAGGATGGTACATCAATGGTAGAGTTTAATTACTAACAAATTTTTTATTTAATAATAAAAATAGTATTTTATATTCTGAAATTAAATATTTAATTTTTGAAAAATTATATTTTAATATTAAAATATCAACATGCAACAATACTAATTTAATATGATCACGATATTGCCAAGAATTGGTTTTGTGTCATCTAAGAGCAGTTTTTATGTAAAAATTAGGGTTTCACATGAATGAAAATTTTCTTATTTGTCATCTAACATATTTATGAGTTCTCACAAGAGTTTATACATGAAAAAATAACTATTTAAAAGAAATTCCAAATTTTACAAGATCGTGATTACGACAGAGCTTCTTCTTGCGACAAGGACCTTTTGGAGCGCCAACTCCAAACTTCATGAAACTTGAGAGAGATCTATATGACTTCTAATAGATAAATAATATAAAGTTTTGAGGGTAGTTTTAATACAATAAACATTCCAGATCTACTGCAGTAGCAGCCGGCCTCAAGGGGTATTTTTGGTCGACCTTAGGGGTTCGACCAAAGAATTTGGGTGGTCGGCCTTGAGGGAAAATATTGAGAGAATGGAATGAGATAAAAATAGAGAAGAGAGGGAGGGGGAGAGGCTTCTTGGTCATGGGTTTGAGAGAGGGGGAGGTCGGCTATTAGGTTTAGGTGTTGTGGGGTTGATAAATATAAGTAGTTTAAATATGTGGATGGCTAGGATTTAATTTAGTGTTTTCATATATGGATAGAATTTAAAGATGCTAAAATAGGGTGAGAGGATGCTCTAGAATCTTTAAATTAGATTTTAAAAGATTTATTTTAGATTTAAATTGATATGCAACATGATTGCATATGGGTCTTTCCTAATTTGGAAACTATATATTTAATTAAGATCATAATTTATACGAGAATAAATCAAATATTTGATTCATGAATTTAAATAGGTGAATACTACTAAAAATGGATAGATAGAATATTTAAAGTAGATATTTTTCAAATATGAAAATATTAGAATGATTGGCTCTAAAAGTGGATAAGGTGCAAAAATGGACCCTATCTCAAGAAAGTTTCAAATTCTATCTTCCTATTAAATTCTACATAATATATATATATATATATATATATATATATATATATATATATATATATATAAAGCTAATAGTGTCCAATAAATTAATTCATGACTTTAGGTTGGGTATTTGGATTAAAAAATAACCATAAATAAATTATATATATATAAATCTCTAAATATTAAATACAAGAAACTACGGTTGTTACACTAGTGCCATACTAATGTTGAATGGTCGAATTTTATATCACACGAAGATCTTACAAGTAGTGTCTCCCGTATAGACTACTTCCTACGAAGGGCGATATAGATTTTAGGGTCGTTCTATATCATTAATGTCCAAACTACAGTAAAGTATCCTAATAAAATAATTAGGTTTTAATTAATTTTAAAATAATCTAAAATGAATACAATAAATATAAAAAAAATACACAAAATACCTATTTTGGGTGAGAGATTTTACAATCTACCAAACTTATAAGAATTTTATCCTCGAAATTAAAAAATAAAGCACGATTTGTTAAATCCTTCAAATTCGTAACTAAGCCAAGTCAACCGCAATATTCTCAAAAATTTAAATAACAAAATCTATTCAAATCCATCACAATCTCTTCAAAATTAAAATACCACTATTTAAATCAAAATTTAACCTATCATAATCTCTTCTCGAATTTAAATAATCAAGGTTTAAATCAAATCTGTATGACATCTTTAAATTTAAATATCCCACATCAAAATTTAAATCATGATTCCAACTATCATAATCTCCTCCAAAATTTTAAATATTAATAACTATAATCAAATCTTATTCCTAGTTTCAAACTTAAGAATTTTGTACTCATCAAATTTTAAATTAAATTTCCATCCTCAATATTTCAAATAGGTGATCCAACAATCAAATCATCAAATTATAAAATTTTGAATTCAATCCATCAATGATCATGTTTAGAATTCTATTTTTATCCTCAAAATTTAAATCGTTGATTCAATCTCCAATATTAAAAATTTAAATCATGTGCTCAAATTATAAATATTTGGTCCGCAATATCAAAATTTTAAAATTTATTCTATAAGGCATTCTTATCTTTAAAGTTAAATCATAATCATCATAATCATAAAAAAAAAAATCTCAAAATTGATTGACTTAAATCTCTCAATATTATCTTACTTAATCATAATTTAATATTTTTACCTTTATATAAAATTTGGCTCAAGTTGACAATGCAATTTCTACCCAACTTTAATTTACCAATCTTTCATAATCATAAGACTTTAGTTTTTTTTCTTCTTAATCATTCAATAGCGCTTACTAATCCTCAAAATCTTAACACAAAATATCTCATATGTGATATGCCCTTAATTACAAATATAGTCACAAAGTAATGTGATTGGCCTATGGGGCATATCTAGTACTATCCGTGTATCAAACTTATATCAAACACGAGCGTTTGTCTTTCCGAAATAGGGGAAGACAAAAAACATCAATAAAGAGTTCAAGGAGAAGGTGATAGAATACAAGTACGGGGTTCAAGGTGATTAAAGAATTCAAAAGGGAGTTATCAAGGCAGTTGTGGATTAAAATCTTATTTTTGGTAAATTTTTATTCCCATGCTCATATCAGTACAGTTATGTAATTGATACAATATGCTCTGACATGTCTAGGAGTATATTTGTCTAACAAGTTAAGTCAACTATATCCCAATTCACGTAAAGTAGTCATGCGAAGAGCGAACCAAGCGCACTAAGGTTAGCTAGACCATAATACACTGATTCTGATTTAGATAATGTATTAGTGTGGGCCCCTACTAACATATATGTCAGGAACAAGCTCGATAAATGGATAAGCTTACAAAACTAGGCTGTAATAGCATCATAAGTCAAGATGGTCCAAAATATAAGCACGTAGGATTATGTTGAAGGAAGGTACAAAATAATTCAAGTTCACCAAGAAGCTAAGACTCGTCCGGTGCTGTGCCTCTACAGTTGCCATACAAACTTCTTGTCTAAGTCTCTGGTCGACCAAATGGGGGTATGGGCCTCTAAAGTTCTACAGTCTGGATAAACAATATCTTCTTATGCAAGCATATATTCATGTGTCATTCTATTACACTTTATTAATAGGTCAAAAGGACTATGTGATACTAGGTTGTGAGGCTTGCTACCCAACTTACAAGAATTAACTAATATTGTAACTTAAGTATGAAAAAGTTACTGGCTCTCAATTGAGAGAGGATATAACCTGTATTGAGATATGTGGAACAGATTACTTGATTTAAAACTAAAGGATAATAAAAAAATCATAATCTAAATGAACAACTTAAACTATCAAGTTCTAACTACTAAGCATAAAAATTTAAAAAATTCAAGATTAACAAACTATAATCCTACCAAACTATATATCCTAACATAAAAGAAATCACTTGGCCTACCACTACAAGGGTAAGGTGGCACGATTGGAAAGATGAAGAAATTTTTTTTGTATTCGCACAAATAGCGAGCGTTAAGGTTTCGGAGAAACAAGATATGAAAGTAAATAGAGCGACTCTTGATAATATCATGGTTTTCTAAGGGAAGGTGGTATGCTAGTCTCTATGTTCGAGGTATGATCAAGGAAAAGTTTCTAATCATTCAATAGGTTTTAATTGGTAAAGAGCTATGACAATTGATCTATGATGGAGGGAGGGATTAACTCAAGATGGAAAAGTATATAGATAGTTGGATGAGATGACACGGTCGGTGGCTTATGAAGACTCAAGTATGACTCAACAATGATCATAGATTCTAGGGGATCTACTAAGCTGAAGGTAAGGTACCATTGATCTTACTAAGGTATTAGTTCATTCCTCTTGGTTTCTAAGGTACTGCTCTGCTAATATCAAGACAAGAATCTAAATTTATAGTCCTCTTATATTATCTCACTATGAAATTTAGGTTTTGTCCTAATATTCAACCTTGGATTTCTATTGGTTCCTCAATACTAGGGTCAAACAATATGGTCAAATTTTTAACTAACCCTAGTAGCGTCTATACTACTCTCAAGTCATTCTTAAATATATCAAGGGATAATGGTCAATCAATTTACAGGTGTTGGATGCTAGGGTTCATTAGGTATGCTAAACTTAGTGATGTGTCAATATTTTAGTTGTATTCTTAGTATGAATGCTGCCCTAATTATCTTCTAACAAAAATGATTCCTATATTTTGGAAGGAGGCTATACTCAAGGAACTATTATGGAAGTACATTAAATAGGAAGAGGTAAGAAAACAAGGATACCGATGTCAAGAGAATTAAGCGAGTATAATTTTGAAGGTCAAGGAAGGTAGGTGAGTTCAAGAATTTGAAACAAAAATAAAGAGAAAAGTCAAATATATGGATGGGATCCTATACTCTAATCCTACTTGCATGCTTACTCGGTACAGTAACGTAACTGAGATAATATACTCTCGACCTGCATAGGCCACCACTAAAAATATGTCACGCCCTAGTCCCAAAATACGTATGACTAGGAATACGTAAGCATGCCAGCCGTATGTACATGTCAACTCCAATATATGGAAATCATGCACATACGTAAACCATACACATACGTACACTGTTTTATAAATAATAATTCACAAGTGGTATATAACTTCATAAGTCATAGGCAATACTAATCTCATCCACAAAACCAAATAGAAATATATGACCAGAAGAAGATTTTATGTTGTTTCCAGTTCAAACACAGCAGCCCTCCGTAAGGGTGCCGCCCCTGACTAGCCAGTCTCCCGGTCAGACAGTCCATAAATATCCTTCTAATCAGAATCGGCGTCGCTAGTCTCACAAACTCCGATAGAACAAGCATCACCAATGGTACCCCCGACCATCGTTCCATCGTCATCCTCCAGCTCCACTGATTCACCAGTTTTGACAGAACAAACATCATCGATGGTGCCCTCTGCCGTCGTACCATCGTCCTCCTCCAGATCCATTGATTCACCACCACTTTTTATACCGGCTCGACCCGTTGTGCATGCCGCGACCATCCTTTGATTTGTTGGCACTGCAATAGGCTCGCGAGTCAGACTCAGTCCTTGGTGGCAACTATTAATGGGATTCAGATTCCGAATTTTGCGGATGAATGACTCAAACATCTTGGCTGGCGCACATCTATCGAAGGGGAGATACGAGTGCTTCGGGAGAACCATACGTGGGACTTGGTGGATTTACCTACGGATAAGAAGGCGGTCGGTTGCAAGTGGGTCTTTACAATCAAGGTAAAACCAGATGGCACTCTTGATCATCTGAAAGCTCGATTGGTGGCTAAATGATATTCTTAGACATACGGTAAAGATTATTTTGAGGCATTCTCTCCGGTTGCCAGGATGACTTCTGTGTGAGTGCTTATCGCATTAGCCGTCCGCTTTGATTGCCCCCTCCTACAGTTAGATGTGAATAATGCATTTCTTCATGTGGAACTTGAAGAAGAAGTGTATGTGATGAAACCTCCTGGATTTGTTGCAAGGGAAGGTAAAGTATGTTATCTGTGGAAGGCCTTCTACGGTCTCAAACAATCACCTCGTACTTGGTTTGACAGATTTGCAAATATCGTTACTCAGTTTGGCATGTGTCAATCGAAGAAGGATCATTCGATATTTTACCGACAGACATCAGTTGGAAGGATACTAGTTGGTGTCTACGTTGATGACATTGTGATTATGGGAGATGACAGCCCGGGTATTGTAGGGCTGAAGATGTTTCTGGGTGAACAGTTTCAGACTAAGGATATGGGAGCATTGAATTACTTCTTAGGCATTAAGATCACACGAGGTAAGAAGCACATTGTAATATCTCAGAGAAAATATGTACTGGACATCCTAACTAATGTCGGAATGATACAAGCTAAAGGAGTAACCTCACCCCTGGACCCTGGTGTAAAGTTACTTCCTGATGAAGGGGCACTGATGACCAATCCGGACCAGTATCATCGAGTGGTTGGAAAACTCAACTACTTGGCGGTCATGACTCACCCAAATATTTCTTTTGCCGTAAGTGTCTCGAGTAGATTTATGGTTTTTCCACGAGTTTTACATTGGCAGGGAGTTCTCAGAATCCTGCGCTATCTAGCCCAGAATCCGGAAAGAGGAATTCGGATGGAGCATCATGGACATACTCGTCTAGAATGTTTTATAGTATCCTCTGGATAGACGGTCTACATCTGGCTATTCAGTTTTTATTGGCGGTAGTTTAGTGTCATGGAAGAGCAAGAAGCAGAGTGTGGTCTCGCGATCAAGTTTAGAAGCGGAGTATCGAGCTGTTGCTCATGGCACAACAGAGGTGTTATATCTGCAACATCTTCTGAAGCAGCTGGGAGAAGAAGAAGCAGGATATGACGCTGCAGATATGTGGTGTGATAATCAGTCAGCTATCCATATTGCCACCAATCCAGTATTTCATGAAAGGACAAAGTATATTGAGATTGACTGCCACTTTGTCCGTGATGAATATCAAAAGAGATTAATAAAGTTTTACCATGTGAGGACCGGCGATTAGATAGCTGACATTTTTACGAAGTCTCTTTTAGGTCATCGGGTTCATTTTCTTTGTAACAAGGTGGACATGATTGACATTTATGCTCCAGCTTGAGGAAGAGTGTTAAAGCATTATTGGACTTTAGTCTCACATCGGATAGAATAATAGAGAGAGAAACTAGCCTCTCATATATATATATGTACTCCTTTATTGATAATGAATCAATCAATCTTTTCCTTTCTACAAACGGAATTGAGAAGAAGAAAAGATGCAAAGCATTGTGGATGTATAAATTGATATATATTGAACTGGTTTCATTGAAGAATTTGTAACACAATTTGATGGATGACAATGTTGGTTCTTAGAGAATGAAAAATGCAAGCACAAAAAAAAAAAAATACAAGCACTGATGTGGAGGAAGGAAGCTACTTGCTATATGTTATTTATGTTTATGAGAGGAGCCTTTAAATAGGCTTACAATTAGTTGTTAGCAAGCTAAAAAACCAGGAGAAAATGACTCCTCAATACAAGCTTAACCACAAAGCTATGCTAAAGACTAGGGGATACTAAAAAAATGAGAACAGGACCAAGTCCTGATTATTGCTCACATGCTCCCCCTAATCTGGACTTCACTCTGAGAGGTCCTTGACTCTAATGTTCCTACGATGCTCTTCAAACATGGATCGGTTCAGAGCCTTTATCAGTATGTCTGCAGCTTGCTCTTTGCTGCTCACGTACTCCACATTAACCTACCCTCGCATTACCCGTGCTAGACTTGCTAGCGTAGCTTTCCGAGTTCCGCCTAGAACGAATCGACCCCAGTGCCCTGGGCACCATTCGTAGGAACTAAACCTTGTGCACAATTTATCCGACCGAACCACGCATTAACACTAAGTTAATAGATAAATCATTCAAGCCAAAAGAATGAACATATCTACTTTTGCATAGTGCATTTGGCATAGTCTACCTGTCCAAGTGATTGTATTTTAATTATTTTGCACAATACATCCGTACAGTTATATAGAATAAGTTCTAGCTACAACTGAAACATGAATATATAAATGCATAACGGACAAGCACGCATCAATGTGATCGTTTTGAGAATTCTAGGTGACAAGCATTATAAGTGTTTCAAGTCTAACTCTTCTTTCATTTGACTCAATTTATTCTTATTATGATATAGTTGGAGCGGGATGCACAAATGAGCCAATTTATTAAGAGTGAAGACTTAGAAGAAGGGTGCTAATTTAAGTAAAGTCACTCACAAGTTGGTGAACTAGGAGAGAAAATGGGAGAACTTCAAGACTCCGCTTGCGCATCGCCCACCCGATCACCTGTACGCACCAACAGATGATCAATATCTCCTGCTTCGGTCAGTGAGGTTCGATACAAAATGCGAAATACTAAGAATGAAGGCAACAAAATCCATCAAAACTATTCAAGAAAACGCAAGTCATAAAACCAACAAGAAAGCAATCTCGACACACTCCTTGATAAAATGATAGCGTGTATCTATATGCTTGCTCCTGTCGTGAAAGACATGATTCTTCACAAATGCAATTGCAGACTTGTTGTCCACCAGTAGCTTTGCTGAATAATTTGCACTCCCCGTCATCATCTCCACTATGCGATTTAGCCAAATAGCTTGACAAGCTGCTGCCGACGCTGCCATATACTCCGCCTCACATAAAGACAATGCCACTATCTTCTGTTTCTGTGACATCCAAGTGATCGGACATTTAAAGAAGTAGAAGATAATCCCAGTGGTACTCTTGCGATCGTCCAAATCTCTGGCCAAGTCGCTATCACAGTAGCCTTGAAGCTGCTCCTTTGCTTGTCCTCTGACAAACTCAAGGCCATAATGTAGTGTGCCCTTCATATATCGCAGTATCTGCTTGATGGCAGAGTAATGAGTTTGCGTCGGTACCTTCATGAAGCGACTCACCACGCCAACGGAGTATGCAATGTTGGGCCGGGTGTGCGTCACGTATCGAAGACTTCCGACGATACTCCGGTAGTGTGTTGCATCCACCTTTGGGCTTGTATCTGTCTTGGTGAGTTTTAGCTTTGCTTCTATTGGTGTTTTGCATGCATTGCACTCCAACAAACAGTCTGCTTGAGGATCTTCTTGGCATAGACCGTTTGCTTCAGCTTGACTTCATTGGCACCTTGCAGCACCTCTATGCCAAGGTAGTAGCTGAGGTCGCCGAGATCACTCATCTCAAACTCACCTTTCATCTGTTGCTTGAACTCCTCCACATGTCTAAGATTTGAGCCGGTGATGATAAGGTCATCAACATAGACTCCAACAAGCAGCACTTCCTTCTCCTGACAGCGTATGTACGTGGCATGCTCTTGTGGGCATCTGCTCAAACTAAGTGACAACAGGTATGCATCAAGCCTTGAGTTCCATGCTCGTGGCGCTTGACGTAGACCATACAAGGCTTTATGAAGCTTGTATACTTTGTCCTTGTGACCCTTCACGATGAACCCAGTTAGCTGCGCAACGTAGACCTCCTCCTTGAGCTCGCCGTTCAGAAATACGGATTTGACGTCCATGTGATGCACACGCCAACCTCGTTGACATGCTAGTGCGAGAATGAGCCAGATAGTTTCCAGCCTAGCCACTGGTGCAAACACCTCATCAACGTCGATGCCTTGGCGTTGAACATAGTCCTTGGCAACCAACCGAGCCTTGTACTTGATGACGTCGCCATTTGAATCCTTCTTGAGCTTGTATACCCATTTTATCCCTCGCACGCCCTCCGACAGCTTTACAAGACTCCATGTCTTGTTCTTCTGGATTGCTTCAAACTCAACCTCCATAGCCCGCTTCTAGTTGAGGTCATGTACAGCTACATTATAGCTTTAGGGCTCATCGTTGAGCAGCTTACACATATGGAGCTCACTTGTGTTATTATAGATATCAAACAAGTCACAATATCTATGTGACCCAACCCCATCGATGTTGGGTTCTGAAGCTTCTCCGGTTGGCGGCATTGCATCACTTGCTCCAGACGCCTGTCTCACTGCAGGCACATTAGACCCTGGGGTCTCAGGTTCAGATGTTGTTGCACCAACTCCATCTGGTGGCGTGCGTGGTGTTCTTGGAGAACTCAGAATCGTCGCTAGAGATAGGGGTACATGCTCCTCATTGTATTGTACGGTAAAAGTGACAAGGATGACCCCAAGTTGGTTTGCTTCAGTGCTCCAATCGTGTTGTTCATCTTCTCTAAACACAACGTCACGGCTGACACGTACAGACTGGGTTATGGGATCATAGAGATGATGTCCCTTGTTGCCAGGCTTGACTCCAAGGTACACCATGATAGTGCTCCTATCCTCCAGCTTTCTTTGGTGATCATGAAGCACCTTGACATGCGCTAAGCAGCCAAATGTGCGCAGGTGGTGCAGGTTCGGCTTCCTTCCTGTCCATGCTTCGTATGGTGTCACGCCGTCTAGAGCTTTCGTCGGAGACCTGTTCAGTAAATACATGGCATATCGAACAGCTTCACCCCAGAACCTAGCGGGCATACCTCAAGAATACAGCAGACTCTGTGCTGTCGCCAACATGGTTCGGTTGCGGCGCTCCACAACTCTATTCTGCTGCAGTGAATACGGGGCTGTGAGGTAGCGTCGAATGCACTCGTCCTCGCAATATTTGTTGAATTCACGTGAAATGAACTCGCCGCCACGGTCAGTTCTGAGTCCCTTCAGCTTGTGACCTGATTCAACTTCCACCGCTACCTTGAATCGCCGAAAAGTGTTGAAGACCTCGCTCTTCAATTTCAGTAGGTACGCCCACATGATTCTGCTATAATCATCGACTATGAGCAGAATAAATTTGTTACCTACTGGTGTCGCTGGAGTGATGGGACCACAAACATCCGCATGCACCAGCTGCAGTGGCGACTTCGCTCTGAACTCCGCCTTGTCGGGAAATGGCTGTCGTGCCATCTTTGTGGTTTGGCACCCACTACCAGAATAATTGAAATTAGCGACGCCTGAAAACGTCGCTAAATGGACTAAAAACGTCGCTAAAATAAATTAGCGACATATATAGCGACGTTTTAAGGAAGTCACAGTTAAGCTAGCCGCTGACAGGAAATACGTCGCAAAACGTCGCTATAGCGACGTTTACTACCGACGTACTTGCGTCGCTAATGTTTTTCTCATTAGCGACGTTTAGCGACTCAGCGTCAATAATTTAGCGACGTATTTGGTGTCGCTAAACGTTGCTAAATTAGCGACATATTCAGCAACGTATTAAGCGATGTATTTAGCGACGTATTCAGCGACGTATAATAACGTCGCTAAACATTGCTAAACGTCGTTAAATTTTCAGTGAACAATAAAAAAAATGTTAAAAATTACCAATCTTCCTGCAATTTATGAATTCCTAATTATAAATAGACCCGGAGCAACCCTCCGTTGAATTCTCTGGGTTCGCCGACCCCTTCGGTGGAACACTCAATACCGGTAAATTAACATACATTTAATATGAATAAAAAGTATCACAATCACACAATACACACAAATATTATAGACAGACCCGAAGCAACCCTCTATTGAATTTTCTGCGTACGAAATAACACAAAAGTATATAAAATATCACAGTCACACATTACACACAAAATAAAAGTATCACAGTCACACAAAAAGCATAATATAAAAGTATCACAGTCACACAATAACCACAATAAAAGTATATAAAACATTATAGTATTAATCTCGAGGATATCCAATACGCCGGGGCACATACCAGTCCCTTAGATACTTCACATAAACAGTGTGTGTCTATGTGATTAATCTCCGCTATAGGTGCTGGGTGACTGAAACTCCCCCTCTGAGCTGGTGCCTGCCCAACAGTAGGAGGCACAACTTCCTCCTTAACAACCGCTTTCAATTTAACAGCAGGTGGTATCTCTTCCTCCTTAACATCCACTTCCTCCTTAACAGTAGGAGGCATCACTTCCTCCTTAACAGTAGGAGGTGTCTCTCTCAAGCGACGTGCACGTGCTCGGGTCATGGGTGCCATCTGGTAAGATAGATGAAAGCAAAGAATATAATTGATAACAGATATAAATATATTGTCTAATATTAAATATTGTGTAAATTTTAGCGACGTGAATGACCCTTCCATCTAAGGAGGTTCCGAAGTTGAGTATAGTTAGTTTCAGCTGCATCATGTTCTGTACTGTGATATTCTACCTTCTATATGCCACACATAAAGAACAATTATTACTATTATATGTTATAACATTTTTCATTGTTTGATACTTAACTGTCCATGAACTTATAACCTTTTGTTTCAACACCATTTAGCACATTTTTATGTGATTGCTTGGGCCAATCTTATGTCAACTCTCTTTTAGAACTAGTACTCAATTATACATGAAAGTAGAGTCTTGTGTTCAGGTTGTTTTGGTTATGTGGATCCTTAATATCTTTTGGTAAGGTGAGTGTAGAGCCTTGTGTTTAGGTTGTTGTATAAAGAATTGATAGGCAGGTATCAGGGAGTGCTTGGGTTGGGTTGGAGTGGTCCATTGCTTGCAGACAATAGCAGTAGGTGTAACACAGAACAAGAGTAGGAGCTCCAACAGTTAGCAATAGCACTACTGAAGTTAGCAGTCCTTTGGGGGCAATGTTGAAGTGAAGTTGGATAGGTTAGTGAGATATGGGTAAATTGGAGATATTAGTCTTGTGTGTGTGTGTATACAAGTGATAGTATGATCGTGGGGGTGACGTTAGATGTGCAGTACTTAGTAGTAGCCAGGTTCATGTGTGCAAGAAGTGCACATTAGTGCATTGTGCTCAGGATGCAAGAGTGTAGGAGTGTCCATTGTGTCTGTGTCTGTGTTTGCAAGTGCTGTGAGTGTATGCAGGTGAGGGGTGAGAATGTGACAGGGGTAAGGTTGATTAGTTATTGTTGTTGTGCTTGTTGTGGCAATGTGACAGTGCATGCAGGTGAGGGGTGAGAATGTGTGTATGTTTTCTAATGGTAGAGTATAAATAGCTCTCAACTAAGCATAATGGAAGAAAAGGTTTAAAATAATTGACCTAAAACTTTGGAACGAAAGATCAATTGTTGTTGTAACATATAGGCTTGAAAACTTTAAGAACATTGACATGAAAACAAATTGACATTATTTTGGCCAATTCTGTCAAAATTTTGGCAAATATCAAAAATTTTCAACAAAATTTGGCCTCATTGAGAAGGTTCAACCACTTTGAGAAGTTCTGAACCAAAACAATCCGAATGATGACAAAAACTTGAAGAATTATAAGACATCGTTTACTTATCAACAACATCCAATAGTTTTTGATACATTTTGCTCAAATTTGACCCGATACGACTACTACACCCTGATATTTTGGCTGTTTAAAGGTCCATAAAATTTCAAGTAAAACATAATATGTGAATATGCTCTCCTGACATAAACCATATGGTCTTTGACGTTTCTTGATAGATCCCGTCATTTCCTCATCTCTTCAATAGATTATAAATTAAAAAGAAGAAGTACCAAAATAACCTTATTCATTAAATGATCAATTTAGCTTGGGTATAAAACTTAATTGGTTGTTTGTCATGGTTTGTCAACTCCCGCAATTAATTCCTATGCCATACAACCATCAGGGGTGGACCCACCATAGGCCGAGGGGGTTTGCCTCTCCCTTGAGTTTTTGGTTTGTTCTAACAATCTTTGTATGCCATATTCTTTAGTTAATTTCCTTTTCAATCCAACAACAAAATGGTGGCCTATTGGTAAATTAATGAAGTTATAAGAGGTCATGAAATCAATACCCGTACTCACTAGCCATATTATGATCAGTTTATAATTATGTTCTTTATTTTTTATAAATTTTATAAAGGATATGACGCCAGGCCATTTTTTTTATAAATTTATATACTATCGCCTTAAAGTTTAGAAGTACTACAATGAGTTGATATTTATGTTTTTTTCCTTTGAGAAATTCACTATAATGTCACCTCAAAAATGGCAAAAGCATCTGAATCATGCCAAAAAAAAATGGACACATCAACCATCTCGACATAAGTGGAATACACTCTTTCATCTATAAACCTAAAAGAAAACTCCCACTTGAAGCTTATGATATATATTCGTTGACAATAGACAATAAGTGCATAAAAAAGACCCCAACGCCTTGATTTCTTCAAACTAAGTGAGTGTGATGTATTTGAGCTCTAGAGTGACACCAAACCTCATCTCCCCCCCCCCCCCGAACCAAATCTTAAGTTTATGATGCATTTTCTCCATCAATGGATAAAATCAATGATGTCCATGAGTTTGTCAAGACTACCCATCAAAAAAAGTCCCAATGTTAACTTGGCCAAAAATGTCTTGTATCAAAAAAAGTCCCAATGTTAAGATATGGGGTAAGTGTCCAAGTATGAGCTAAGGTATTGTCATGTCTATCACGTGTGTGTCGTGTCTGTGTCAGTGTCATGCCGTGTCCTGTGAGAGAGAGAGAGAGAGAGAGAGAGAGAGAGAGAGAGAGTTAGGGTTTACCTAGAGGAGGAGGAGGAGGGGGACGCCGGAGTAGGCCGCTGTGGAGGACGCCATTCGCCGGTCACCGGAGAGGGGGGGGGGAACGCGGGTTTCGAAATTTTGGAAAATTTCGACAAAAGGGAAGAATCATAATCGATCCCTAATTATTGAAATTTTAGCGATGTTTAGCGACGTCAACTAACGACGTAGCTAAAAGATCTATTTTGCGATGTTGTAGACGTCGCGAATGACGTCGATAAATATTTAAAAGAATAACGTCGCTAAATACGTCGCTAAAGATCTTTAAATTATAAAATTCAGCGACGTGTAGACGTCGCTAAACATGTCGCTAAATATAACGTCGCTAAATACGTCGCTAAACGTCGCTAAATTGTAAAATTCAGCGACGTTTAGCGACCTTAGATAACTTATAGAGACTATTCTTTTAAAAAACTGAACTATAGTCGCTAAACGTTGCTAAATATCGCCAAACAGTGACTTATAGCGACGTTATTCTTTGGAGTCGCTGATATCTTCAATATTAGCGACGTATTACTTTGACGTCGCTAATCCCGCAATTTTTAGTAGTGACCCGTCGCAAACCTTGTTCAAGCGATCTATTATCGGCATCCCCTCGACCATCTTCTTCGCGCACATGGTCCGCAATGCATGGAAGTTGAGGTGGCCCATTCGCACGTGCCAGATCCATGCCACATCTTGTGTCTTCACCGACAAACACACAGGCGAGCACACTCTCAAGCCAAGCTTGTACGAGCAGTTTTCAGTCCGCCACACCCTTGCAACAAGGGCATTGTACCTGTCGTAAAGCTTTAGCTGATTACCTCCTATGATGATCTGCCACCCTTGCTTGTCCAATTGCCCCAAGCTGATGATGTTACTTTCCAGCTCAGGGAGGTAGTAGACACCCTCAAGTAGTTTGTGCTCCCTTGTCTTGCATTGCAGAAGAACATTATCAATGCCCTTGATGCTGATCTCTGAGCCGTCGCCGAACTTTACACCGCCGATGTCCTTTTCTTCGAAGAACTTGGTTCTCTCTCCGATCATGTGGTTGCTAGCACCGTTGTCCGGGTACCAAAGCTCTCCTAGGGTCCGATAACGTCTTCACCACCATGCTTGGGGATGCTTCCAGCCCCCCGCGTCATCTGGCATGACTTTTCCACGTGAGATGCCACCAGAAGTGTGTCTTGATCATCCTTGAAGTTAACCTTGGCTATGTTAGCTTCTAGCTCCGGCTTGCTGTGGCATTCGACAGCGAAGTGCCCGAAGTCCCCACACTTGAAGCACTTGGACTTCGACTTGTCGCGAACGGGCTTGTCATTGTCACGCCCGTCTCTACCGCGGCCCCTTCCACGACCATGCCCACGACCTCTGGCACGCCCACGCCCTCCGGCGTTCGAGCTCTCCGCCACCTCTTGTGACGGCTTTTGGTCAGATTTCAGTAACATAATCTGACCTTGCCGTGGTGCATATGCGCGCATCCTCTCTTCATGCGCCTTCATGAAGACAAAGACCTGCTCCAACTTCTTCTTCTTTAGATCTCCGAAATCTTCAATGGTTGTGGCGAGTGCCATGAACCTCTCAGGTACTGATCGCAATACCTTCTTGACAACGTACGACTCCTCGAGCGTGTCACCAAGAGTTCTGATCTGATTCACCGGGTTTGTCACCTTCGCACCATAGCCATCGACTGTGTCAGACTCCGACATACGGATCCCCTCAAACTCCCATCGGAGTGTCTGGAGCTTGACCTCCTTGACACGATCATCTCCCAAATGCACCGTGCGCAAGGCTTCCCATGCCTCATTGGCATTCTCCTTGTCAGAGATGTGCATGAAGCTCTTCTCGTCCACCGCATTGAAGATGAGTGCAAGGGCCGCCTGGTCCTTGCGCTCGTTCACCTCCTCGTCGGCCGTGGGCTCAACCGCGATCCACACGCCTTGTGCGCGCATGTTAGCTCTCATCTTAACCACCCACATAGAGTAGTTAGTACTGGTAAGGATAAGGTATGAGAGTGCCAAGTTGCCTTCCTTCACCAGTGTGGCCAGCGGCTGTGTGGTTGCACTCCCGCTAGAGCTTGGTGTCTGCGGCGATGCAGCTCCATGCTTGCCCATCTCCTCAAGTGCAGGCTCTGATACCACTTGTTGGTTCTTAGAGAATGAAAAATGCAAGCACAGAAAAAAAAATGCAAGCACTGATGTGGAGGAAGGAAGCTACTTGCTATATGTTATTTACGTTTATGAGAGGAGCCTTTAAATATGCTTACAATCAGTTGTTAGCAAGCTAAAAAATCAGGAGCAAATGACTCATCAATACAAGCTTAACCACAAAGCTATGCTAAAGACTAGAGGATACTAAAAAATGAGAACAAGACCAAGTCATGATTATTGTTCACAGATAAGAAGAAGCACTACTAGTGTGCCATCATGGGATGATCCTGCACGCCTCCTAATTGAGAGCCATATGCATTATGTGCTTGTTCCATGGCGAATTGAATCAAGAGAGTCAAGTTTTCGTAGGAAGATCCTCCTTCCGCCATGGCTTTACATGCCTTCTCTCCGAACTCCCTAGCCCTCATTCTCCTCTCATCTCCTTCCTCCCCTCCATCCATCAAAGAAGCTATCGCGCTCTCGATAGCATCCCATTCCACCGCCACTCTGTCCTCCTCAGGATTGAAAACTGGTACTTTGATCCCAACAGAGACACCGATCCTTAAAACTTCAACCACGAGCTTCTCGTTGAGGAACTGGTCGGAAAAGTGAGGCCATGTTATCATCGGTACTCCTGACGATATCGCCTCCAAAATCGAATTCCACCCGCAGTGCGTCATGAACCCTCCCACTGCCGGGTGCGACAGTATCACCATCTGTGGCGCCCACCCGGTAATTATCAGGCTTCTCGCTCTGGTCCTCTCCTCAAACCCTCCCGACATCCATTTCTCCACCTCTGCGCACTTCTCCACTTCCTTGATCACCCAGACGAACGGCCGGTCAGATGCCTCTAGTGCGGACCCTATCTCGGCCAGCTGCAGAGGCCGTGTCCGAACGATGCTGCCAAAATTGACGAAAAGAACTGACCTTGGCTCCATCGAGTCAAGCCAGCGCAATATCTGATGCTCCTCTATGGTGGACTTGTTTCCCCTTGTAGCCTTGCTCTTGATATCCTTGTTGTAGAGAGACAACGGTCCGATGGGCAGAACCATTTTCTTTGTCGCCTCAATGTAGAGAGCAATGTGTTCAGACTCCAATTCTTGGAAGGTATTCATCACGACGCCAGTCGCTGTTTCTTCTGCCTCAAACATTTTCTCCTGCATCTCTTTCCATTCGGCAAACCAACCCGGTGCTTGCGCTCTGGTGATCTCAATCTTTTGCGGCAAGCCAGGCACGACGACGCTCTCGTGCTCGTCCGCTACACTTTCGTAGACCTTGCTGTGATGGATATTCCGTGAACTGAGAATGAAGAAGCAAGACGGGCCATGGAATATGAGCCGCGGTATGTTGAGCTCCTGAGCGACCTCCGACGTCCACCAGTTGCAATAATCGGTGATCATGCAGCTCGCCTTGGGTCTTGTTTCATTGAGATAGAGCTTCAATGGCTCCCCAAGCAAGATAATGGCTTCGAACAAGGGCTTATAGAAATCTATCGAAGGGAGTAGATCGAAGCTCTCGCAGCCCTCTGGCACACCGGCTTCCTTGCAGGGGAGCTTGAACTCGATGAATCGGATTCGGAGGCCTGCATCGCTTGCGCCATCTATTACGGGCTTGATGCGGGCGGCATTGACAGGAGTGGTGACGTAGCTCACAGTAGCCCCACGACTAGCAAGGAGACGAGCCATGTCGACCATGGGGATCATATGGCCTTGGGCCATCAAAGGGACTAAAACAAAGTGAGGCTTTGCAGTACCATTAAGGTTATTCATGGTGGCTCAATAATTTTAGAAGTGGGTGGTAAGAAGAAGGTTAGCTAGTGGTAGTAGTTTCTTGTTAGCTGAAAGACTGACTAATAGGGAGGGAGGGAGGGATAAGGGATGGAGATATACAGATGATTGAGGCCTTATCATCATCAATCTTGTTCACTGGTGGATGCATGCGCACACTAGAGCAAATTTGTCCACATGTGGAACTTTGATGGTTGTGTATTATTGATATCTATGTGAATGTTAATCTAATCCTGCCTCATCATGGAAAATGAAGATTCCTGGAAGAAACTTCAAAACTTTGATGTATCTGAACTAGTTACACCCACACATATTCACCCACACCCACACATATTCACCCAGGGCAACCATTTTCTGTCCTCAAATTTTTGATTTGTGAGATGAGATGAGATGAGATGATGCACTGTCTTGTGCTGCAATAACACACTGTCTTGTGCTGCAATAACAAGGCTCTACTTGATACTAGATTTTCATCCAAGATTGTCCAACCAAGACTTTGACAACGGGGGGAGAGGTCCTGGCTGTAAGTCAATGAGGACAGTTTTACTGTTCCCCGGCCCCACTGGATTTCGAACCAGGATTAATTTTTTCTACTACCACCAAAAGGTATCAAGCATTGGTTTGATCAACCTTATTAAACTTTCAACGTTATTTAACTTTTAAAATCGAAATGTATTGAAAGGTGTTTCAAAGATAAAAGTAAGCTCAAGATCATGTGGATATTTTGTATTTGAGTAAAGCTATTCCTCCCTCCAAATTGTTTCTCCAAACCACATTTTCTTATGTGACAGCTGATATATCATATTAAATAACATTATGTGACATCTAGCATAACAGCTGACATGACAAATTTTTATCCAAAAGTTAATCATCCAAATTTTTTAATGTTAATATATATTAATATTAATATTAATGTTAATTTTAATGTTATTAATTTTAATTTTAAAATTTTGCCATGTCAGTTGCCACATTAACCGTCACGTCAGCTGCCACATAACGGGAGATAGTTTAGTGTTACACTTTGTAGGGATAAATATCATTATTCTTTGTATTTATATCTTGTATCTTTTCTTTGGGTTTGTAGGGCTTGTACTGGGAGCTTTGTTTTGAAAATTATTTCATTAATGTAATGCATGCCCACCGCTTAGTATAAAAAATAATAATGTACGAGTAGTTCAATTCTCTTTATGGTTAAGTGCTTTATTATGGTTTTGGTTGAATATCTCGTGTTGGGTCCAGTTTGGATTTAGATACATTACAGGTGCGAACCCCCCGAATCAACATCCAATATTCGTATGATCAAATTTGTACGACAAGAATTAGTGTTGGGCTATTTTAGGAATTTCATATGCCCTAAATTATGTATTCTCAACCTATACATGTGTGTTATGGTGGTTGGCATAAAAAGCTCAATACGGGCGATTCAGGGTGCAAGTCCACATAAAATCTAAAATAAAGTTCGTACTTTGCTTTTAGGGCTTGCCATTTGAGACAGTTGGAAGATGACATCTATTAGAGAAGTCATCTTATTTGTTCAGGGAGATCACTACGGAGTTGAGTGAGTTATTTTTGTTGTATGTTTTTCTTTCTTCTTGAGTTTTGTGAGGAGTTGAACTTGGGGATAAAGAGTTCAACATTTTTATTCAATCTTGTATCTTGTTGGAAGTTATATAGATTAAAATTTGTCGAGGCGATGGTCACCGAAAATACAATGTTTGATTTGTCTTGGTACCTTTGTTAGACATTGGTTTTTTATCCTTAGGTGTGTTAGCTTCACTTCCGCGTTCGTGTTTGTGGCCAAGTCTAGTTTGGATCGCAGTGTGTTCCCAACAATTGTTATTAGAGCTCTCAGATTATCTAGAGTAAAGGTGCCACCATGTCTACGGAGTAGATGAACACACGTATGATCACCCTCACAGAGAGAAACTGGGCAATTTGGAAGCCAAGGATGAATGATCTACTTTGGTGAAAAAAATTTGCATGGTATGTTAGAGGGTGACAACGCCAAACCATCAAACAAATTTGCTGATGACTAAAAAGATTGGATCATAAGACCATTGGATTCATCTGCTAATGGCTGGATGATTCAGTATTTTATCACTTGTCCATGGAGAGTTCTGCAAAAACATTATGGGAGAAGCTACATTCGTTGTACGAAGACGACAAACAATAATACATTTTTTATTTGCTAACTCATCAACTTGAAGTACATGTATGGTGCCTCCGTAGCACAATATCTGAACAAAGTTTAGGGTATCATCAATCAGTTTTCTGTGATGAAGATATAAATTGAAGATGAGCTTCTAGCCCTGCTGCTTTTGAGTTCTCTAACAAAAATATGGGAGATATTGGTGGTGTATGTGAGAAACTCCGTAACTGATGAAGTTGTCACAATGGAGGTATAAAAAGCAATTCTTGAACGAGGGGGTCCGGCGTAAGCAGATTAAATCGTCCCAGGATTCAGCTCTTCCTGCTTCTTATGAGAAGGGAAGCTAGACTCGGGTTACAAGTGTAGCGCCCCGTTCTCCCGATGCGGAGAGCGCGGCTAAGAAAAACAAGTCGGTATCGTTCGATCGGGATAGATTGAATTAAGAACTCGTCCTCGTTATGGATTTGTTTCTTCGGAATCGATTCCCATATTCAGTGGACTGCGCCCCAAGGATCGGCTTAGCGGCAGAGTCAGGAGGGACCTCTCCGCTGCTATCTTTTATTGCCTCGATTTTCGATATCGCTTGTTGCTTTCGTGCTTTGAGTTGGTTTTGGGATTTGCTTGTTTTCTTTGAACGGTTTCGATGGTTTTCATTGTTTTCGTTCATTGACTTGCACTTCTATTCCGAGATTGGAAAGAGAGGAAGAAGTATTAATCGAGCTGTTCGTGTGCAGGTGAACGAGCAGTAGGCGGCTTGCGAGCGGAGTCGTGAAGCGCCTCTTTCCTTCTTCTTTCCAAAATCTAAGTGAGTGGCTACCAACCCGATTAGCTAGTCCTGCTTCCAAGCTTCACAGCTAATCAATCTGCACTCTTCTTTGCCCCGATCAAACGATACCAAATAATAATAAAAGAAACCAAGATAAAAGACAAATATACTTGGTTATTATGCTTGTCAATCAAACCTGTGAACTGTTGCCTTATCGTATGCTTGTTCGTGCAAATGTTCTATAAAACGTGCTAAGTAGAACACATCTTGTATATGCATAATTGTTCAGGGAGGCTATGCAAAATAAATCATGCAATACTGCTTGTCGTGTACTCGTGTTCTTGCACTCGTGTTGCCTCAAATGCATGACTGTTAACTTGTTCATCGTGTTCGATCATGGACAACTTGTGCACAAGGTATTGGTTCTGCGGACGGTCGCTGGGGCACTGGCACCGATCCGATCCGGGCAGAACTCGTGTGTAGTCTTCGTGTTCGGGACCGGATAGCTTGCAGCGCAATCGTGTTCTCTCGTAGCATGCTATCCTTGTCCCCGGCTACGTCCATTATGGCAACCATGCCAGTGATCATCGTGTATATTTAAACCTGTTGCAACTAACTTGTGTCTTCGTGGCAGGGAAGGCATGGTAAGTATTGTGCAGGTAATTCAGACGGTCAGGTAAAATCCACCTAACGGTGGCACGTTCATTTCAGTAAATTCAATATGCTGCTTACTTGTAAATGAACTAAGGCAAGATAGAAACCCACAAGAATATGCATGCTTCACTAAACAACGTGTTGATTGGTATAGTCAAGCTAGCTCGCCTTCACCAGCATGTTTCGATATGCTGACCCTCGTTGAAACAGGTTCTCCGCACCAAGGCGAACCGAGCGAGGAGCCGAAGTCGTCTTCCCGATCCAGTCCAGCTGTTAGCGCATCTTCACCGCGCCTCAAAGCCTTTTGAAGTCCGAAGCTGCAACTCTTCATACACAAATGCAGCTCCGTGGCAAAGCCGTCCTCCAGCCTGGAGGTCTTTATCGTTTGAGTTTATAAAAGGATGTAATGTACAGGACTGCTATCTCATTTTGAGTCAACCCTTTTGTAAGCCGTTCGGCATATTAGCTAACTCGTTCAAGAGTTTGTAATAGATGTTCATTATCAATAAAGAGAACTTTTCTATGTTTCAAATCTGTGTTTCAATTTATCTGCGTACTCTGAATATGTGCTTGCTATGCAAACCATTAAAGCCTTGTGCGGGCGCAACTCCAGGCCCGCACGGCGGTCACGACTCGGGGGACGCCTCGGGGCGTGACAACAAGCGAGGACATATGAGAGTTCTTGGGATCTTGCAAGTGTGTACCATAAAGAGTGGTTTTATCACTGTGGCAAATGTGATCATTTTAAAAGGAACAATATGAAGCTAAAAAATGAGAGGGCTAAAGGCAAGGATGATCCGATAACTATTTTATGCTACGCGAGATCTCATCATCGCAACAACTAATACAGAGGAACCTTGTGTCATGTGTCATGACAGCGATTGGATCTTGGACATGGGAGTATCGTATCATACCACTCCGTAGAGGAGGATTTTTATGATATACCGAGACGACAAGTTTGGATGTGTAAATATAGAAAATAAGGGGACGACTGCAGTTTTGGACATCGATGATGTGCACTTGACAATGGAGCTTGACGATAAGCTCATTCTCAAGGGGGTTTGTCATATACCAAGTTTACACTACAACTTGATTTTGGTAGGAAAGCTGACAGATGATGGCTGTTGTAGTATGTTTGGGAACACAGATTAGAAGCTTACGAAGGGTTCCAAAATATATATATATATATATATATATATATATATATATAGTGGTATGTACATGCTAAAGCCGCTGAGGTGTACAAGCAGGCATAAACATCAGATTGAGACTTGAGGGATGTTCGATAGAAGTTTGTGGATCGTCGAAAACTTGTTTTGGGAGATTTTCGGGATGATTTGAGGGATTATTTAGTTCATCAAGACAAAGTGATGAATGGATATGCGCCAAAGATTGAGGGTCAGTTTGTCGGTCCCATGACACCTGGTCAGTCTCTAGGTGGGGGTTATTCCGCGGATCCAATTTTGGGAATGGATGGTTTGTCAAAATCTAATAGAGTATTTCAACAGTTTGTAGCTAGGAAAGAGATGAAGGTGTACAGAAAACTGAATCCACGGATGGTGCATATCCATTTACACAGTTTCGAAGGAGCTGTGGGTCATCAACGACGTGTACAATATATGATGCTTTGCTCGATGATGCATGTGTATGAGGGAGCTTTAGTGTCGGACACGAAGGTGGGTAGGTTCAGAAGCTTGAATCATGGAAGACGGAAGTCGGAGACAGGTAGCCAAGATTTACGGTGAGACTGATCATCAGGGACTTTGATCTTGATCGAGTTATTGATGTAGACAAGATCCCAGTTGTACAGGTGGTGCTACACATTACAGCTAGCGTCAATATGGTGGTCGAGAAGCTGGAGACGAAGGAAGATGCACAAAATTCTGGGGATCATAGATCAATGATAAAGGAGAGCATGAACTCTGTCGTGGGGCGACATGAATGGATTCCAATTAAGGAGCCTTATCAGATTGGAGGGGGAGTATGTTGGACCTAGTTTAGATTTGGGAGTAGTACAAGTGCATGCCTCCCAAATTAGCATCCAATATTCGTTTGATAAAATTTGGACGGCCATGTCTAGGTGCTGGACTATTTTATATATATATATATATATATATATATATGATCAAAATAATTTTCCTTCTTTTTTTCTCTGGTGGCAGTGGAAGGAGCCCCTCCTAGGGCTTTCCTTCCCTCCCTCATCGTCTGCCAGCCACCCCCTGGCTTGTGGTGCTCCCTCCCCCAGTCTTGATCTCCTGTCCCTACCCTTCTCTCCAGTGTCATTTCTCTTACCTTCATCCCCCTTCTCTATTCTGCCCTACTCTATCCTGGCTTCATGGTTGCCTCTATCCCTGCCACTTATGCAGTGGAGGTGGCGGGCCCCTAACTAACGAATACCCTGTCGCTTCTGTCGTTATCTCCTTCTCGCTTTCTTGGTGCCCCGTCAGTGACCTTCTCTACAGCTGATATCACGGCTCTTGTTGCTCCATTGAAATTTGCTTTGGTTGGGAAATTCCCCCGAGCTCGATCGCCAGTGGACGTCATTCAAGTTACTCTTGTAGATTATGGGTTTGCAGGTTCGGTGTCAGTGGGAGTGATTGATTCAAAGCATCTCTTGTTGAGGCCACCGCTGGAGGAAGATTTCCTCACCTTGCGGTCCAAAGACCTTTTGTTCATTGTTGGTACTCCGACACTGGTCTTTCGTTTGTCCCTAGAGTTCTCGCCTCTGCGCGAATCCCCTTCGGCTCTGGTTTGGTTATCTTTGCCAGAATTGCCTCAACACTTATTCGCCCATGCTTCTCTGTTCCTCATGGTGGAATGTTTTGGGACGGCCTCTCAAATTAATTCAAACAAGGGCGGTAGAGGAGTAGAATCAGATTAGTAGGGAAGCTGTGAGCTTTTATGTAATGGAGGTCGACTCAGGATCAGTACAGAGGATTCTTTTTCTGGCAACCCTGCAGGAACTATTTGTTAACCAGACATCGGTCAAGAAAGGTAATAGATTACCTTCAGTATCCATGAAACTCATTAAGGGGACAATTGAGGCCATCCATAGCGCTGAAGCAATAGAAGAGGTAGGAGAGATACTTTCCAATAACAAATGGGGGCATACTTGTTGATCTATCAGAGGATGAGCCTATGTTCCAATCGTCGAGTGAGAGCAGAGAGCTTGTGTAGGAGATGCAGCGACAGATAAAGAAAAATGTGACTGAGCCAATCTCGTTGAGAAAACAGAAAGGTAAAATTTAGGTTAGCATTAGGAATCAAAACCACCAGATTCAGATTCTCTGAAGGAGATCGACATAATTCCAAAAAAACTGAGCAAAAAGAAAAAGGGGAAACAATTGAAACTACTGCCTTCCCCATTTATGTCCACCATATTAGCGGCTAAAGCTTCCACACCAACTCGTTGATATGATCTCATATTGAACGCTCAGGGCATTGCAGCTCGGCAAACAATTATAAACTGACTCAAAATGCTAAAGAACCTACATAATATATCTTTTTTTGGCAATCATAGAAAGTAAAGTTTCGGAAGACAAGTTTGAACATTACAGATTGAAGTTGGGATTCTCTAACGCGATGGCTAGCAATAACCATATATGGTGTGTGTTTTTATACTAATGACATTAATACAAGAGAGATTGAGGCTAGCGAACAATCCATCTCCCTCTGGTTTGAACACCCACTTCTGGCTAATCTGTCATCCTCTCTTTAGTTCACGGAGGGAACAAAAAAAGAAAAAGAAAAGCAATATGGGGTTATTGCGGCTGCAAAGGCACATACTGATACTTTCTGGTTATGTGGAGGAGACTTTAACACAATTATCATCTCTGAAGAAAAGAGGGGTGGTCGCGATCTGAATATTGGTTCCATGAACGAATTTAATCAATTCATATTTAAAGCTAATCTTACTCACCTCTCATTTACTGGCAACGAATACACTTGGGAGTAATATGCGAGAAGGGGACGCAAGTCAAGTCTCACGGTTAGACCGTGTCCTGGCAAACCAGAATTGGGTGGAGACGGGGAATTGCTCTATGGTCTCTGTTACGTCATCGTACCGAAATACGAAAACGGACATAGACAGCTACCTCGTACAAAGTACTATACGTCGTACGACGATCACGACTGTAATAAGACAAGGGGTGCATGCTACAATTAAGTCACTTAGGGTCACACGAAGATCTATGTCTCAATCAATCAAATAAGAAAACAGTAAACATAGAGCATATATGATAAATAAAACAATAAGGCGTCCCAAATATTTTCTCAAGATGATCTCGAGACCAGTTGTGTAAAATAAGAAACTGGCAGAGTATCAAAAGTACATGACAATGATTAGCTGCAGTATGATTTAATACAATTATGTAGGAAAACTAGATGTCTAGACGTGCCGGCTAACAGATGCCGGTGGCTAAACGCCCAAAAGAATAAATGTACACTGACAAGCAGGGAAGAAGAGAACCTACTCGTTATCCTCTGCGACCATATTTCTGGTGCGCGCCATGAGTTAGAGGAAGGTATATAGGATCCTTGGGTGTTGGCTCGAAACCTGGCCATGCAAAACCAGTGGGGTTAGACTCCAAATAGCAAGTACCACAAAGGAAGCACGAAATAGAGAAACACAAAAAAATCCAAACAATAGATATATAATACATAGGTTCAGTATCGTAGTTTAGGTCCTTGGCATATCCTAGTACAAAGGTCCAACCCTACAACCAAGTAAGGACAAGTGTTAAACCATCACACTATGATAGTCCATTTTTCTAGACTACTAACAAAATAATACAATCACAACCAAGTCCAATTAAAAAATTTGGCCAATCACTTGTACAGCTTGTTATTTGTGGAGTCTGAGGTTATCTCAAAATAATGCATAATATGTATCCTCAGATCACACCATTGTCGCACATGAGCTAATCGAGCCAATAAATGATTATATATGCACTTTACGAATTACACAAATTCTCCGTAGGGCCACTGTGCTAGATCACGGTATTAGTGGTTTCAATGTTCCTATAGGAAAACAGTGGCTCGATATTATTTATAATAGGTCAGATACTGTACTCCACTATAATGGATGATATATAGTATCCATGGTAGCCAACCCACAGCGCACTTAGAATGAATCTCTGTGGGAAGGTTTGTTGGCATGATCTCAGGATACTGTTACTTTCCAATGTTACTACCACTTTTAGTTGCTTAATTAACCCTATATTGTGTTTGAAATCTCATGGTGTGTCCACATGAGAATTTTCTTTAAGATGTCGTACAAAGTATGGGAACGCTATATACTAATCCGTGGGAGTTCAGTCTAGATTCACCCGAGCGTGTATGCAATATTCAATCAATCAATAATCCTAGCCACACTTTGGTACTTGACTCGCATATTATGTCCGTGCTGAAAAAAGTATATATATATATATAGTATCACGCGTTCATGAATTTGGAGGCATTCTCGATGCACAATCCAAATATAAATCACTTAACACGTAACATGATATGTCGCACTATAAAACTCCCTAATTTTAAAATCTTATAATTATTTAATTAGTTATTTAAATTAATTGTAATATTTTTAGTTAAATAGAAAATAGAATTAACTAAAAAATTTAGGTAAATATTCATCTAGAAAATTTCCTGAACAAAACTATTAATATTATATTTTATCTAATTTAGGAATATTGTAGAAGGATGATAGATTTATATGATGTGCTAAACAAATTTCTGGAATTTTATACCGTATATACATGTATATATATATAAATATATCTAATATAAGAAATAAGAAGAGAAATAAAAGAAAAGGAAAAAAAATTCTAATACTAAATCCCTTAAGAAACCCCTAAACCCTGGGCCTAGGAGACTCCTAAAGCCTTTAAGAAAACCACCCTAACCCTATATTCTAAACCCAATAGCCCCAACTCCGCTGCTAAGTCCCCCGAAGCCCAGGCACACCCGCGAACCCTGCTTCCTCCTATCTCCCTATATATATACATTATATCCTGCACTTATAAACCCTAACCCTAAAACTATTCCTCACAACCCCACGTCGACCTCCACCACCTGACGACTATGCAGCCACCAGCGCCACTGCCGACCTCCAGCCAGCACCGCAGCGTCCGCGACCACGCGAGCACCGCAGAAATTGATTGCGACGTACCTTACTTTCCGTACTGTTTCCTGCTCCATCTTGCGACCAAATTCTGACCCGTCTTCACACCTATGTTCACGACCTATCCCCCTTCCAACTCTGTTGACTGCTTTTATTCGAACAACGCTTAACCCTAGGTAAAAATCGAGACCAAGTTGGAGGAAAATCACATCTTTTTAACTTCAGAAAACTGTTGCGACCACCTATGTTTAAGGTCTGATATCTTCCTCCACAGGCATCCAAACTTAAATTTTTTTTTGCTATACGAAGACCATATAACCGAGATTACTTCCTGTTAATTAGATTATTTTATTTGGTGTTATATGCAGAATTAAATTGGATTAAAAATCATGAAAAATTTGTTTCCGAAACTTAAAAAATTTGCGATACGGAGCGCATCCCTCCAAACGGGATTGCCCCGTCTCATACCAATTACACCGAAAGGTGCGTATGATATGTCCTAACTTATGGGCTTTCACGGAAACTAATTTGGACGTGTGTGCGCGTCAGAATAACCCCTATCCGTAAAAAGATTTCGTATCGCGACTTTTGCAAAACATCGCACCATTTAGTGTACGCTCGTCCTGTGACCCAAGTTTCACGCGATTCCGAGACAGTTGACCAAGCCGCCTATTTGTGGGCCCCACGGTTGACTTTTTGGGCGAATTTGTGTTCGGCTCACCGGAATCCAAAATTGGACATACCGTTGAGTTCGTATTGACGTTTATAATTTGTTTGACCTATAATTTTTTTTATTTAGAGACCTTTACCTCTAGCACGTAATTCGGTGCAAAGTGGGCCACATGTGGACCCCACTTTGATCCAAAATTATCGTTTTGTCCCTGTATCCAAATTGGACGAAAGGGTAGTATTTTTTAGCTATCTCGCTGATTCCGGGAACGTTGATGATGTTTATTTCAGCATATTGAGATGTTTATTTAGAGACCTTGGTTTCTGCTCCTGTGTACTTGATATTTGGACGCTTACACTATACAGATTGCTTGCCAGACAAGTATACCTTGCTATTGTACTGTGATTTACATTCCATATGATTCATATATTTTATTTTTTGTTATTTAGTTCATATATTTTAACTGCTATATAAACTGCGCGTCCAAGAATAACTTGGGTGCAACGACGGTGGCATCGTATTCTGTTTTTACTATATATATGCATGTTGACCTAGTTTATGAGACCACCCCATTATCATGAGGCATTTTATGTTTTATTGGCCATGACACAGTTATTACACGAGTGTGAGTCTCATGTAGGACACGGACTTGCGTACTCGGCTGGCCACCGGTACGTATAGTTCATACGACGGATAGGGATAACTGCCGATAGAAACTTTGCATGATAGAAGACTTGGCAGTTATTTAGAGGTATCATCGTGTCATGGATGTGACATGCATAGAGCATGGGGTGGGGAGAACAATAAGTAAGGCGTTTGGGCTCCTTTGCATTTTTCTTTTTGTAACCCGTACGCTCCGTCGGAGATGCGCGGTCATGATGACCCCTATATTACCTGGCGGCCTCTGGCGTTCAAAAGATGACATGCTTTGTAGGCCCCTAAATCTCCAAGAGAATCATGCCAATCCTATTTTAGCTAGATAGCCCACTTGTTGGAAAGTTGTTCTCAAACTGCATTCACATAGATGGTTAGGCGACCCATTGAATGTTTATTTTTCAGTACTTTATTGGCATGCTTCTATGTATCTTGCTATGTCCCTCTGAGGACCTGGTACCTTTTCAGATATAGACGGACAGGATTATCCATAAGAGTACGGACCCGGACCTGACGTTTCATACCAGACTGTGGAGGTCTTATCTTCAGAGTACCTTTGATTCATCGTAGCTGATGGATATTCTAGTTGCTATTTTCTTTATTGACATTTATCTTATATTAGAGTTTGATCTCTTTTCTCATTTAGTAGTTTTAGTATAGTCGATTTGCAGTAGATTTGTTTCCACCCGACTATCATACTTTGAGACTTCATATTTGACATTCAGTTATTTATTCCTATTCCTTTATTTGTGCTGTGGATGAGATATAGATTGCGTGTGACTTATTGACAGCATATTACCACTGGTGGATTTAATATTCATAATATAGCGTACATGTGTGTATGGTTTCCATATATTGGAGTTCGTATACATACGGCTGGCATGCTTACGTATTCCTAGTCCTACGTGTAATATCCCGTTCCGCTCAAGCGGACTGTCGATTCAAATAAAAAACTGCAAACGTCCCGACCTGCTTTGCTCAGCGAGACAACTCGTTAAGGCAAGGGATTATCCAAACTTGGCCCTTCATGAGAACCGGCTTAGGCTTTCAGAGGCTCGCTCGGAGTATCACTCAACCGACGCGAATCATCGCTAAGGTGGGTGGCTACGGTGAACTTGTCTTTGCTTAGCCAGCACACATAAAATATAGAATGATACATGCTAGTCGCTAGGTGAATCACCCCCCTGCATGCTAATAAGAATACAACGCACCTAGCTAAGGGAATAATCCCAACTTGTATTGCTTATGCTAGAACATGGAAATGAAACATGGTTTATATATATATCAGACCCTTTGTATACTACCTTTGCCTTGGGTAACCAGACTCTACTATGCCTCGAGTAGAACGGTATAAATGTTACACTCTTCGTTGTGCACTTCCATACTCTGCACTGCACGACCCTAGGTAATGTCGCTCGAGAAGTCCCCTTACGGTTTTACCCCTCGGCTTACCTTCGGGCCCGAGCCAACGTGAATGCTTATGTAATATAAGTGCATGCTTGCTTGCTTATAGATATTGCCTAGTTTCAATGCTTGATGCATAACTATGCCAAGGCCGTGTGATAATGTACATGTCATGCATTCATTTAGGTTCTCCTCGGAAGACTACCGATAGTTGTTCCGTGCATAAATAAACCTGAATGTATCCGGGACCATTAGGTCGCTAAGGCAATTCCCGAACCAGGGAACTTGCACCAATTCTGTGATCCAAGAATTCTAGCTCGTGGAGCAATACTGTCCTGTACTGAATAAAATGGCTCGTTGGAGCCGATACTCAATATTGAGAGTAATCATGATCCTGCCTCAACAAGTTCCATATATATATATATATATATATATATATATATATATATATATATATATATATATATATATATATATATATATATATATATATCCTTACTCAAACTCGTTCCATGTAACTTGTTCCATATATATATATCCTACTTCAAACTTGTTCCTGTGTCTGACCACAGACCCTGAAGATTAGAGACTTGCCTGGTCACAAGACAACTTGGAAAACAAGGTTTTAGTTCCGCGGACGGTTGCTGGGGCACTGGAACCGATCCGATCCGGACGGAACTCCTGATAGTCGCCTGCTATAGGATAGAATGACCTGTGTCGTCCTTCCTATGCGTCACACGCCATTCCGTACTGAGACTAGACCGTCCATTATGGCGCCGTGCCAGTGACCTCATGTTCATATAGATAAGTCATCCTCGCTTAGTGGCTACCCGCGTGCGAGTCATTGTATCACATCGAGAATAACTGAACACCTGAACGATCATGATACAACAACATTGTGCATATAGAGCACTTGATCATAATATACAATACACCTGATATTTCCTGTAACTCGTGCACCCGTAGCGTAATCTCGCTCATAACGCAGTGTTTGCATATGCTATGCCCCTGAATGTTTATATGCTCGTGCTTGGAATTTAATATTGGTATGCCATGGACAGGGAAGGACAAATGGTAAGTTGGTAAGTCTCGCCGTGTTTCCTCTTATATCGCACGGCGTACTGCCACACGAGTTAGGCTTTTCATATATGCCATGAAACTGATCCTAAGGCAATACTAGAAAGACAACTAAATAGCTGATGCACGGAACCTATATTACGTGTTTGGATTTGTCGAGCGGACGAGTAGCCTTCCCACCAGTGCATTCATGTACTGATAACCCACCAGATTGTGTGCAGGGTGCGGGAGAATCTCGTTCGGTGCGAATGCCTCCTTCGTGCGTGCTAAAGGCATGGAGTTCGACTCTGAAGCCTTAGGGTGCTGCGTTCGGAACTGAAGCACATATAAAAGACATAATGTTGGAACATCGCCTGAACATCTCATGAACATCGCCTGAACATCGCTTGAACATTTCCTGTATATCATCCATAAATGTAGCCACTTGGCACTCTTTTATGTTTCAGAGAGAGAGCTTGAGCGACTTGTAATCTCGGCTATGCGTCGCCTGTAATACTTGTTTCGATATGAATAAAAAGAGCTTTTTTTACTTCAACTTGTGTTATTCAATGCTTCCATTTTTATCAACTCAGTGAACTTGTTACCACTCGCCTATGCGTTCATGACTCCGCTGCACTCGGATAATCTGTGCGACTCTGTGGCTTAGACTTCTTGCCGCCAGCCAATGAACCACGGCCTTACACGGGCGCGGCTAGCGCTCATGCGGCATCACGCCCGGATGGGTCAAAGCGATCGTCTCGCGGGAGCGCTGACGCGGTCATTTTCGCCTAGCGGGGACGGCCGTTTAGCCTGCGGGAGATCGGGGCATGACAGATTGGTATCAGAGCCTGGATTATACGTCTTTGGACTTTATTTCAAATATTTCTGTTTTGAAAGCTCGTTCGTGGGTTATGTGCACACACACTCTCAATGCCTCAATAGGATGTTCCAAACAATAAGTCTAAATACTTTCAAAAAGTTGCATGTAAAATGATATGATGGCTTGTACGACATTGTGAT
Organism: Iris macrosiphon; assembly: GCA_036927795.1. Classification (NCBI taxonomy): domain Eukaryota; kingdom Viridiplantae; phylum Streptophyta; class Magnoliopsida; order Asparagales; family Iridaceae; genus Iris; species Iris macrosiphon. The sequence continues at coordinate 165,703,584 of JAYESA010000012.1, forward strand.
CGGAAGGCCTTTGTGCCGACCTGTGCTAGACCCTTTGGGGGTATAGACTCGTGATAAGATTTACATGATATGTGTGAACCCTTTGTATATACCTAGTTATCTAACGGGTTAGTACGGAGTCCAATATTGTCCTGAACTTGCTTGTTTATTTCGTTTGCATCGTAAAGTTTTTTTGATAGTGCTTCATGCATTTGCATTGGTTGGACCATGGCTATTAGTGCAGAGCTGAACCCTAGTCCCGGCTGCTATTATGTTAGTAAAGAGAAGCCATGAGTCACAGCTGCTAATAGCATCAGATAAAGAGTCATTAGCTAGCTGGTTTACCGCTACTGATCCTGAGTTTCTTGGGACCGAAATCATATAGCTAATTCTTCTTGTATGCTTGAAAGTATGTTACTCCACTTAATGCTTGTCTTGATTTGAGATGAATAGTCCACTATAGAACTTTGTCCCTGAGAGTTAGAATATGGTGCATGATACATGTTGTACACTGCACGATAGAACATTATTCTGATTGTATGCTTATTGTTAGAATATGCAAAACTGTTTCCAAGCTATATTTTTGAAAGAAGTAAACTGACTCAAATCCCGTACTGCATGAAATAAACATAGGTAAAAGTAGCAAGATCACTAGTAATGTAATATTTTGCCACATGTTTACTTAGTGTGGGTTCAGGGAGTGTTGCTTCTGTTCAGTTGTTTTATCTCACCAGTACTTTCTCCAAAGTGCTGATCCACCAATATTTTGCTCGTTTGCAGGTGTTGGATCGACCGAGGAAGCGATAGCCGTGCCTCATCCCAGGACCCAGAAATCTGGAGTCGATGCCTTGAGCCGTATCGAGATTGCTTTGAGCTGCTTTTGTATAGAGGGATATAATGTATGGAACGATGTCATTGTAATCGAGAGAAAAAGGAAGAGCTTGAGCGAACTGTAACCTTGACCAATGCACTGCTTGTAACACTTTCGATTATCAATAAAGAGCTTGTTTTCATGTGCCATTGTGTTCTTTAATTTTTTGCAATATATGTGCCGCTGCTCCTATCTTGAATAGCTTACTTGCCCTTGTTCAAAGCTTTTGCCTTATGCAAGCGCACTTTAGGCTTGCACGGCATCACGCCCGTGCGAGCATGTAAACTCCCTCACCCAAAAATAGGTATCTTGTGTGTATTTTGTATTTCTTGTATTTGCTTTAGGTTATTTTTTAAAACAATTAAAACCCAATGATTATATTAGGACACTTCACCATGGTTTGGACATTAATAATATAGGATAGCCCCAAAATCTGTATCACCCTTCATAGGAAGTAGCCTACACAAGAGACAAAATGTAGGATCTTTTCGTGGTACAGATGTAATCCCCCTGATTTTTAAAAATTTATAATTTAGAATTTTCCCCAATTTACTGTAATTTTTTGAGATTTTTTTGGAATTAAAATTAAGGTGTTTTGTAATTAAAGGATTTTTAGATATTATTAATTAATATTAAAATATTATGAAAATAATATTTTATGGTGTAAAATAAAAATCTGGACATAGGGTAATTTTTCGGGAATTTATTGGACCCCGGATGGATTTTTAAAGCCTTAAAAACTATTGATTAAATAAACCAAATTAATCTGAACCAAACCGAACCTAATATTAAACCGAACCGGACCAGCCGGTCTGCCCGAACCGGCCCAACCCTCTTAACGGGTCGGATCCGGGTCCGACCCGACCCGCTTAGGACCCGACCCGACCCGAAATCTTTTCCCCTTCCCCCAGCCGCTCACCCGACCGTTCCAGCGCCGTTTCAACTCCGACCGCCGTGTAACGTCGGCGACGTTCCCTCTACGGCTCCCTTCAACCTCCGGCCGCCTCCCCTTCCTCTCTCCTTGAACCGCCGACCGACGACCTCCCTCTTCCCCTCTATATAAACTCTCCTCCACCTCCTCCTTCCCTCCGTTTCCTCGCAGCCCCGACCACCGACCGGAAAACCCTCGCCGACCAGCGCCAGGCCTCCCTCCGCGAGTCCCTCGCCGGCCAGCACTCCGGCCGCCTCGACCAGCGAGCCTCCCCGCGCGCCGTTTCCTCCAGAGTGCCGCCCCCTCACCGCCCTCCTTCCTCCAGAGTGCCGCCCCCTCAGCGCCGACGCAACCCCGAGCCGATAACACAGCCACAGCGCCGCCCTCCTCCAGCGAACTCCAGAGTCCCTAACCCTAGGGTGAACAGCACCCTGACACGACTTGGACACGTGTCGGACACGAGAAAACTTAATTTCCTGGAGCCCTGTTCAGGTACTCATATCTCACTCCTCGCTACCCCGATTTCTATTCCGTCAGTTGTGACTCGTAGGCTGTGTGACCCCCTCGGTGCCCGTGCAAACTGCTCGTTGTATCGCAACCTGTGGTGATCGTGAACCGCGATCCAAAAACAGGAAAACCAACACCCTATTTCACCCCGGAACCGAGTACGTCCTGCCAAACGGGACGACTTGGTCGCGTGCGGTCTTCACCGATACGTGCGCGTCGTTGATACGGACGTGCGAAATTTCGCAGAAGTTGATTCGGATGTGCGTGCACACCGGAATCAACGCGTATCCGCCGACAACGTCCCGTATCCGACCTTTCTAAATTTTGTGGTAACTTATTGTACACACGTCGGATCGAGACAAAACTTACGTCATCGGACTCGTAGCAATACGCTGGTCCTATGAGCCAAGTTTGGTTCGATTCTGAGAATGTTGACAAAATCGTGTGTCGTGGGCCCCACAGGCTCCACTTGACGGACGATTTTGAGAACGGCTCATCGAAATCCAATTTTGGAAGTTCCGTTGGGTTCGTATTATCGTTCCTGACCTGTTGACACTAAGCGGCCCACATGTGGACCCCGCCTTGACCCGAAAATATTATTTTTGCCCCTGTGTCCAAATTGGACTCAAGGACAGGTGTTTCTAGCTGATTAATATTTTCTGGATCTGATGGTGATATCTATTTCAGCAACCGGAGAACTCCTGCAATCCCCGCTGAAGCTAGAGCTACAATTAGAGCCGAAAACCCAGTCAAGTGTACCTTGCCAACTTGCAGTTTTGTTACATATTACTTGGACTTAATTATAACTGTTGTACATGCTTAAACCTAGGGCCGTTTGACTTAATTAACTTCCTATTAATAGTCGGGTGCTAACACCGTACGCGGGGTTGTGTAAGGTCAACTAGAGATGGATATCGTTACATTTACATTCTCGTACTTGCCATATCAAGTACATTATACCCAGGATACCTGACACAGATCATGATACAGAATCTTCCTGAGATATTCATGGTGATTCTGTGTAAGATGCAGGATTGACATAGACATTATATTTTTAGTTCATATTATGACTTGCTGCATTAGTTTTGATCTTGCATGTCATGGACATGAGACGTGTGATTACATTGGGTGGGGAGAGACACACATGCTACAGGCTGATTTCTTATATATATAAAATCCATAGTAAACACATAGTAAAACACATAGTATAACTGCTACCGGCTCCCCGACACAGAGCTTGTAGTGGTATCAGCCTAAGTTCTAGTGATGCTCTCAACTTGCATTTCACATAGTTGGTTATATAGTTTACCCTATTATTTTATTTACTTGCTGCACTGCATTATCTTTGGCTAGTATTATCTGTACCTTTCTATGTCGCCCGAGGACCTGGATCCGGATTATGTCCCCAGGATTAGCAGACGAGGTTTATCCAGAGGTATACGGAACAGGTGCACTTCTCGGAATAGTACCAGTACTTGAGAACGAGGTGATCGCTGAGGACTTCTCCTGAACATCTGCTTCTCCATGCTCAGTTATTATGGCAAATAGACTCTCTTTCCTGTTTAATTAAACAATTGTAACAGACTTTATATCGGGTTGTTCCCCGAATTACTTTGCTGAGACTGGATGTTTGATTTACTTTCCTTATTGCTGTTGATCTTATTATCTTTTGTGTGGATGATATTAGTTTTGACTTGTTGTTATAGACCTTATATTACAGCTTAAGTATGCCTCGATGGATCCATTAAATTGGGTTTGTCCATCGGTGCGTGCTGCTGGCCATTGCCACGTGTCTAGTCCCTTGGTATTTTGGGACTGGGGCGTGACATAGTTTTTGTGGTGGCCCATGCAGGTCAACGACTAAATAGTTCGGTTTCAACTTAGGGACCGAACAAGCCTGCAATAAAATAGGATAAGTTTTTAGGATCTCATCCACTTGCTTGAAACGTTCTTGATAGCTCTATCGTATTCGAATTAAATTTTTGACTTGTATCTTGCCTTGAATCCTGTGCACTTCTTATATTTTATTTTTGATGCAGAGTAATGGATCCAAGAAGCGGAGAAGAGAATCCCTTGAGTACACCACACGATGTTGTGGTTACTTATGATGAAGGAGTGACACCCGAAGACCGAGGACAATCTTCTCAAAGCGATCAAGCAGCCCAGCATAATTCAAGGTTCCGGCGTGATGACATCCCGCCGCCTCCGCAGTTCGTTCCACCGATGCCCGTATTCCCACAAGGGCAACCTATAGACGGGCAGCAGATATTTCAAATGATCTACGCAATGATGCAAGCCCAACAGCAAATTCATCAAGAGACTCAGCGTCACGAGGTGGAGTACTTGAGGACCAGCCTAGTAACCGCCTTGGAGCAAGTGAACCCACAAGCTAGGCGACCAGCAACGGGGTCTATCACCGATTTTTGTCAACTCAAGCCCCGTACCTTTTCGGGCAAAGAAGGACCAACCGAAGTTCATGAGTGGCTCACCAACATACAATACCAGTTGGAAGCAGCTGAACTTCCAAGAGAACGTTGGATGACCGCCGTTAAAATGCAGTTGACGGACAATGCTCATCACTGGTGGCTATCTGAAGAGACCCGGCTCGGACCAGACCGAGTCACTTGGGAAGAGTTTTCCAGACTCTTTCAGGAGATGTACATTCTGGCTATCGCTCGATCAGAACTTCGGGACAAGTTCAATCGCCTCACTCAGAGCAGTATAACAGTGGAGGAGTACAACGCATAGTTCATTCGTCTAAGTCGCTTCGCCCCTACTCTGATCCTGACGGAAGAAGAGAAGGCTGAGAAGTTCTTCGACGGACTAAACTTCGAGCTGCAGAGACTCATCGGATCCGTCGCACCTACCTCTTACTCGGACGTTCTCGCTGCAGCCCGACGCATGGAACGCGTCACCAGGAGAGAGACCGGTCTGAAATGGTCTTCCACATCAGCCAAAGCACCTCAAGAAGAAGCTGCGAAGAGGCCTCATATACACCAGCAACCCAGAGCCTCTTCACAGATATTATCTACATGTCAATACTGTGGCAAGGTAGGCTATATTGAGAAGGACTGCAGACGCAAGTTGGGATTATGCTTGATTTGCGGAACCAATCAACACTTAGCCAAGGATTGTCCTTATCATCGAGGAGGAGCACCAAGGGCAAACCAACAAGCTCTACCAGCACCAGGAGGGTATCAACCAAGGCCACCCTTGGCACCACAGGCAGCACTCTTCCAACAAGCCCAGCAGCAGCAGAGGAATCCACCACAATGACGCGGACAAGCCTTCGCGATGACCTTGGAATACGTGCAGAACCAAGGAGTAGCTAATGCGCGTAAGTTTTTTGTAGTTCTGTTTCTAGTATTGCTTTACTTCGTGCCTGCTGGTTCGTGACCTTAGACTTAACCTGACTTGCTAATTATATATAACCTAGTGATAACCTAAATAATTTTGAACTTGCTAAATAACTTAGAATATTTTATAAATGTTAACCTGATATGTTTTTAAAGGATAAATCCGGTTTTCTAAAACTGTAATTTTCTAGATTTCCTTTATTCGGAAAATTTCATAACTTTTAATGCTTAGGAAAATAATTTTTCCTAGGTGTTACTCTCAACCTTAATTCTCCTTGATTTTTATGTGCTTCGAACAATGTTTGTAACCGTGTCATCTCTGTTGACCGGTTATTCTTTGATTGCGAGGACGCAATCCTCTTAAGGGGGGTAGATTGTAATCTCCCTGATTTTCAAAAATTTATAATTTATAATTTTCTCCAATTTACTGTAATTTTTTGAGATTTTTTTGGAATTAAAATTAAGGTATTTTGTAATTAAAGGATTTTTAGATGTTATTAATTAATATTAAAATATTATAAAAATAATATTTTATGGTGTAAAATGAAAATCTGGACATAGGGTAATTTTCCGGGAATTTATTGGACCTCGGATGGATTTTTAAAGCCTTAAAAACTATTGATTAAATAAACCAAATTAATCTGAACCAAACCGAACCCAATATTAAACCGAACCGGACCGGCCGGTCTGCCCGAACCGGCCCAACCCTCTTAACGGGTCGGATCCGGGTCAGACCCGACCTGCTTAGGACCCGACCCGACCCGAAATCTCTTCCCCTTCCCCCAGCCGCTCACCCGACCGTTCCGACGCCGTTTCAACTCCGGCCGCCGTGTAACGTCGGCGACGTTCCCTCTTCGGCTCCCTTCAACCTCCGGCCGCCTCCCCTTTCTCTCCCCTTGAACCGCCGACCGACGACCTCCCTCTTCCCCTCTATATAAACTCTCCTCCACCTCCTCCTTCCCTCCGTTTCCCCGCAGCCCCGACCACCGACCGGAAAACCCTCGCCGACCAGCGCCAGGCCTCCCTCCGCGAGTCCCTCGTCGGCCAGCACTCCGGCCGCCTCGACCAGCGAGCCTTCTCGCGAGCCGTTTGCTCCAGAGTGCCGCCCCCTCACAGCCCTCCTTTCTCCCATCTCCTCCCCGCTGCCCACTCCGCCGACCTCGCCAGAGACCCGAGCCGCCGTCCTCCCCGCCGTGAAGCACCGACGCAGCCCCGAGCCGCCGACACAGCCGCAGCGCCGCCCTCCTCCGGCGAACTCGCAGAGTCCCTAACCCTAGGGTGAACAGCACCCTGACATGACTCGGACACGTGTCAGACACGAGAAAACTTGATTTCCTGGAGCCCTGTTCAGGTACTCATATCTCACTCCTCGTTACCCCGATTTCTATTCCGTCAGTTGTGACGCGTAGGCTGCATGACCCCCTCGGTGCCCGTGCAAACTTCTGGGTGCATCGCCACCTGTGGTGATCGTGAACCGCGATCCAAAAACAGGAAAACCAACGTCCTGTTTTACCCCGGAATCGAGTACGTTCCGCCAAACGGGACGACTTGGTCGCATGCGGTCTTCACTGATATGTGCACATCGTTGATACGGACGTGCAGGATTTCGCAGAAGTTGATTCGGATGTGCGTGCACACCAGAATCAACGCATATCCGTCGACAACGCCCCGTATCCGACCTTTCTGAATTTCGCGGTAACTTATTGTACACACGTTGGATCAAGACGAAACTTGTGCCATCGGACTCGTAGCAATACGCTGGTCCTGTGAGCCAAGTTTGGTTCAATTCTGAGAACGTTGATAAAATCGCGTGTCGTGGGCCCCATAGGGTCCACTTGACGGACGATTTAGAGAACAGCTCATCGGAATCCAATTCTGGAAGTTCCGTTGGGTTCGTATCATCGTTCCTGACCTGTTGACACTAAGTTGGACAGATTTGGAGACCTTTGACCCTGACACGTTTTTTGGTGCAAAGCGGCCCACATGTGGACCCCGCCTTGACCCGAAAATGTCATTTTCGCCCCTGTGTCCAAATTGGACTCAAGGACAGGCGTTTCTAGCTGATTAATATTTTTTGGATCTGATGGTGATATCTATTTCAGCAACCGGAGTACTGCCTGCAATCCTCGCTGAAGCCATAGCTACAATTGGAGCCGAAAACCCAGCCAAGTGTACCTTGCCAACTTGCAGTTTTGTTACATATTACTTGGACTTAATTATAACTGTTGTATATGCTTAAACCTAGGGCCGTTTGACTTACTTAGCTTCCGATTAATAGTCGGGTGCCAATACCGTACGCGGGGTTGTGTAAGGTCAACTAGAGATGGATATCATTACATTTACATTCTCGTACTTGCCATATCAAGTACATTATACCCAGGACACCTGACACAGATTATGATACAGAATATTTCTGAGATATTCATGGTGATTCTGTGTAGGATGCAGGATTGACATAGACATTATATTTTTAGTTCATATTATGACTTGCTGCATTAGTTTTGATCTTGCGTGTCATGGACATAAGACGTGTGATTACATTGGGTGGGGAGAGACACACATGCTACAGGCTAATTTCTTATATATATAAAATCCATAGTAAACACATAGTAAAACACATAGTATAACTGCTACCGGCTCCCCGACACAGAGCTTGTAGTGGTATCAGCCTAAGTTCTAGTGATGCTCTCAACTTGCATTTTACATAGTTGGTTATATAGTTTACCCTATTATTTTATTTACTTGCTGCACTGCATTATCTTTGGCTTGTATTATCTGTACCTTGCTATGTCCCCTGAGGACATGGATCCGGATTATGTCCCCAGGATTAGCAGACGAGGTTTATCCAGAGGTATACGGAACAGGTGCACTTCTCGGAACAGTACCAGTACTTGATGTCACGACCCGTACCCGGATATTCGGGCACGAGCGCGTGGGTACGTCCAGCCTACGCCGCAGAGTCGGCGGTAGTACGCTGTCTAGGGCATAATCACAGGTAATAAATCTAGCTCATTCACAATAATTAAATAGGCAAGAAAAATAGCAGGAAAAGAATGCTAAGATTTCATAAACTGAATGTGACAACAGATCCAGAGTTTATTACAAAACCAGAAATTAAATCGGGGACAAACCCGATTACTAAGATGAAAGGAAATAAATAACTAAGGCTAACTACTCTGCAGGGGTAGTCTCCTGGGTGGGAACCGGCTCTGTAACTGTATCACCTGCTGTCTCAAAGGGGCCATAATAGGTGGGGGCAAGGTTCTCATCATCGCCTAAACAACGGATCCAGTCAGGAAAGGAGCAAAGTACACAATGCACAACAAGATTTAAACTAAATATTTGTGACAGGGAGAAAATAACTGACTAAGCATCATGATCAGAGTATGTATAACAATTAGTAAAGATTAACTGAGAGTTAATGCTATAAATCAGGACTAGAAGTAAAATATGATTAATTGCTATAAACCAGAAATGAGTAAAACAGGAATAAAAGTGACAGGAAATGTAGCTGTAACAAGACAACAAGAACTGCAACACGACAAGAACTATGTGCGTGAACTTGTGTATTTAGAATACATAGTTGGCATGTAGGGGTTTATAAGGCTATTAAGGCCGTCATAGACGACTAGCAGTCAGGAACAATCAGGAATAAGGCTGATGGTACAGTCGCGTACCAACAGCTAGCAGTCACGACAAGGGGAAAGGTAAACTACATGCCTCCTAGTATTCTCCCACCCGACATGAAAAGCAAGACATGAAATACATTATTCAAGACATGAAATCTAGTGTTCTAACTCTACATATAATCATCAATGGTACTATAAAGCAGGGAATTTATTTATCACAATATAAAGGTTAAACTTGAAGTGCAGGTACTTGCCTGTTGTTTGAATCCAATTATAGTTTTGTGTCTCGGGGAAGTTTTCCAGAGATGAGTCCAAAAGCTGAAGGGGACCCGAAAACCGGGGTCAAACCGTGTCCGACACGTGTCCGACTCGTGTCGGACACAGGAACCGAGAATTAGGGTTAGGGTTAGGGCTCAGGGGATCCTCGCCGGCGCTCAGGGCGGCGCTGAGGCGGTGCTGAGGCGGGGAGCGGCTGGCCGACTGCTGCGCGGCGAGGCGGCGGCCGTCGTCGGCGCTGCGGGCGGCGGAGGCGGCGCCGCTGCTCAAACTGCTGCTGCTGTTGCCGTTGCGGGGCCGATGCCGGAGACGAAGGGGGAGGGGAGCTGGGCTGCGGCGTCGAGGCGGAGGGTGCTGCGGGCGGTGGTCGACGGCGGTGGGGGTCGGCACGGCGAGTGGTGTCAGCGGTGGCGGAGTGAGGCCGAGAGGGGAACGGGGGGGTTTTAAATAGGGCAGCGGCGGTGGGGGTCGAGCCGAGGGAGGCGGAGAGGGGTGGACGACGTGGGTGGCATGGCGGGTGGAGCGGAGCGGAGGACGCGGCGGGCGGCGGAGGAAGCGGGGCGAGGGAACGGGGAAGACGGGTCGTGGGGGAGGCCGGGTCTGGGTCGGGTCTGGTTGCGCGGATCCGACCCGACCCGCTAGGGAGCTGGGCCGGATTCGGGGAAATGGGCCGGGCCGGCCCAACGGGCCGTGGGCTGGGGGGTTTTAAATAATAATAATAATATTAATAATAATTAAAAACAGTAAATTAATTAATAAATAATTAATTAATTAAATAAATAGTTTTTAGGCATTTAAAAATAGGTCTGGGGTCCGATAAATTCCAGAAAAATTAACCTAAGTCCAGTTTTTTATTTTACACCCAAAAATATTATTTCCATAATATTTTAATATTGTTTAATATCAATTAAAAATCATTTAAAAATTAAAACCCTGTTTTTAAATTACAGAAAAATTCCAGAAAATTCCAGAAAATTGTGAAAAATCCAGTTTTTAAAATTTTGAAAAATCAGGGGCTTACAATCTACCCAACTTATAAAATTTCGTCCTCAAAATTTAAAAATATGGCAGGGTTCTCTCTGTCCAATCTCACTTGATTACAGTCCAACGATTTTCTCTCAGGTGAACATTGCGGTCGCTACCCAACTTATAATTTTACCCATATATCCTCTAAGGCTGTACAACTAGTAAAGCTAGGTCCAACTTAATAAATCATGGTATTGAATCTTTAAGTCTGCAACACAGAACACATCACCTAGGGTATTGCCTTAGTCATAAAGGGTTATCATCTAGCACTATAAATCAAACTTATACCAAACACAGGATTCTGTCCTTCCGAAGTAAGGGAAGGTGAGGGTCAATAATAAAGAGTTTAAGGGCGAGGTGGTAGAACAGAGGTATAGGGATCAAGGCGTTTAAAGAATTCTAATGGGAATGGTCAGGCGGTTATGGATTAAGATTCTATTCTGGTAATCATTTATTCGCATGCTCGTATTAGTACAGTTATGTAACTGATACGATATGCTCAGACGTATTTAGGGGCAAGTATACTAGTCAACTATATATCTCAATCCATGTAAAGTAGTCGTGCGAAGTGTGAATCAAAATGCACTAAGGTTGATCAGACCGTAGTACACTGATTCTGAGTAGACACTTGTATTAGTGGGGTTGATCAGGCCTCAATAATACATGTGTCATGAACAAGCCCGATAAAGGGTAAGCTTGCAAAACTAGGCTATAAAATAGCAGCATAAGTCAAGTTCAGCAAAATTAAGTGCGCTAGATGATGATGAAAAGGAGGTGCAAATTATTGAAGTTCACAAAATAACACAAAATAAGCACAATAGCAAAATCCTCTAAAACAGTTATCAAATTTTAAAAGCATACCAGGTATTTAGCAAGTTCAAAATTATTAGGTTGGGGCTGAGGTCACGAACCAATAGGCATGAGCTAAACAATATTAGAAAAGGTATCTACGAATCACTTACGCGCATTAGCTGCTTCCAGAGTTTGCGCGTTCTCCACGGTCATCACGTAAGCTTGTCCGCGTCCTGGAGCAGTGGGGCAGTTCCTCACTTGATGTTCTGTTGATCCACAATATAGACAGGCACCCAGTCTCTTCCTACAAACTTGCCAGGTGTGACCTTGTTTTTGACAAAAGCCACAAGTGGGAACTCGTTGATTCTGTCCTTGAGCTTGGTGTTGGGGTGCTGTGGCTCGAGGGAGAGGACGCTGGGTTTGCTGCGGGGACCTCTGCTGTTGTTGTTGTTGAAAAGGGCGTTTGTTGGGTCCCGTATTTCTGGCATCTCTCTCTCGCTTTAGTTTATGCCCCATGTCTCTCTCAACGCCTTGTGCCACGTTCAAGATTTCCTCATAGGTGCGAGCTCGGCTGGTGGTGACAGCAAGGCGAATATCCGGAGACAGCCCCTTCTTGAATCTACGGGCTCTGTCCTCCGGGGTACGAACCATGTACTCCGCAAAGTGGCTTAACCTGTTAAATTCAGCAGTATACTCATCTACAGATAGGTTACCTTGTTCCAGTCTCTCGAATTGACTTTCGAGAGCTTCCCGAGCCACTTCGGGGTAGAATTTCTCCTTGAACAGTCTCTTGAAGTCCTCCCAGGTGAGGTCAGGAGCAGATAGTTGAGGTTCATCTCTAAACCAGGTCTGAGCTATATCGAACAGTTGCAGGCTTGCAGACTCCACTTTGAGATCATCAGGAACCCGAGCAGTCTTCAGGAGTCTCTCGACGTTCTCTATCCACTCATCGGCATAGAGAATGCCCTCAGTTCCGTAGAATTCCAAGGGTCTGAGATTTTTGAAGTCTTTGGCACTCCCTGGCCTCTTGAGTGGCGACTCCTGGGACTTAATAGCTTTTGAGAGGCTGGTCCGTAGAAGTGCAGTCTGTTCTTTCTGGGATTCCACTAGTCCCTGGAACACTCCGAGTAGCTGTGCCCTATCCAGAGTAACTGCCGGAACAGATGGAGGCGGCGGGAGTGCAAGAGTTTCGGGCACATTCTGCTCAGCTGGTTCTGATGTGCCTCTTACTGTGTTCCTTGTCTGGAATATTCTGAAAGATGAAGGGATAGGGAGTTCAGAATAGATTACTTGGAAATCAAGGGCGATAGGAAAAATTGATCAGAAGTGATATTAAGAATTGAAATAAGGACCCTATACTGTGAATGAGCTTTTCCTAGAATCCTCAATCTTATTGCAGGCCTGTTCGGTCCCTAAGTTGAAACCGAACAATTTAGTCGTTTGACCTGCATGGGCCACCACAAAAATGTGTCACGACCCGCACCTGGATATTCGAGCACGAGCGCGTGGGTACGTCCAGCCTACGCCGCAGAGTCGGCGGTAGTACGCTGTCTAGGGCATAATCACAGGTAATAAATCTAGCTCATTCACAATAATTAAATAGGCAAGGAAAATAGCAGGAAAAGAATGCTAAGATTTCATAAACTGAATGTGACAACAGATCCAGAGTTTATTACAAAACCAGAAATTAAATCGGGGACAAACCCGATTACTAAGATGAAAGGAAATAAATAACTAAGGCTAACTACTCTGCAGGGGTAGTCTCCCGGGTGGGAACCGGCTCTGCAACTGTATCACCTGCTGTCTCAAAGGGGCCATAATAGGTGGGGGCAAGGTTCTCATCATCGCCTAAACAACGGATCCAGTCAGGAAAGGAGCAAAGTACACAATGCACAACAAGATTTAAACTAAATATTTGTGACAGGGAGAAAATAACTGACTAAGCATCATGATCAGAGTATGTATAACAATTAGAAAAGATTAACTGAGAGTTAATGCTATAAATCAGGACTAGAAGTAAAATATGATTAATTGCTATAAACCAGAAATGAGTAAAACAGGAATAAAAGTGACAGGAAATGTAGCTGTAACAAGACAACAAGAACTGCAACACGACAAGAACTATGTGCGTGAACTTGTGTATTTAGAATACATAGTTGGCATGTAGGGGTTTATAAGGCTATTAAGGCCGTCATAGACGACTAGCAGTCAGGAACAATCAGGAATAAGGCTGATGGTACAGTCGCGTACCAACAGCTAGCAGTCACGACAAGGGGAAAGGTAAACTACATGCCTCCTAGTATTCTCCCACCCGACATGAAAAGCAAGACATGAAATACATTATTCATGACATGAAATCTAGTGTTCTAACTCTACATATAATCATCAATGGTACTATAAAGCAGGGAATTTATTTATCACAATATAAAGGTTAAACTTGAAGTGCAGGTACTTGCCTGTTGTTTGAATCCAATTATAGTTTTGTGTCTCGGGGAAGTTTTCCAGAGATGAGTCCAAAAGCTGAAGGGGACCCGAAAACCGGGGTCAAACCGTGTCCGACACGTGTCCGACTCGTGTCGGACACAGGAACCGAGAATTAGGGTTAGGGTTAGGGCTCAGGGGATCCTCGCCGGCGCTCAGGGCGGCGCTGAGGCGGTGCTGAGGCGGGGAGCGGCTGGCCGACTGCTGCGCGGCGAGGCGGCGGCCGTCGTCGGCGCTGCGGGCGGCGGAGGCGGCGCCGCTGCTCAAACTGCTGCTGCTGTTGCCGCTGCGGGGCCGATGCCGGAGACGAAGGGGGAGGGGAGCTGGGCTGCGGCGTCGAGGCGGAGGGTGCTGCGGGCGGTGGTCGACGGCAGTGGGGGTCGGCACGGCGAGTGGTGTCAGCGGTGGCGGAGTGAGGCCGAGAGGGGAACGGGGGGGTTTTAAATAGGGCAGCGGCGGTGGGGGTCGAGCCTAGGGAGGCGGAGAGGGGTGGACGACGTGGGTGGCGTGGCGGGCGGAGCGGAGCGGAGGACGCAGCGGGCGGCGCGGCGGGCGGCGGAGGAAGCGGGGCGAGGGAACGGGGAAGACGGGTCGTGGGGGAGGCCGGGTCTGGGTCGGGTCTGGTTGCGCGGATCCGACCCGACCCGCTAGGGAGCTGGGCCGGATTCGGGGAAATGGGCCGGGCCGGCCCAACGGGCCGTGGGCTGGGGGATTTTAAATAATAATAATAATAATAATAATAATTAAAAACAGTAAATTAATTAATAAATAATTAATTAATTAAATAAATAGTTTTTAGGTATTTAAAAATAGGTCTGGGGTCCGATAAATTCCAGAAAAATTACCCTAAGTCCAGTTTTTCATTTTACACCCAAAAATATTATTTCCATAATATTTTAATATTGTTTAATATCAATTAAAAATCATTTAAAAATTAAAACCCTGTTTTTAAATTACAGAAAATTCCCAGAAAATTCCAGAAAATTGTGAAAAATCCAGTTTTTAAAATTTTGAAAAATCAGGGGCTTACACTTGAGGACGAGGTGATCGCTGAGGACTTCTCCTGAACATCTGCTTCTCCATGCTCAGTTATTATGGCAAATAGACTCTCTTTTCTGTTTAATTAAACAATTGTAACAGAATTCATATTAGGTTGTTCCCCGAATTACTCTGCTGAGACTGGATGTTTGATTTACTTTCCTTATTATTGTTGATCTTATTATCTTTTGTGTGGATGAGATTAGTTTTGACTTGTTGTTATAGACCTTATATTATAGCTTAAGTATGCCTCAATGGATCCATTAAATTGGGTTTGTCCATCGGTGCGTGCTGCCAAATTAGGCAAATTCCAACTTTTCTATAATTAGCACCCCATAATTCTCCCTGCCAAATTAGGCAAATTCCCTTTTTGTTGGATGTGCATATTATTTACTATTATGCTATTTTGTTGAATATCTATTTAGTTATTTACTTAGTTAATTAGATAATACAGTTATTTGATTTATTATAACTATATAAATACCTAATTATTAATTATAAAATATTACATAAAATATTTTGAGTGTAGTATTTATTAAAAGCTTTACAAAAGTAATTTTTTCTAGAATTTATTTGTTGTGCAAATATTATTTTTGGAATTTTTAACATCATCTATAAATGTAAATATATATATGTTAATATATATAGTTATTATTAATAATAATAATAATAGCAAGAATAATAATAATATTGGTAATAGTAATAATAATATTAATAATAATAATAATAATAATAATAATAATAATAATAATAATAATAATAATAATAATAATAATAATAATGTTAGTGATAATAATAATACGAATAATAATAATAATAAGTAATAGTAGTAATAATAATAGTTAATGATAATAAAATAACAAAAGAAAAACAAAAGAAAAAAAGAAAAGAAAAAGAAAATAACAATAAACTAAAACCCTAACTAAAACCTAAACCAACCTAAATCCTACTAATCCTAAACCCTAAGCTAACTACCCAGCAACTTTCTCCCAGCAAAACCAACCCCCCGCAGACCCTTTCCTCTCTCTCTCTCTCTCTCTCTCTCTCTCTCTCTCTCTCTCGATATATATATATACATACATATATATGTAAAACTACTCAAAACCTTAATACTAGTTCCGACAACGGCGACCGCCACCCCGACGACCCCACGCCGGCGACGGCGATGCAGGGCGCCACCGCCCCGGGCAGCCCCGCGTCGCCGTTGTCGTCCGTCCGTGCCGTCTCCGCGCTCGCGCGTAGTGTTCAGCAGCCCGAGCCCATCTTCACGGTATGATATCTCTTTCATCTCTCATCCTTTTCTCGAGCGGTTTGTCCGTGTACGTTCACAACCTAACCCTCTGGTATTTTCATTCAAGCGGGACAAGTTTTCGTGCCCTGAGTTGGTCGAAAAATCGACCGAAAAATGGCCGAAAAACTGACTAAAACAGTCCAGAAACTTCAACCCAAACCCCCATGTTCACACCCAATTTGCCATCAACCTATTTTATATTTTCAAAAACTAATTGAAGGATTTTTTTCTCAATATAACCGAATTTTTTTTGTTCTTTTAGTTTTTATTAATTCGTTCCATGTGTTAAATTATTCGGCCGCCAAAATGACCAAAAACTTGTTATTTTAAAACTGAAATTTTGTGATACAGAGCGTGCCCTGCCAAACGGGACTGCCCCATCGCATATTACACCGAAAGGCGCTATGGTATATCCTAACATATGGACTTTCGCGAAAGTTTATTGGGACGTGTGTGCGCATCGGAATCAACCCGTATCCGTAAAAAGTCCCCATATTACGACTTTTGCAAACTACTACCCCATTTTGTGTACGCTCGTCGGAATGCGATAAAACTTGCGCCATTGGATTCGTGGTATCACGCTGGTCCTGTGATCCAAGTTTCACGCGATTCTGAGATAGTTGACCAAGTCACCTATTCGCGGGCCCTACGGGTTGACTTTAAGGACGAATTTGTGATCGGCTTACCGAAATCCAAAATTGGACATACCGTTGAGTTCGTATTGACGTTTAGAATTTGTTTGACCTATAATTTGTCCCATTTAGAGACCTTTACCTCTGGCACGTATTTTGTTGCAAAGTGGCCCACATGTGGACCAGCTTTGATCCGAAATTACCGTTTCGTTCCTGTGTCCAAATTGGACGAAAGGGTAGTATTTTCTAGCTATCTCGCTTATTTCAGAAATGTTGGTGATATTTATTTCAGCATCCGGAGACGTTCATTCGGAGGCCATAGTTTCTGATCCTCTGTACTCGACATCTGGATGCTTACACTATGCAGCTTTCTTGCCAAGCAAGTATACCTTGCCATTGTACTGTAATTTATATTCCATATGGTGCATGTATTTTATTTCTGTTATTTAGTTCATATATTTTAACTGCTATATAAACTGCGCGTCCAAGAATAACTTGGGTACAACGACGGTGACGTCGTATTTTATTTTTATTATATATTATGCATGTCGACCTAGTTTTACGAGACCACCACATGATCATGAGGCATTCTTATATTTTATTTGGCTGTGACACATTTCTTACATGAGTTGTGAGTCTCATATAGATCACGGACTTATGTATTGACTGATCATTAGTACGTATGGGACATACGATAGGAAATAACTGCTGATAGAATTTGCTTAGTTAGAAGACTTGTCAGTTATTAGAGGTCTTATCGTGTCATGGATATGACATTCTTAGAGCATAGGGTGGGGAGGACAACAAGTAAGGCGTTTGGGCTCCTTTGCACTTTTCTTGTGTAATCCGTACGCTCCGTCGGAGATGCGCGGTCATGATGACCCCTATATATTATTATTATCAGGCGGCCTCTGACGTTCAAAAGACGTCATGCTTTTTAGGCCCCTAATTCTCCGAGAGAATCATGCCAATCCTATTTTGGCCAGATAGCCCACATGTTGGAAAGTTGTTCTCAAAGTGCATTCAATGCGACGGTTAGACGACCCTTTTGGATATTTATTTTCAGTACTTTATTGGTATGCTTCTATGTATCTTGTTATGCCCCTCTGAGGACATGGTCCCTTTTTAGGTGTAGACGATCATGACTATTCGCAGGAGCACGGATCAGGACTCGCTACGTATTTCTCTTTTGAGGAGGTCTTCTCTTCAAGCCTTATTGATCAGTTGATGTACTTATTTTGTTTCTCTTATATTCTAGTTTGGTAGTGGATTTGTCTCCACCCAACTACTTGTTCTTATCAAGCATTTTATACTTGATTCAGTTATATAGTTGACTGGCTATTAATTTCTTTATGATTTTGTGGATGGGATTTAGTTATGCCCTGTGACTTGTGATAAATATATACCACTTGTGAATTATTGTTCATAATACAGCGTACGTATATGTTATGGTTTTCATATATTGGAGTCTCCATATACATACGGCTGGCATGCTTACGTATTCCTAGTCCTACGTATTTTGTGACTGTGGCGTAATAGAGGACGGTCGGTTCCGTAGGGACCAAGAGAGGACGATTGGACCCCTGCGGGACCAGGACGTGACATAATAGTATCAGAGCGACTCGATTCTTTGCCCATTCTGTTGCCTTCGACTCAGAGATGTCCTAGATGTTGTGATGCAATGAACGTTCCATACAATAAGTCCATAGGTTTTCTCAAAGATGCTAGCAAAAAGTTTTTTGGATTTGATTTGTTGCTTAGAGTTGTGCTTTCATGCTTGTTAGAGATTGCTAGAATTTTTGATTGAGGATGGTGAGGGATGAGGACTATCGCTGCTCGGGATATCAAAAATTTTCTCCTTGAAGTTTCGAGGACGAAACTCTTTATTGGTGGGTAATTATGTAGTGCCACGCTCCGCGTAGGCACTATGTGCAAGAGATATCGCTTTGCTGGCTCGAGCGAAAGTCTTCTCGGAGAGTACCCGATCGAAACACAAGATGATTGATCAAGGTGAGTGGGCAGAACTTCATTCTCTGATTCTTGCATACCTTAATAATGAATCTGAGTTTTCAAATGTTTGTTCTAAGAAGATAGTTTCATAAGAAGAATGATAGAACCTGACTCTGCATGCTTAATAAGTGAACTCGTATAGCTTGTCATTAAAACGAACCTGCTTGCTTAACTAGAGAATTTGTATGCTTGTCTGAAAAGCGATAGAACCTAACCATGCTAAGTCAAGAGTATAAAAAAATATTTCATGCTTAGTTACACCGACACAGCTATCGAACGAACCTTTGCCATGCTAAAAAGATAAGTAAAGGAATCGCTTGAATAAGTCCCTTTGTAATATGCTAAGAAAGAGATAGATATTGCATGCTAGTTATGGAATCAAAATCGTGCTTGCTATTATATGTTTCGCTTGTCTATTTTGCTATATCGAACTGCTATAAGTCTTTGATTCGTATAAGCAGAGACTAATAGTGCGTCCTGAGGATACGGCCCACTGGGGGTCTAGTGGGGTGTGCTATTAGATATGTGAGAGATATGCTTTGTTTGACAAGATGTGTTTTGCTCGACCATATTTGTTTTGCTTGATCATTTGTTTTGCTAATATTATAGATGTTTCAAGTCATTGCATTGGTCTCGGACAACTTGTGCACAAGGTCTTGTCTCTCGACGGTTCCTGGGGCACTGAGAATACCTCGGTCCGGAAGAGATTTTTGTTTCGCCCTGAGGATACGGCCCGCAGGGGGTCTAGGGGGGGCGATGTGTCTATTAGTGTTGTGCGAAACCCATGATATCACAACTGCTAGTACTCGTGTGTGTTGGTGAAGAGCTGAACCTTGAGTCACAGCTGCTGACACAGGTGCGTGCTAGTGAGGAGCTGAACCTTGGGCAGCCGCTGCTAATCATGGGGCTACCCATGGACCATCATATAGTTAGGGCGCATGCTAGGCTAGCCTTCTTGCATACCTAACTGTTTGATGCAGAGACGGACAGAGAAGGAGAACCATATACATATATGTTATTGCAAATTGTTGCTAACTTGTATGTCTGCTGCAGGGATAACCTTTCGGTCGGGGGTAAGAAATACAAGATTATATATATATATATATATATATATATATATATATATATATATATATATATATATAGCTTGCTTGTTTATTTTGTTTGCATCGTAAAGTTTATTTGATAGTGCTTCATGCATTCGCATCGGTTGGACAATGGCTATTAGTTCAGAGATGAACCTTGGTCCCAACTGCTATTATGTTAGTGAAGAGCAACCATGAGTCACAGCTGCTAATAGCATCAGATAAAGAGTCATTAGCTAGCTGGTTTACCGCTACTGATCCTGAGTTTCTCGGGGACCAAAATTATATACCTAGTTTTTCTTGTGTGCTTGAAAGTATGTTAGTCCACTTAATGCTTGTCTTGATTTGAGATGAACAGTCCACTATAGAACTATGTCCCTAAGAGTTAGAATATGGTACACGATACATGCTTGCACTGCACGATAGAACACTGTTCCGATTGTATGCTTATTGTTTGAATATGCAAAACTGTTTCCAAGCTATATTTTCGAAAAAAGTAAACTGACTCAAATTCTGTGCTGCATAAAATGAACATAGGTAAAAGTAGCAAGATCACTAGTAATGTAATATTTTGCCACATGCTTACTTAGTGTGGGTTTCAGGGAGTGTTGCTTCTGTTCAGTTGTTTTATCTCACCAGTACTTTCTCCAAAGTGCTGACCCACCAACAGTTTGCTCGTTTGCAGGTGTTGGATCGACCGAGGAAGCGATAGCCGTGCCTCATTTCCAGGACCCGGAAATCTGGAGTCGATGCCTTGAGCCGTATCGAGATTGCTTTGAGCTACTTTTGTATAGAGGGATATAATGTATGGAACGGTGTCATTGTAATCGAGAGAAAAAGAGAGAGCTTGAGCGAACTGTAACCTCGGCCAATGCGCCGCTTGTAACACTTTCGATTATCAATAAAGAGCTTGTTTTCATGTGCCATTGTGTTCTTTACTTTTCTGCAATATATGTGTCATTGCTCCTGTCTTGAATAGCTTACTTGCCCTTATTCAAAGCTTTGGCCTTGTGCAAGCGCACTTTAGGCTTGCACGGTATCACGTCCGTGCGAGGAAGATCGGTTTCGTAGGGACCAAGCGAGGACGACCGGACCCCTGCGGGACCGGGACGTGATATCATGTATCCCACCATACCCCATGTGCACACCTCAACACAAGCAAAACTTTATATTGAGATACCCACTTTGTGGTTAGTCAATGTGGGACTAAACTTCTTTGTCCAAAGAAAAATAACACCAACAATATTGAATAATACAAGACACAAACTCTAGAATAAAATCGAAATGATGTGTCTGCTAGTGAAAGCTTGCTCCTTGTCTCCTAGCTACTGCTAGAATCTAATGCACTCATTAATAAGATTGATATATCTGGATCTATCTCTCGTTTTCGGCGCAACGGCTCGCTGGAAAAATCAAAACATGAAATGTTGTCAAATACCCCAAGTTAATACGTGCTTAGTCGCTTTCATGGACACGTCATTGTTGGAAGCTTTACATGTTTATGTTTGTATCCTTCTGCATCACTATCTAAATTTTCTATTGCACACACGCATGCAACCACGATTAGATGATTGTATGTAACAATAATAACAACAACAACAACAATAATAGTGTAGGCAAATTATTGTATCAACTCATGCAAGCTAAAGCACCTTGCAAGTGGACAAGATTGTTATTTATGCACCGTGAAGATATTTCCATCATTTGTGTCATTCTTGTTGATATTCCCCTATGGTTTACTTACTTTTGGAGAGGTTGCAACAAAGTATTAGTTATCTTTATAATATTTCATTAGACAAAGGAACTGTCGATTTTTTTTTCCTTGCTAACCACTGATGCAAGGATTACAATGGCGACTAAATTATTTGACGTAGAACAAAACTCCAGAGCAATAGTGACTATAGCAAAATATAATTTCTACGTTTCCGAGCAGTTAGTTTATTCCTTCTATTGTACCTCTCCTTAGAGATGATTAGAAGCTACACTGTGGTTGTCTCACAAATGTAGCTCTTTATGAGATATATACATCATTGGTTGCAGTGGTCCTTCAAAGCAAATTGAATCAAGATTGTCATGTTTTCGTAGGAAGATCCTCCTTCTGACATGGCCTTGCATGCCTTCTCTCCGAGCTCCCTAGCCCTCATTCTCCTCTCATCTCCTTCCTCCCCTCCATCCATCAAAGTCGCTATCACGCTCTCGAGAGCACCCCTTTCCACCGCCACCTCGTCCTCCTCGGGAAGGAAATCTGGTACTTTGATTCCAACAGAGACACCGATCCTTAGAACTTCAACCACGAGCTTCTCATTGAGGAACTGGTCGGCAAAGTGAGGCCATGTTATCATCGGTACTCCTGACGATATCGCCTCCAGAGACGAATTCCACCCGCAGTGCGTCATGAACCCTCCCACTGCCGGATGCGACAGTATCACCACCTGAGGCGCCCACCCCGTGATTATCAGGCTTCTCGCCCTCGTCCTCTCCTCGAATCCTCCCGACATCCATTTCTCCACCTCTGAGCACTTCTCCACTTCCTTGATCACCCAGACGAACGGCCGGTTAGATGCCTCCAGCGCACAGCCTACCTCGATCAACTGCAGTGGCCGCGTCCGAACCATGCTGCCGAAGCTGACGAGAAGAACTGACCTTGGCTCCATCGAGTCCAGCCAGCGCAATATCTGATCCTCCTCTATGGAGGACTTGTTTCCCCTTGTAGCCTTGCTCTGGACATCCTTGTTGTAGAGAGACAATGGTCCGATGGGCAGGGCCATTTTCTTTGTCGCCTCAATATAGCGGTCGATGAACTCATGTTCCAATTCTTGGAAGGTATTTATCACGACCCCAGTGGCTGTTCTTTCTGCCTCCAACCCTTTCTGCCGCATATCTTCCCACCGCGAAAACCAACCCGGTGCTTGCGCTCTGCTGATCTCAATCCTTTGCGGCAAGCCAGGCACGACGACGCTCTCGTGCTCGTCCGCTACACTTTCGTAGACCTTGCTGTGATGGATATTCCGTGAACTGAGAATGAAGAAGCAAGACGGGCCATGGAATATGAGCCGCGGTATGTTGAGCTCCTGAGCGACCTCCGACGTCCACCAGTTGCAATAATCGGTGATCATGTAGCTCGCCTTGGGTCTTGTTTCATTGAGATAGAGCTTCAATGGCTCCCGAAGCAAGATAATGGCTTCGAACAAGGGCTTATAGAAATCTATCGAAGGGAGTAGATCGAAGCTCTCGCAGCCCTCTGGCACACCAGCTTCCTTGCAGGGGAGCTTGAACTCGATGAACCGGATTGGGAGGCCTGCATCGCTTGTGCCATCTATTACGGGCTTGATGCGGGCGGCATTGACAGGAGTGGTGACGAAGCTCACAGTAGCCCCACGACTAGCAAGGAGACGAGCCATGTCGACCATGGGGATCATATGGCCTTGTGTTATCAAAGGGACTAAAACAAAGTGAGGCTTTGCAGTACCATTAAGGTTATTCATGCTGGCTCAATAAGCTTAGAAGTGGGTGGTAAGAAGAAGGCTAGCTAGTGGTAGTTTCCTGTACTAGCTCCAAGAATAACCGGGAGGGAGGGATAAGGGATGGAGATATAAAGATGATTGAGGCCTTATCATCATAAATCTTTCTCACTGGTGATGCATGCACACACTAGAGCAAATTTGTCCACAAGTGGAACTTTGGTGCATGGTTGCGTATCTTTGTGGAATGTTGATTTAATCTTTGGATAAATATGTCTTACGTATCTTGGCTTTGCAAAACTTCTGCCTCACATTGTTGAGGTATCTGAACTAATTACCATTATCTGGCCCCACATTGTTGATATGTGCACGGTATTATCAATAATGTTGTAAAGAGTGTGGGTTGCCTGTGTGTGCTACTGGATTAATTTGTGAATAGATGACGCACTGGCTTGTGCTGCAATAATTAGGCTCTACTTGATTTTCGTCATAGATTGTTGAACCAAGTGGTTGAGGCTTTAGCACGGGAGAGGAGAGGTCTCCTGGGTTCAAAGCCCAGGGGTGACTGTAAGTCAATGAGGGCAGTTTTCTGCCGCTGGATTTCAAACCCAGACTACTACTACTACCAAAGACCTCAACCAGCTAGATCAACCTTCTGTAACTTTTATAAATCCACATGTATCGTAAGGTGTTTCAAAGAAAAAATTATGCTCAAGATCATGTACACATTAGTGTCGGATTAGTATTTTGTATTTATATCTTGTTTCTTTTATTTGGATATGCGGGGCTTCTACAGGGAGCTTTGTTTCACAAATTATTTCATTATTGTAACGCAGGCCCACCGCTTAGTCTAAAATAAAATATGTACCGAGTAGTTCATATTCTTTTTACTGTTGAGTGCTTTATGGTTTTGGTTGAGTATCTCGTGTTGGGTACCGTCTGGATTTCGGAACATCACAGCTGCGAGCTCCCCAAATCAGTATTCAATTTCGTGTGGTCAAATTTGGACGGCCAGAATTAATATTGGACTATTTTAAAATTTCATATGCCCTACATTAGGTATTCTCAACCTATATATATATATATATATATATATATATATATATATATATATGTGTGTGTGTGTGTGTGTGTGTGTGTGTGTTACATAAAAAGTTCAATATGAGAGATTTATGGTGCAAGTCCATAATCTAAAATAAAGTTCGTACTTTGCTAAGCAACAACTCCATATATATATATATATATATATATATATATATATATATATATATATAGAGAGAGAGAGAGAGAGAGAGAGAGAGAGAGAGAGAGGATGGAAGTGGCTACGGCCAGTGGCGATTCTCCAAAAGGAAAGGAGTGAGGACCTATGTTGAGAGATGAGGAGCGAGGAGGAGGAGGTCATGCTAGAGGGAGATATGGTAAGACAGGGTGGAGGAGTCATCATGGGAGGAAGGGTCACGAGAGAATATATAGTGAGGAAAGAGAAGACGGAAGAGGAGGAGGAATCACTTAAAAAAAACAAAGAAATAACGATAATTTTTTATGTCAGTATTTACATAATTTCAGCTGCTAAAACAAATAAAGATGTATTTGCGACGAAAAATATGTGAGGGCTTAATTTCAATTGCTAAAACCAAATGTGTCGATACAAATTTTTGGTCACTAGAACATTGCAAGAGTAATGGATTTGCGGCTCCCAACTTTAGAGTTAAAAATTAGCAACAATTTTTTTTGTTACTAATATGTCGTTAATTCAACAATATATTAGCTACATATCGTGACAGATTACCAAACTACCGACAAATTTTTTGTCACTAATCTGTTTTTCTTTTCCGAGATATTTTTTTTCCTTTTTCTGAGATTTTAACTTAGTGTGATGAAAATTGCGCACCAATAAATATCACAAATGCTGATATCATAGGACTGCTAAAGTATACTTGTAGTCTCGATTGAGGGGGTGGGGGAATATCACAAATGCTAATATAATAGGATTGCTTGGATTGAGGGAGAAAAATAAGCAGGGTTAAGTGGTTAAGTGAAGGAAAGTTAAAGAGGGGGAGAGAAGTCAATACATATAATCTTGCTTGTATTGGAGAGAGAGAGAGAGAGAGAGAGAGAGAGAGAGAGAGAGAGTTAAGTGAGATATGTTTAATAACACTTGCTTGGATTTAAGGTTTTGAGTGGGAGGATGATTAATATAAATACAATAGTTACCAAAATATCCTTACTAAATATGGCGTACAATTAGATATCATTGAGTTTTTAATTAAAATTTGTCAAAATATCTTTACAAAAAATATCTTCACAAATTTGATACATATATGGCATTATAGGCAAATAAGTTAAGTTCATATCATCATAACCATCTAAAATAAAACATGTAGCATATGCTACCAAAGTACTATATAATAACCATACATAAATAAATAATACATTAGAAAATTTTGTGAGAAATTTATTTTGAAATACTAAGTATAGTTTTGTAAGGATAATAATGTAATCCTAAGATTCATATAGCTCATAGGGACTCACATTAAGACTTACAATCATGTATGGACTATTCTAGAATTTTTGGGTATTTTCTAGAATTTCTAGATAATAAACACTACCAAAATATGATGAAATAGCGACATCGTAAGTAAACGTCGCTAATGTTAAAGAATTTAGCGACGTCGTAAGTAAATGTCGATGTACGTCGTTGTTTGCGACGAATAGCGACGGTACTTTAGTTTTTTGAAAGAATAGTCGCTATATGTTTTTTTAACGTCGTTCGTAAAAGTTTTTAATTTAGCGACTTTTTTTTCGACGATTTTAATTTTTTAATTAGCGACATTTATAAATGTTGCAAAACGTTACTGAATTTTTTTTATTCGTGACGTTTAGCGACGTCTAAGTAGTCGCTAATATTTTTAGAAATAGTGACGTTTAGCGACAATATAAACGTTGCTAATAGCGACGATTAGGGAGACGTCGCTAATATGTTTTAATATAGCGATCCAGTTTCACTTTTCCCCTAATCTCACTCGAAAATTTCCCAAATTTTCTCCTTTTTTCCCACCTCCGTGACCCAACCTCTCGCCGACGACCCCCACTGCCGACCTCCGCCGCCGACCGTGCTCCCCCTCTGACCCTGGGTACCCCCTCCTCACTCGAAAATACCAAGACAGATCAAATATATTATTTTTGGTGACTATGTTATCTGGACAAATCTCAATCTATATAACTTCTATCAAGATACAAAATTAAATAATATTGAAATTTGTTCCCAAGTTCAACTTTTCACAAGTTCAACTTTTCACAAAACTCAAGAACAAAAAAATACAAATAAAATCACTTATTTAATCCCTTAGTGATTTATCTGAACGAAAAAAATGACCCTAAATAAAGGCTTTTGATAAGGGCACTGCCCATTTTACTTGGGGCTAGCCCAGGATTGGGGCTAGCCCACAAAAGAGGAACATTTACTCAGACTAGCCCAAGTTTATACTTGGGGCTAGCTCAGGTTTATGAAAGAAAATATTATTTCTTTGACCGGAGCTTCCCCCCCTCAGCCGACCGGAGCTTCCCCCCCTCAGCCGACCCCCTCCCGCCGGCCTTACTCCGCTGTCCTCCTCCTCCTTGTCGATGACTCCCAAAGTCTCGAAAGAAGCAAGGTAGAAATCATCATTCTCCTTGTGCTATTGTATTTGAAAAATTGTCCAAAAATTATACGAAATCATCTTGCATGTTGAAAATTTTGAGTTATTTTTTTTCAAATGAGGGCATACTAGTCCTTGGCGGAGTCTAGGATGTAGTTTAGACATAGAAGTCGTTTGGAACATGATTCTAGGGCGTACAATGTCGAGACTGCTCGACATTGTCGAGCTGTATCGAGCGGGACTGTAGAATTTTCTACAGTCCCATATATATTTAGGACTATAGGAAATTCGACAGTCCTATATATATATAGGACTGTCGAATTTCCTACAGTCCTAAATATATATGGGACTGTAGGAAATTCTACAGTCCTAAAAGTTTAGGACTGTTGAGAAAACTGCAGTCCTGTATACTTACAGGACTGTAGAAATGGCTACAGTCCTGGGGAAAAATTCAAAATAGAAATTAATTTTTGTCTGTATCTTATAGTCATGCCCCTGGAAAGGACACTGTGGATGAAGAAATGAGAAGACGCCCTACTGCGTCGATGCGTAATCAACGCACAGTTTCGCAAGGCGTGACTATCCGCGAGGCCGAGGCACGCCCTGAAGTGAGGAGACGTCCATTGACGAAGAAGATTGCCACAAAGAGACGTGCTCCTCCTAGTTCTTCCGGCTCTTCTTCCTCCTCCGATGAGGACATGCCAAATGTTCCAAATCGGCCTACTGATGGTTCAGGACCTTCTCAGCCTGCTGATAGTCCTGTCGAGAGTCTTCCACGAACTCTCGGAAACCGGCCTACTGATGATTCGGGACCTTCTGAGCAGGCAGATAGTCCAGGCGACACTCGTCCAAACGGTTGCTCTATGTTACCGTCGATCGAAAACCATATTGCATACCAAATATGGAACAATCCGGTAAGTACATTACGTTATGATACATTTATATATAGTTGTAAGTTCAAAGTTTATTTTACATAGAGGTTTAATTTCATCCAATTGTTGACTTTTCAGGAGAGTGGTCGTATGTTGACGGTAATCAACCATGGCAAAAAATGCAATTCATGGCGGTATGAATTACTGGGAGATGATGTGAAGTCAAAAATCAGTCCCACCGGTCTGCAATATTTGGGTAGCTACTCATATACGACGGTGGATAATGCACTGATTTCAGCATTTGTAGAACGGTGGCATCCAGAGACCAACACTTTTCATCTACCCAATGGGGAGTTAACGATTACCCTTGATGACGTCCATCATATATTGGGACTTAGGGTTGATGGTCGTCCCATACAGAATCATACTTTTGATGATTTGAGCATCAACTATTACGACTATATGGTGGATTATGTATCAGGGTGTCTGGAGTTGATGCCACTAGTTTTACTAGTATTCGAGAATTCAAGAAGTCCTACGGACTTCCTCTAAAATATTTGGAGGAGATATTCGCTGAGACGGCCCCTGAAATTGATAATAGCGAAAATGTGGCCCGCGGATATATTCAGTTCATCTTAGGGGCTGTCGGCATTACCGATAAGTCTGGAACGTCCATAAATGCGAAATATCTCATCAATTTGGACAACATTGATACGGTGGAGCAAATTTCTTGGGGAAGCGGTATACTGGCATACCTTTACCGCGAGCTTGGTACGGCATCCCGTGTGGGTTCGAAGACTATTTCCGGATGCCAGACTCTACTCCATGTATAGATATATCTTTGTCAACTTGTTTACATAAATTGAAATTGTGTTGTTTATTTTTGGACTAATATATTTCCGGTAACGTGTAGGCATGGATATACGAGCACTTCCCAACCCTGCAGCGGGCGAGCCTGAACCGAGGGTATGACGAGAACATGCCAAGAATGTGCCGATGGAAGCCAAGTAAGGTAGATGCCAAACGTTCTCACATATTGGCCGCTCTACGGCATGCACTCGAAGAAATGACGACAGAAGAGGTGAATTTAGACCTAATATTGTACTTAATTGGTATGAATTTACTACGTTATGCTAAATGACGTTATGCTACATTTTATGCGGTACAGATTGTATGGGATCCATACCGTGATTTGCGACAGACTACCCGTCCGTTGCAATCAGTCGCCTTATATCACGGTGTTATCACTTGTCATGAGATCGAGGAGGCTTATATGCCGGATAGAGTGCTACGTCAGTTTGGCTACGTACAAACTGTCCCAAGGCGAACTTTGCAAATGATAACTCCTCCGCGCGGTACAAAACCGCTAAACTATATACCTGCACAATTCAACTGGGTATCGCACTTCTTCACCGAGTGGCAACGCCACGTCATTAGAGATACCGGCCGGCTAGCAGCAGTCAATATGGCGGAGTGCAGCGACGACTACCTCGCCTACTACGTCGGTGTCGGACTACCGACCTTGTTCCAATGCGGAGGGGATATTGTGCGTGTACCGTCAGATCTTCCTCCCAAATCGGTCTTATATACTGCACTGGTCAAGATGGTGAGCCTACTTGTAGAGTTTAAGTTTGATATTTGTCACTGTGGCTAACAATTATTTTCATTTTTCATGAATAGGCAAGGAAAGTTAAGAAGTTGGGAAGAAGCCTCGTCAGTTGCCAGGGTTCCAATTATATGACAATCAATGACGAACTCCAAAATATCGACAACGCTGAAGAATATCCTTTCTTGGATACCAGAGAGCAACGCACGAAGAGGCGCCATGACGTTTGAACAATCATGACTTGTGACAATTTGAGTTGTAAACGTTGTAAAACTTTAAACTATAATTTGAGTTGTAAACGTTGTAAAAGTTTGATTGAATATGACTTGTGACAATTTGACTTGTGACAATTTGAGTTAATTTTGCTATGTTGTGACACTATGAATTTATTTTGCCTTTATATAACTATTTTGATCTGTATACTGTGCATATTGGTCAGTGGGTTAATTGTTTATTTTGATCTGTATATATTTTCTCAAAATTGACAAGGAGAAAACTTTAGGACTGTCACAATTTCCTCAAAATTGACAGGGAGAAAACTTTAGGACTGTCACAATTTTGACAGTCCTAGTGTACACTAGGACTGTCAAAATAGTGACAGTCCTAAAGTTATATATTTCCTCAAAATTGACAGGGAGAAAACTTTAGGACTGTCACAATTTTGACAGTCCTAGTGTACACTAGGACTGTCAAAATTGTGACAGTCCTAAAGTTATATATTTCCTCAAAATTGACAGGGAGAAAACTTTAGGACTGTCACAATTTTGACAGTCCTAGTGTACACTAGGACTGTCAAAATAGTGACAGTCCTAAAGTTATATATTTCCTCAAAATTGACAGGGAGAAAACTTTAGGACTGTCACAATTTTGACAGTCCTAGTTTACACTAGGACTGTCAAAATTGTGACAGTCCTAAAGTTATATATTTTCTCAAAATTGACAGGGAGAAAACTTTAGGACTGTCACAATTTCGACAGTCCTAGTTTACACTAGGACTGTCAAAATTGTGACAGTCCTAAAGTTATATAAATGTACATATTGACAGTGAGTAAACTTTAGGACTGTCACAATTTTGACAGTCCTAGTGTAAACTAGGACTGTCAAAATTGTGACAGTCCTAAGTTATTGGTAGCAATGCGCATTATACAATCAAAATCTTCATAACTCTTTTCATTACAATAGGTACAACATATAGTTCAATATACACTTAAACATACATGGATCAACACAATATACATCTTCACATGGGGCAGTATCAATCGATTAAAATATCAAAGTAGTCGTCCGACATAATTTTTGGATCCTCCATCTTCATCATCTTCTTATAGGCCGCCATTGCATCCATGTAGGGTGTCGTCCATGCGATCGCTTCCTCAGGTGCGTGTTTATACCAAAGCGTAGAAGGTGGCGGAATAGGAGAATGAGCGATCAACCTTGGGATGACGAAGTGTTGTCCGACAAGCCCAATGCAACATTGAGTGGATACTCGGTGTTCGGCCGGGGGGGCACACATTGGAAAGAAAGTATTGTTAATACCCTGTGAGATAATTACAATAGGTAACTTATACCTATTAGAGAAGACGTAAGCAGCAGGCGGGACATCCATGTAATGCTCTGGTCCGGTAACTGTTTCCGTACAAGGTATGCCTGCCAACAAATCTCCAACAATTTCTTCGCCAAGTATCTGGCTATAGAAGGCTAGTCGCGACTCCAACTCCTCGTACAGCTCTGCCCTAACCTGTCGCCATCCTGCTTCCACTGAATAGCCTAGTTGTCTTGCTAGTGCATGGTATCCACAGTGGCCATCCGCAGGAACATCATCAATAGTCCAAATGAAGTTCCGTATCTCAGGTAGGAATTTTTCAATGTATAGACTATAAGAAACATAAAAGTTTTGAACACCCTCCGCCGTGACTGCATCTATCGTTTTCTGTTTCTTCCCCCTTCGAATAGTTAGCTTAGGAGTTCGAACAAGGGACTTTGCCTCCAAACTGCGTTCGACAAGTTCAAATAAGGATGGATCTCTTTTAGTTGACTCCTTCTCCTTCTTTTTGGCTCTACTCTGTCTTGAGTGTGGTCTTCCCTTAGGAGTTCGAACAACGGATGGCTCTTGCAATCGAGTAGTTGCCGGGACTGCAATCTCTTGGATTTTAAACTCAATGGATCTTCTCTCCGGTTCCGTTGCGCCACACCACCTTGCGTGAAGTAGTTTAACTTGGGGCAACGCAAAGAAATCATTTTGCACTTCCACCGCCGGCATTATCGATAGCTGTCGCCAACGTTGATCAACACCGTCTATTGGAATAGGTATAGATTCACGACGGTATTCGTTGATTTCATGTGCACACGGAAGTCCCAGTGAATGTCGATATGAACAACCGCAAACCTCGGGATCATAACCCACCGACTTCGACCTACGAATCTCCTCAAACAATAACCCCAAGGCCTTGTGAGATACCACATGGGTTAAACCATCCAAGAGGTTTTCTTGCTTGTATTCATGCTTTGCAATATTGAGGCTCATCTCAAATGATGCTACAATATCGTTCACCGTGGCAATAGTCATCAAATGAATCGATTGCCAAACAGAGACAAAATTACCGACCGATGAGCGTAGATATCTTTTTAAACATGAGTGTGCCCCTTCGACCCGGTTCGTAGTGATCGTGCCATAATGCTTCACCATGTTGGTCCATGCTAACACGAATTGCTCTTTATGTGGTCCTAGCCAAGTATCTTTGATATAAGATATGCATGTCGGGTTGCTTGGCTCCCACTTTTGTTGGAACATGTACCATGCTGCCTCGTAACTGTCTGTAGTACTTGCTCGCCATACAAGACTCCAATCACTGTAGAATTCTTCGAAGCGAACCATGTCTATTTTACCGTCCACAGTTTCAAATTTTTTCTTGCATTGAGCATGGATATTTCTATTTATATGCCAAGTGCATAGTAGTCTATGCGCATGAGGAAATACAATATCTATAGCATTTATCAACGCATATTCTCTGTCAGTAACAAAAACAGACGGCTCTTTGTAACCTGTGTAAAGGGATTGTAGTTTCCTCAACGCCCATGTGTAATCCTCTACTGTCTCACTCTTCATAAAACAAAAAGCGACTGCAAATGTTTTTCCCGTACACGTAAACCCGACAACATGCAAAAGAGGCATCTTGAACTTGTTGGTCTTATATGTACAATCAAGGACCAACACGTCTGCGAAGGACCGAGCCATATGTGTGCAATCAGGATGAGCCCAAAACAATGAAAGGAGTTCATCAGTTTGTGGATGTCTTCTATGGTACTCCACGTAGTGATGCTCCCCAAGCAACTTCAATACTTGCTGCATCGCCATTCTTCCTTTCATACTATTGCATTTCGCTCTGGCCAAACTATTATAGATCGTCCTCATGGTAGACTTGTTCCCATCTTGTTTTTGTCGCACAGCAGAAAAAATTTGTTTCGGTGCAACTCCTGAAAGGAACAAGTCTTCAACCAACTTTTTTTCATCCTCCTTCAGACGTGCCACGTAGGCATGACCCGTAACCGTCCCTGGAATAGGATGATTGTGTCTTCCATTCTTAACTTAGATTATCCACTTCACATCTTCAACTTTTACAATCAACACCTTCAATGGACAACCACATTTTCTCGTCCCAACATTTTTCTTAGGGATTTCTTTTTCAACAACACCCTTTTTTTATGATCCCTAAACACACATCCTCTTTCGCATCCAAGCTCAAGATATTTTCGGCCCGGCCGAGATCGGATGGATCTTGCAATGACAATAACTACGTTTTGTCGTCTCCCAACTTCTCTGCACCACTCTATTGCTTCTTCATGGCTTGAAAATTCATTATCCGTTGTGAAAATATCATCCACATCAACACCAACGCCAGGGTGTACCACAATCTCTGAACAAGGTTCCTATAACCAATATAAAAAAATATATAAATTAATAACTTCATCTAAATATCAAGGACTGTCACTATTTTGACAGTCCAATTTTTATATAGGACTGTCATAATTATGACAGTCCTACTTTTAATTAGGACTGTCGAATTTATGACAGTCCTATATTTATATAGGACTGTGTAATATTTGACAGTCCTATATTTATATAGGACTGTCTAATGTTTACAGTCCTAACTCGTGACTGTCAAATTAGGGTTGTCGTTTTACGTACCGAACGTGCTTCGGAACAACCAACTTGTTCTTCGGAACGTCCGGAGTGCATAATTAATGAATTGGACGATCCGACTTCGTCATCGAACATTTTTCCATGCATTGTTCCTACATTAATCAAAAGAAACTAAATCTTTTTCGCACAATTGTAAATCTTATTCAACGTAGCTTGTCGAAGACATACCGTTATAAGTATTTTCCTTGGAGTATCACCAAAGTTAAATACTCCTCCAACCACAACTACCTATTTCCAAATTTAGGTTTGGCCTTGGCGGAATGAGGGTTTCTTAAGTCTAGGTGGAATGCCAAAAATAGAAACCCATTCCACTTTTATACTTTGGTGTGGGGCAGCCCCAAGTGTGGCAAACTTGTAATTTTGGGAAATGGACTGTCAAAATTTTGACAGTCCTAACAATTTTTAGGACTGTCATATTTTTGACAGTCCTAACTAGGTTAGGACTGTCAAAATTGTGACAGTCCTTCCTACTTTTAGGACTGTCGATATTTTGACAGTCCTTCCATGTGGTAGGACTGTCAAAATTTTGACAGTCCTGATTATAACAGTGGGCTAGCCCCGAGTAACTTTTATGATGGCAAATTTGTAATTTTTTCTAATTTTTCAATGGGCTAGCCCCGAGTAAATTGTGTAGTGCCCTTATAAATTGCCTTTTTTTGGGGGAAGTTTTAGGGTCTCTTCACCTCAAGTGTTTGGTTCGGTCATTATAGAAACTTGATTTTGCTTGAAGTTATAGGGAACAGAGATCCTGTCCCCCGTCCTTTCTTTGCTTTTCACTTCAGCTTTTTTCAGAGGAAAGTCCCCCGAGAAGTGAGAATAGGGTGCTCTGGAACTCTCATGCCCGGAGGTCTCTTCTGCCTAGAGGTCACCAGATCCATCCGTGTCGGAACCCAGGAGCTCGCCTCCGCATCGACTCTGAACCCAGTGTCGTGACTGACCCGAGAAGCCTCCGACCAGACTCGTGCGACCTAGTCTCGTGCAGATTCACTGCTGAGCAAGATGAACACTCCCCCCCCCCCCCCCCCGGGTTTCCTCTCTCTCTCTCTCTCTCTCTCCATTTCAAAATAAAAAAGAAGAAGAAATATGAAGATGAAACATATGCGAAAAAAGCAATTTTAGTTTTTATTTAAGAAGATTTATTTTCAGTAATTATTTGTCAATTAATATTAAGTAATTATTTTGATAAATTTATATTTCTATCTATTTGTGTCAAAGTCCTTAATTTATAATCCATACAAAAAAATAAAATAATGCATAATACAAATTGGGGATAATCTCACCATATTTGAATAGTGGTCACCATATTCCTTTTATCCATTTCACTTTTTATTACAACATCCAAATAAAGGAACTAGAAAAAAAGTTATACTTCAACAACCATCCAAACAACCGAGCTACATAATTTTTACTTTCAACCTTCATTTTTTCATGACATCCAAACGGAAAAAGTGGAACTATTTGTGTACGTAGTATAACGTGTGTATGCAATATGTACGCAAACACTCCATTTTCAGATTTTTAATTTCGTTCAGCTTCGCCCAACCAAATAGTCCCTTTATACACCCAACCAGGCCATCTGCAGTGGGCCTATGTACACAAAAACTGCTCTCATTGACTTACAGTCGATCAGGACCTCTCCCCTCTTGTCAAAGTCTCAACAACTTGGTTGAACAATCTTCGACGAAAATCTAGTGCCAAAGTAGAGCCTTGTTATTGCAGCACAAGCCAATGCGTCATCTTATCTCACAAATTAACCCAGAACACACACAGGAACCCACTCTTTACACCGTTTACATAACAACCAGATAATATATACATGGTAACTAGTTCAGATACCTCAAGTTTTGAAGTTTCTTCCAGGACTATTCATTTTCCACGACGAGGAAGGAGTTTTTGTCAAGACAAGATAACACATATTTACCCAAGACTAAACCAACATTCCACAAAGACACGCAACCATTAGGTTCCACATGTGGACAACTTTGCTCTAGTGTGTGCATGCATCACCAGTGAGAGAGATTGATGAAGATAAGGACTCAATCATCTGTTTATCTTATCCCTCGCTATTAGTCTTGCAGCTAACAGGAAACTACTTACACTAGCTAGCCTTTTCCTTACCACCCACTATTAAGCTTCTTGGAAGCTAGGCGAAAAACTTGAGCCACCATGAATAACCTTAATGGTACTGCAAAGCCTCACTTTGTTTTAGTCCCTTTGATGGCCCAAGGCCATATGATCCCCATGGTCGACATGGCTCGTCTCCTTGCTAGTCGTGGGGCTACTGTGAGCTACGTCACCACTCCTGTCAATGCCGCCCGCATCAAGCCCGTAATAGATGGCGTAAGAGATGCAGGCCTCCGAATGCGATTCATCGAGTTCAAGCTCCCCTGCAAGGAAGCTGGTGTGCCAGAGGGCTGCGAGAGCTTCGATCTACTCCCTTCGATAGATTTCTATAAGCCCTTGTTCGAAGCCATTATCTTGCTTGGGGAGCCATTGAAGCTCTATCTCAATGAAACAAGACCCAAGGCTAGCTGCATGATCACCGATTATTGCAACTGGTGGACGTCGGAGGTCGCTCAGGAGCTCAACATACCGCGGCTCCTATTCCATGGCCCGTCTTGCTTCTTCATTCTCAGTTCACGGAATATCCATCACAGCAAGGTCTACGAAAGTGTAGCGGACGAGCACGAGAGCGTCGTCGTGCCTGGCTTGCCGCAAAAGATTGAGATCACCAGAGCGCAAGCACCGGGTTGGTTTGCCGAATGGAAAGAGATGCTGGAGAAAATGTTGGAGGCAGAAGAAACAGCGACTGGCGTCGTGATAAATACCTTCCAAGAATTGGAGTCTGAACACATTGCTCTCTACATTGAGGCGACAAAGAAAATGGTTCTGCCCATCGGACCGTTGTCTCTCTACAACAAGGATATCAAGAGCAAGGCTACAAGGGGAAACAAGTCCACCATAGAGGAGCATCAGATATTGCGCTGGCTTGACTCGATGGAGCCAAGGTCTGTTATTTTCGTCAATTTTGGCAGCATCGTTCGGACACGGCCTCTGCAGCTGGCCGAGATAGGGTCCGCACTAGAGGCATCTGACCGGCCGTTCGTCTGGGTGATCAAGGAAGTGGAGAAGTGCGCAGAGGTGGAGAAATGGATGTCGGGAGGGTTTGAGGAGAGGACGAGAGCGAGAAGCCTGATAATTACCGGTTGGGCGCCACAGATGGTGATACTGTCGCACCCGGCAGTGGGAGGGTTCATGACGCACTGCGGGTGGAATTCGATTTTGGAGGCGATATCGTCAGGAGTACCGATGATAACATGGCCTCACTTTTCCGACCAGTTCCTCAACGAGAAGCTCGTGGTTCAAGTTTTAAGGATCGGTGTCTCTGTTGGGATCAAAGTACCAGTTTTCAATCCTGAGGAGGACAGAGTGGCGGTGGAATGGGATGCTATCGAGAGCGCGATAGCTTCTTTGATGGATGGAGGGGAGGAAGGAAATGAGAGGAGAATGAGGGCTAGGGAGTTCGGAGAGAAGGCATGTAAAGCCATGGCGGAAGGAGGATCTTCCTACGAAAACTTGACTCTCTTGATTCAATTCGCCATGGAACAAGCACATAATGCATATGGCTCTCAATTAGGAGGCGTGCAGGATCATCCCATGATAGGACACTAGTAGTGCTTCTTCTGGTTGTCAATTGTCATCCATCAAATTGTGTTACAAATTCTTCAAAGAAACCAGTTCAATATATATCAATTTATACATCCACAATGCTTTGCATCTCTTCTTCTCAATTCTGTTTGTAGAAAGGAAAAGATTGATTGATTCATTATCAATAAAGTAGTATATATATAGGAGATGCTAGCTCCTCTTTCTATTATTCTATTCGATGTGGGACTAAAGTCCACTAATACTTTAACACCCTCTCTCAAGCTGGAGCATAGATAGCAATCATGTCCAGCTTGTTACAAAGAAACTGAACCCGGGGGCCTAAAAGAGACTTCGTGAAAATGTCAGCTATCTGATCGTCGGTTCTCACATGGTAAAATTTTATTAATTTCTTTTGATATTTATTACGGACAAAGTGGCAGTCAATCTCAATATATTTTGTCCTTTCATGAAATACCGGATTGGTGGCAATATGGATAGTTGACTGATTGTCACACCACATATCTGCAACGTCAGATCCTGCTTCTTCTTCTCCCAGCTCCTTCAGAAGATGCTGCAGATATAACACATCAGTTGTGCCATGAGCAATAGCTCGGTACTCCGCTTCTGAACTTGATCGCGAGACCACACTCTGCTTCTTGCTCTTCCATGACACTAAATTACCGTCAATAAAAACTGAATAGCCTAATGTAGACCGT
Organism: Iris macrosiphon; assembly: GCA_036927795.1. Classification (NCBI taxonomy): domain Eukaryota; kingdom Viridiplantae; phylum Streptophyta; class Magnoliopsida; order Asparagales; family Iridaceae; genus Iris; species Iris macrosiphon. The sequence continues at coordinate 165,741,630 of JAYESA010000012.1, forward strand.
CTATCCATAGGATATGCACCTTAGTTTGCATATGTAAAATATTCTAGACGAGTATGTCCCAGATGCTCCATCCGAATTTCTCTTTCCGGATTTTGGGCTAGATAGCGCAGGATTCTGAGAACTCCATTGTAGTGCCCGTTCCCCCTATTCGGGGAGCGCGGCTAAGGAATACTTGGTATCGTTCAATCGGGACAGATTGAATCAAGATTATTTTCTCGTTATAGATTGGTTTCTTCGTAATCAGGTCCCATATTCAATGGATCGTGCCTCAAGGAAGGACTCGGCGGCAGAGTCGAGAGGGGCCTTTCCGTTGCGCTGGTTTCCTTGCCCATTTTCGATATCGTTTGGTTGCTTTCTTGTTGGTTTTATGACTTGCGTTTTCTTGAACGGTTTCAATAGATTTTATTGCCTTCGTTCTTAGGATTTCGTATTTCGTATCGAACCTTTGGATACCGAAGCAGGAGATATTGATTATCTGTTGGTGCGTGCAGGTGATCGGGTAGGCGACGCACAAGCGGAGTCTTGAAGATCTTCCCTTTTCGCTCCTAGTTTACCAACTTGTGAGTGGCTTTACTTCGATTAGTACCCTTCTTCCAAGTCTTCGTTCTTAATAAAATTGACTCATCTGTGCATTCTGCTCCAACGATACCAAAATAAAGAATAAAATTGAGTCAAATGAAAAAAGAGATAAACTTGAACACTTATAATGCTTGTCATCCAGAATTCTCAACGATCACATTGATGCATGCTTGTCCGTTATGCATATATCCTTCCTATGTTCAGTTGTAGCTAGAACTCATTCATCTATAACTGTGCAATGTGATTACCTATTCGAAATATGGTCATTTGAAACATATATATATATATATATATATATATATATATATATATATATATATATATATTATGCCTTCGTTGTGTGCTAAATAGTTATGCTAAATTTTGATGTATGGAATTGCTTTGCTTATAACTTAGCATTAAGACATGGAACGGTCACGGACAACTTGTGCACAAGATTTTGGTTCCTGCGGACGGTCGCTGGGGCACCGGGGCCGATCCGATCCGGACGAAACAATTTCGATAGTCGTTTGAATTGAACAAAATATGCGTGCAGCGGGGGCCCGCTACCTGCGTTGTACCCCATTTCCGTTCAGAGACTATAAAATCGTCCAATGTGGCTTGTGATGTCAGTAACCTTATGTATATTTAAACCAGTGCAAGCTAACTTGTGTCTTCATGGCAGGAAAGAATATGGTAAGTATTGTGCAGGTAGTTTAGACGGAAAGGTAAAAGTCACCAAACGATGGCATATTTATTTCTATAAAGTTGCATACTCAATGCTTGCTTGTAAAATAAACTAAGGCAAGATAAAAAGACCACAAATATTATGCATGCTTCTTATAAACAAACTTTGGATTTGGTTAGTTGGGTGAGCTCACCCTTACCAGTACTTTTTAAAGTACTGACCCTCATTGCAGCAGGTTCGCCGAGCCGGAGCGACGCGGAGAGGAGCTGAAGCTTTCTTCCCCCAACTAGTCCAGTACTCGATGCAACCCGTTCGTGACTTTTTGGAACTTGTACAAAGCACCCGGAGCCCGCGCAACCCTTTTATGCAGCTCCGAGGCAAGACGATAGCTTCGCCAGCAGGTGTCTATAATATTTTAATGTTTTAGTAAAGGATGTGATGTATGGAACAACTATCTCATTTTGTATCCAAGTTTTAAGCCCGTGTGGCATCCTTATCGCTTTTGGGTCCAGAGTCTGTAACCAGATGTTCATTATCAATAAAAAAAAAGACTTTTCTATGCCTCAAATGGGTGTTATCTTATTTGCGTACTTTGTTGCATGTATTCTAAAGTATATCATTATGTCTAGGCCTTGTGCACGTGTGCCTTACGCGTGCACGACATCACGCCCGGGGGACGATTATCGATTTAGCAAAACCGGGGCGTGACAGATTGGTATCAGAGCAAAAGCTTCAAATCCTTTGATCTCGTATCAGAAAGTTTTCTTAAGATGACCCTGTCCCTTTTGAGTTAAACTCTTGAAATCGTTTAGGCAAAATGAGATGCGTTCCATACAGTGAGTCAATAATACTCTATGAGACTGATGTAAGTTCCTTGTTTTAGCAACAGCAGCAGCAGCAGCAGGTGTAAACCCCCTCAACCAAATTTAGGCCTACTTAGCTTAGACAGAGAGACTAGGGTTAGTTTGAATCCAATTAGAAATAGAACATTGTGTTTTAGATAATTTTATAATATTTATATCACTTAGTACACCTAACCGTTGCTTCGATAATTGGAGCACTACACTAGCCATTGCCTTCCTACAAATTTTACAACCTTATCCTAGACGTGCCAGTCGTATATTCTGATTCTTGTGTAACTCATAACTATGTCCATTTGTGCTTCATTTTAGTCGTACAATATTCGTCACAAACGATTATATTTAATTCTATATAAATCTAACTTTGTATCTTTGTGCGTTCCAATCAAAATTGGAGACACAATCTTGACCCATTTTGTGCTACCCAAATTATGGAAATATTCTATCCTGAGTCTTCTATGTCCATGATACTTGTGTCCCACCTAACTTTAAGCCCTTATACTTTTAATTAATTTTAGAACACCGATTGTATTAATTTTAATTAAATTAATCCAAAACTCCACTTTGTGTAATTTCCAAATTATTGGGCACTTTTATGTAAAAGTGCATTAAGGTGCCACACCCCTTTGGACCAAACACATGAAGAAATCTAATTTCCTTTATGTGAATTTTTTCCCTAATTTTTGGAGTGTGTAACACTCAACATCAACCATCATTAATCCTTGGCCCTCCATTTTGAATCAAATCAATCCTAGCCCTCCAATTATCTATATGTGAAGCCAAAGCCCCTTTCCAAGGATGTTGACCAGGCCCAATTTCCTAGGTCAACACCCAACCCTTCTCCCCCCCCCCACATATATATATATATAATTTTTTTTATTTTTTTATTCAACCCATCACCCAAACCTTGACCTAGCCGACCCCTTCCCATCTCCTGTTCATCTCCTCCTCCTCTTCCCCCGCAGCCGGAGCCCGGCCATCTCCAGTCCCGTCCCCGGCCACCTCGACAACGAGACCCGACCGCCTGACCGCCAAACCCCCCGCCTGAACTCCTCCTGACCCCGCCGCTGCTCACCGTCAGCACCGCCAACACCTTCATCCGTGTCGACCCGACCGCCGGACTGAATGACAGCAGTTGACCTCCTTCGCTGCACCGCGCCACCATGCCTCCCCGCTGCTCACCGCCAGCATCTCTTCTCCTATCTCAGATCCCGACCTCCCTGACCCAGCAGTCTGCCGGACCTCCGCACAGTCCCCGACTGCAGCCCCGTCGACCTTCCTCACCTTCTCCATCCCGTAGCCGATGACTGGACCGCCGACCACCAGACATCTCCTTCCCCTCGACTTATCTACACACCACCACCATTAACACCCAACCTCGTCGGAGTCATCCCCAATACCCCGACCCGACGTTCTTCTTCCCGACTTCCCGATCGTCATCCCGAGCCACTCCGGCTAACACCATCACCACCTCTCTACCCTCTTCTTCTTCCTTATCTTCCCTGATCCTCCTCCTCGCCTGAGTTCTCCTCCGACCATCCCTGGTTCTAATCATCCTCACCATCATCATCATCATCATCATCATCATCATCATCATCATCACCATCATCATTATCATCATCATCGACATCGTCGTCGTCATCGTCATCGTCGATCCCGTGCGTGCACGCCAAGGTTCGAACATGTCCCTCTCCTTTCATTTTATGTGTACTTGTGTGAATAACATTAGGATTAGAATACTTCGTGATAGTTGGTTGGTTTCAGACCCATGTCGGTGAACCCAAGGACTAGTATGCTCGTACGTGTGTGTGCGTTTGCATATAATATTAGTTGATAAATATATAATATACGGATATAGATATATGTAATTAAATGCTAAACCTAATTATGACTATATATGTATTTATACTGTACGACCCTAGGACACTGTGGATATCCCATAATTGCATATGACTTTGTGACCCGGAATATTAGAGAATTGTCTGCCTTATGTATACTGACGTACTGGCTAGACACATGTTAGTGTTTGACTGTCTGATTTGATACAGCATTTAAGACAGGACACCCGCATAGTTAGACGCACAATTGACCCTGCTAGTTGACCAGTATCACCCCTAGAGTAGCCCCTGAGTTCAGAGTATTTATGGTTGTGTATGTGCTAGTGTAATGGCTAATGTTGTATTGTATTATATCATATGTATATAGGACCATTGGATTGTTCTGCGAGACTTCAGGAGCAGGTTATTGGTACTACGCAGCTTTCTTGCCAGGCAAGTATACCTTGCCATTGTACTGTTATTTACATTTTATATGACGCATGTATTTTATTTCTGTCCATTAGTTTATATATTTTAACTTCTATATAAACTGCGCGTCCAAGGATAACTTGGGTGAAACGACGGTGGCGTCGTATTCTATTTTTATATGCATGTTGACCTAGTTTATGAGACCACCCCATTTTTATGAGGCATCATTAGGTTCATTGGTCGTGACACATCTGTTACACGAGTGTGAGTCTCATATAGAACACGGACTTGCATGACAGGCTGGCCTCCTGTACGTATGGGACGTGCGATAGGGAATAACTGCCGATAGAAACTTTGCATGCTAGAAGACCTGACAGTTATTTAGAGGTATCATCGTGTCATGGATGTGACATACTTAGAGCATGGGGTAGGGAGAACAACAAGTAAGGCGTTTGGGCTCCTTTGCACTTTTTTTGTGTAACCCGTACGCTCCGCCGGAGATGCGCGGTCATGATGACCACTATATATTATATATTATCAGGCGGCCTCTGGCGTTCAAAAGACGACATGCTTTGTAGGCCCCTGAATCTCCAAGAGAATCATGCCAATCCTATTTTAGCCAGATAGCCCACGTGTTGGAAAGTTGTTCTCAAACTGCATTCACATAGATGGTTAGGCGACCCATTAGATGTTTATTTTTAGTAATTTATTGGCATGCTTCTATGTATCTTGTTACGTCCCTCTGAGGACCTGGTCCCTTTCCAAGTGTATACGATCATGATTATTCGCAGGAGCGCGGATCAGGACTTGCTACTTATCTTTCGAGGAGGTCTTCTTTTCGAGTCCTACTGTTCATTAGTTGATATTATTATTGTAGTTACTTTTATATTCTAGTTTGGCAGTGGATTTGTTTCCACCCGACTATTATTCTTTGATACTTTATATTGATATTTAGTTATATAGTTGATTGGTTATTTATTCATTTATATTTGATTCTATGGATGAGAATTAGTTATGCCCTGTGACTTGTGACAAATATATGCCACTTATGAATTATTGTTCATAATATAGCGTACGTATGTGTTATGATTTCCATATATTGGAGTCTCCATATACATACGACTGGCATGCTTACGTATTCCTAGTCCTACGTATTTTGGGATTGGGGCATGACAGCAAGAATGGTTTAAACACAAGCAACATGGCAAGTTGATGCAAGTACTTCAGGCACTTCGGCTAGTTCTGAGAGCCAACGACCTGCACCCTCCGTCGATCCAGTTGAACGAATGATGCAAATGCTAAAGGCACAATAAAAGAGGGATGAGGCCCGACAAGACAAGTTTAAGAAAAATCTAGAAGCCCGATTTGAGGTCCAGCAGAAGCAGGTGGACGCCCTGCAATAAATTGTTCAGACCTTAGCTTCCAACTATTCCATAATGACAGTAGTAGCACCGGTGGAGCAACCAACAGATGAAGTCAAAGTACCTCGAACCGCAAAGAAGAAGGATGCGACTGACTTCGACTTTGCCGAATTCAAAAAGGTTTGCAACACGTCCTTCCGAGGGACTGAGGATCCCGTTGTGGCTCTAGATTGGTTGGCCGAGCTTGAGGATCACTTTAAACTCCTAGAAGTACCTGATGACAAGCAAGTGGCCTGTGCCCAACCAGCTTCGTATGAACGCGCACGATTAGTGGGATGTGCATCGTAGATCTCTCTCCGCAGACGGTGATGGTGAGGCAATCCCTTGGTCCACCTTCCATAGTGCATTCTAAGAGGATTTCATCCCCCCACCCATTCGTCATCAGAAAGAGAACATTTTGTACGTCTGCAACAAGAGAGCATGACAGTGAAGTAGTATGCCGCAGAATTCAACCGATTGGCCAAGTTTGCTAGTTCTTATCTGCCCAATGCAGCAAGCCGAGACAGACGATTTGAAGGCGGTCTGTGACCTTCCATTCACGCGCACATAATCGCTCCACAGTACGAGACGATGAGGGAAGTCCTTAACCATGCCCTCGTCCTAGAACCGCAATATCCTTCTACTATTGCTGGCGATGTACAACATTCTAATCACAAGCGCCAAAGTAACACGGGAGGAAAAAACGCTCAAAAGCAACCTAATAACGGCATTTCTCAGGGCCATAATGTGGGGCGTGGTCAAGGGCCATTCTGTACATTCTGCAAACTACCAGTGCACACCATCGGTGACTGCCGCCGTAAGAACGGGTCGTATTACAATTGTAATGAACAAGGGCACTTAGCTAGTCTTTGTCCGCGTCCCCTCGCCGTGCTCAACAACATAATCCAGTACAAGCGCTCCAAGCAGATCGGCCTGCACAACAACAAGAGCGTCGTCTAAATATTGGGGGCCGGGTTTATGCATTGACGAGGGACGAAGTGCTTGCCTCGAACACAATAGTGTCAGGTATGTTGTTATTCAATAATGTACCTGCACGAGTGCTATTTGATTATGGTGCCACATATAGTTTTGTATCAACAAACTTTGCTAGGAAGCACGAATTTATTCAGACACCGTTAGGCCTAAGGCTTAGGGGTTAGTATCCCGTCGGGCATGGACTTGCCAATCGATTCAGTTTGTCGAGACGACTACATTTGCATCAGAGTAAAAAAATTATCACTTTATGCGATAGTTCTAGACATAAGGGACTATGATCTTATTCTGGGGATGGATTGGCTCGGCGCTTACTCGGCTACCATTGATTGTGCGGAAAAGAAAGTCGTGTTTCGTCTACCTGGTGTCACGCCCCAGTCCCAAAATACGTAGGACCAGGATACGTAATCATGCCAGCCGTATGAATATGGCACTCCAATATATGGAAACCATAACACACGTACGCTGTAATATGGATAACAATATCCACAAGTGGTATAAATCCATCACAAATCATATGGTATAATCTAATCTCATCCAAAGAATCATATATAAGAACATAACCAATAACCATAACTAGATCTCAAATGTAAAGCATCTAAAGAGGGTAGTCGGATGGAAACAAATCCACTACCGGACTAGAATGAGGAATAAACAAGATACATACAATATAAATACAACCTCTAATAATCACGAGGCTCGAAGAGAACTCCTCGGAACGTACGCAACCAGTCCGGATCCGCGCTCCTGCAATACTCATGAACAGATACACCTGGCAGAGAACCAGGTCCTCAGAGGGACATAACAAGATACTTAAACACATGCCATAAAGTAAATACCGTAAAAACTCAAGGTTGACCTAACCAGCTAAGTGAAATGCACTTTGAGGACAACTTGAGTATATGGGAAGGTGTAGGCTAGACATATGCTGACGTAATTCACCAATTGTGACAACTGGCTAGTATATGCCACATATGCCCCCATAGGAGGGCGCTCAGTAATAACGTCCATCTCCAAGAGCATGGCATCTGTATAATATAACGTCCATATCGCTCCGTAGAACGTGACATCAGTGTAGTATATATCGTCCATATCACTCCGTCGAGTGTGGCATCAGTGTAAAGGAAGTGGGGTGTCCCATACATCTACAAGTCGTCCTCCCCGCCCAATGATCTAAGCATGTTGTATCCACAACACGCGTCATAGTCTATCACTAGAACAGTAGTCCATCCTTACAACCAAACAAGGACAAGGATCGGGCCATTGTATCATGACAGTCTATGCTCCACCTACTAATAACTGCTAAGTCTTCTAACATGCATCACTATTAGCAGTTATACCCTATCCGTCGCACGCCTACACGTACAGGTGGCCAACCACATACGCAGGACCGTGCCCTACATGAGACTCACAACACGTGTACGAAAATGTGTCAAGGCCTGGGAGTCATACCAATAACTCCACACTTTAGGTGGTCCACTAGACACTAGGTCAGACACTATCCTAACGTCAACGCATCCGTTGACTGCACTCGAGTCTCTCTCGGACGCGCACAATTTAAGATAATAAACATGCATCTAATGTACAGAATTTAAACAGTATAACAAAGGCAAGGTATACTTGCCTGGCAGGCGGCTGTGTAGTCCCAATACCCAGCTCCGGAAGTCGCGTAGAACCAATCCAATCAGTCCTCGGTGTCAGCGTGCCAGGTATAGAAATCGGGGATGACTGCTGCGGGTTGTCGGGCAAGGGTGACGGGTCCATGATGACGACGATGGCGATGGTGATGACAAGAACGATGATGGTGATGGTGTTTACTGTTGATGGTGGTGGTATAAATATATAGGTGGTGATGAGGGCGATGATGTGGAGGATGGTGATGACCAAGAGGACGATGCCTAAGGGTGATTAGGTTAAGTTATTGGTGACGATGATGGTTGCAGATGACTAAGATGGTGATGAGGATACTGGTGATGGCGAGAATGATGGTTAGGATTGAGGGTGATGAGGTTGTTTGATGATGTCGATGATAAGAAGGTGACAATGACGACGATGACGACGATGCGGGGTTATGCTGAGGTATTAAACTACGATGAGGGTGATAATTATGACTATGGCGACGATAATGATGGTGATGCTCATGATGGTGATTATTTGAGGTGGTGATGATGGTGATAATGAGAGGGGATAATGATGAAGAGTGTCGATGATGAGGATGCAGATGGTAGCTTGCTGAACTCCGGCCAGCGAGGAAGGGTAGTCCGGCCAGGGGAAGGTCCATCCAGGGTGGTCTGGTCAAGGAGGGGCCATGGTCGAGGAGTAGCAGGGACACGGGGAAGAGGCTGGTGAATGGTGGTGGTAGCCTCAGGTGGTCGGGGGAAAGTCAGCTCCGGTGAGACGAGCTCTGCGGGAGGAAGGAGACGAGGATGAGATGTTGGTCGGGGTGAAGTCTGCTCAGGCGGAGGAGTTGCTCCGGCCAGCGAGGAAGGAAGAGGGGTGGCGTTCAGTCGGCGCGGCGGACAGCGGGGTCGAGCCGGCTGGACATGGCTGCTCCGGTCGACGTCGATAACAGTAGAGTACAGGGGTCAGGGATGATACAGATGGAGGAGAGAGGAGGAGATGGCTGCGGCCTCCGGCGATGCTCGGGCTGCTCGGTTCAGCGGGTCGGGGATCCTGCCGGAAGGGGAGGAGGAGGACGAGGGAAGATGGAGGTCGGGGAGGTGGCTCGGCTGAGCGTGTACAGGGGAAGACGCTGCTCCGGCCGAGGCTCCGGCGAGATTAGGGTCGGTTCCGGTCAGGGAGAAATCGGGAGGAGGAAGAAGATGAACAGGGATTGGGGGAGGGGTCGGCTGAACACTTAGTTTTAGGTTTAGAAAAATAAAAGGGAAAAAGTAAAAGAAGTGATGCATTTATATGCACTTGGGGTTGGGTTGACCTAGGAATAGTTTGACTTGGTCAACCCTCTCCTAGGGATGGGCCTTGGGCTCATTTGGGAATGTTTGGAGGGCTAGAGATCACCTTAATTAAATGCAAGGGTAGATTAAAATAACGGGCACGATGTTTGCGCGCTGTACATCCCGAAAAATTATAGAAAAATACACGTGAAGAGAAAATTGGGTTTCTTCACGTATTGTCCGATGGTTGGGGCACCTCAATACGTTTTGCATAAAAGTCCCCAACAATCGAGAAAATTGTACCAAGTCAGAAATTAGATTTAATTAAATTAATTGAACGCGCGCGATGTTCTGGAATTAATTTGGAGTACCTGGGAATAAAATTAGGTCAGACACAAGTGTCTGGGGCATAGAAGATACTGTGTAGAATATTAATAAAATTCGGGTGGTACAAAATGGTCTAGATTGTGTTCCCGATTTCGACTGGGACGCACATGGGTACAAGGATGTGTTTTATTTAGAATTACGAAATAACGTCCGTGACGTTTATTGTGCGATTAAAATGTCGCACCAGAAGGTATGATTATAAATTATATAGAGGTCAGAATAGATGGTGGTCAAGTCTAGGACATGGTTATGGAATTTGTAGACAGACAATGGCCAGTGTACTACTCCAATTAACGAGGCAACGGTAAGGTGCGCTACGCGATAAAATAATGTACAGTTAAATCAATGTCGTGTTCTAAATTCTAATTGGGTTCAAACTAGCCCTAATTCCACTACATAACCCAAGTAACCCTAATTTTGGGAAAGAGGGTTTACACCTGGCGAGATCGAATTTTGCTATGCGTGCAGTCCACAGCCGAGAGTGTCGAATGCCTGCATGGTGATCTCAGCAATGTCTGCTCGACGGATGATTCACTCTGGCTATGAAGGGTACTTGGCTTCCGTTCGAGACACTCAGCAAGATTGCACAAACGTTGAGTTTATTCCCGTTGTGGCAGATTTTTATAATATATTTCCAGACGAGTTGTCCGACATGCCGCCTGATCGAGAGATAGAGTTCACTATAGACACATTTTCAAAAAATTGACAAATTTCCAAGACTCCGTATCGAATGGTCCCGGCAGAACTAAAGGATTTAAAGATTCAGTTACAAGAATTGCTAGATCATGGGTATATCCGTCCTAGTGTATCTCCGTGGGGTGCGCCTGTATTGTTTGTTAAGAAAAATGATGGCTCGTTGCGGCTCTGTATCGACTATCGGGAATTGAATAAAGCTACTATTCAAAACAAGTATCCCCTCCCCAGGATCGATGATCTCTTCAATCAACGACAAGTTACAATGGTGTTCTCAAAAATCGATCTTTGCTCAGGTTACCATCAGGTCAAGATTAAGCCGGACGATGTACCGAAGTCAGCCTTTCGCACTCGTTACGGCCACTATGAGTTTTTGGTAATGCCATTCGGATTAACCAATGCCCCTGCCGCCTTTATGGACTTAATGAACTGTGTGTTCCAGACATATCTCGATAAATTTGTAGTAGTGTTCATTGATGATATCTTGGTGTAATCGAAGAATAGGGGGGAACACGCAGAGCACTTACGGACCGTGCTACAGACTCTTCGGGACAACAAGTTATATGCAAAACTGAGTAAGTATAAATTCTGGCTGAATATTGTATCTTTTCTAGGACACATCATTTTTGCGGGAGGTATTTCAGTCGATCCAAAGAAAATTAAAGCCATCATCGAGAAGAAGCGGCCTGCCTCCGTCAGTGAGATTCGAAGCTTCCTCGGGCTAGCGGGCTACTACAGGCATTTCGTGAAGGATTTTTCCAAATTAGCATCACCTCTGACTCGCCTCACACAAAAGGGAGTCACATTTGAGTGGTCCACCGACTGCGAAGCCTCATTTGAAGAGTTAAAGCATCGCCTTACCTCTGCCCCGTTACTTGCACTACCAAACGAGACCTCAGGATTTCAAATCTTCAGCGAAGCGTCAGGGCAGAGCTTAGGGTGTGTACTTATGCAACATGATAGGGTGATAGCCTACGCATCCAGGCAGCTGAAAAAGCATAAGAAGAATTATCCTACGCATGATCTGGAGCTAGCGGCAATTGTGTTTGGGCTAAAATTGTAGCGACACTACCTCTATGGAGTGGCTTGCCAAATTTATACCGATCACAAAAGTTTAAAGTACTTATTCACCTAAGCGGATCTAAATCTACGACAACGACGTTGGCTAGAATTAATAAAGGATTACGACTTGACGATAGACTACACACCTGGTAAAGGAAATATGGTAGCGGATACGTTGATTCGAGTCTTTGCGGGATCCCTGTCCGTTGATAGCAGGTTACAAAGGGACTTAGAAGAGATGGGCATCAAACTCTGAATTTGATATCGCGGCGTGCGGGTCGCTCAGATGCGATTTGTACCTAACCTGATAGAGAAGGTCACATCTACTCGGAGGGACGACCCATTCCTAAGGGAAATGCGCGAGCAGATTCTAGCAGAGAAGGCAAAAGACTTTGCAGTAGATGAGAATGGAGTGTTGCGAGTAAAGGAAAGGCTATGCATCCCCAACGACTCAGAACTCATAAAGGAGATCCTTACGGAAGCTCACTATGCAGCCTATACGATCTATCCCGAGAGCACGAAAATGTATAGAGACCTTCGCACTATCTTCTGGTGGCACGACATGTAGAAAGATGTAATGCTCTTCATATCGCAATGCATAACCTGTCATAGGGTGAAAGCAGAGCATCAGAGGCCGGGCGAAGAAATACAGAATCTTGCTATCCCGGAATGGAAGTAGGAGCACATAACTATGGACTTTATTGTTGGCCTGCCAAGGACGCAACAGGGGAACGACGTAATCTGGATCATCGTCAACCGGTTAACCAAGTTTGCACACTTTATTGCCATCAAAAGTACTTGGAGTACTGATTGCCTCGCCCAGACCTACCTTGATGAGATAGTCCGACTGCACGGAGTGCCAGTTTCCATAGTATCAGATCAGGACGGACGATTTCTATCACGTTTCTGGGAAAGCCTTCAGTCAGCGATGGGGACCAAGTTGAAGTTCAGCTCAGCCTACCATCCTCAAACAGACGACCAAACAGAATGGGTGAATCAGGTACTAGAAGATATGTTGCGCCTCTGCGTAATCGATTCGAAGTCAAGTTGGGACGTCTACCTACCGTTGGCCAAATTTGTATACAACAACAATTATCAGTCCAGCATCCAAATGGCTCCGTACGAGGCTCTGTATGGGCGGAAGTGTAGGTCACCGATCTGCTGGGATAAAGTTGGGGAGCGGCAAAATCTTGGGTTGAAACTGGTTGAACAAACAGTCCAAAAGGTTCGATTGATCCGTGAGCGATTAAAGGTAGCACAGAGCCGGCAGAAGAGCTATGCCGATATTCGTCGTTGACCCCTTGAGTTCCAAGAGGGTGACCACATATTTTTAAAGGTCTCGCCCATGCGAGGAGTTACAAGATTCGGGGTAAAAGGGAAGTTAAGTCCGATATTTGTTGGCCAGTTCAAAATTCTCAGGCGAGTCACTTCAGTTGCCTATCAAATTATATTGCCACCAGCCCTGTCAGAAGTGCATGATATTTTTTATGTGTCACAGCTTAGAAAGTACGTGCATGACCCGAACCACGTGGTAGACTTCGGTCAGCTGGATCTACAGGCAGACTTATCGTACATCGAAGAGCCCGTTCAGATTTTGGATCGAAAAGAAAAGCAGTTACGGAATCGGGCAGTCTTGCTAGTACGCGTTCTTTGGTGAAACCACTCGGTCGAAGAATCGATCTGGGAACTCGAATCAGACAAGAGGAAAAAGTTTCTCTCATTATTCCTTAGGGGTAGGTTATATTCCTAAGTTTCGAGGACGAAACTTTTTGTTAGATGATTATGATGTAGTGCCACGTTCCCCCTATTCAGGGAGCGCGGCTAAGAAATACTTGGTATCGTTCGATCGGGACAGATTGAATCAAGATTCTTTCCTCATTATAGATTGGTTTCTTTGAAATCAGGTCCCATATTCAACGGATCGTGCCTCAAGGAAGGACTCGGCGGCAGAGTCGAGAGGGGGCCTCTCTGTTGCGCTGGCTTCCTTGCCCATTTTCGATGTCGTTTGGTTGCTTTTTTATTGGTTTTATGACTTATGTTTTCTTGAACGGTTTCAATGGATTTTATTGCCTTCGTTCTTAGGATTTCGTATTTTGTATCGAACCTTTGGAGACCGAAGTAGGAGATATTGATCATCTGTTGGTGCGTGCAGGTGATCGGGTAGGCGACGAGCAAGCGGAGTCTTGAAGATCTCCCATTTTCTCTCCTAGTTCACCAACTTGTGAGTGACTTTACTTCGATTAGCGATCTTCTTCTAAGTCTTCGTTCTTAATAAAATTGACTCATCTGTGCATTCCACTCCAACGATACCAAAATAAAGAATAAAATTGAGTCAAATGAAAGAAGAGATAGACTTGAAACACTTATAATGCTTGTCATCCAGAATTCTCAATGATCATATTGATGCGTGCTTGTCCGTTATGCATATATCCTTCCTATGTTCAGTTGTAGCTAGAACTCATTCATCTATAACTGTGCAATGTGATTACCTATTAGAAATGTAGTCATTTAAAACATATATATATATATATATATATATATATATATATATATATATATATATATATATATATATATATTATGCCTTCGTTGTGTGCTAAATAGATATGCTAAATTTTGATGTCTGGAATTGCTTTGCTTATAACTTAGCATTAAGAAATGGAACGGTCACGGACAACTTGTGCACAAGGCTTTCGGTTCCTGCGGACGATCGCTGGGGCACCGGGGCCGATCCGATCATGACGGAATAATTTCGATAGTCGTTTGAATCGAACGAAATGTGCGTGCGGCGGGGGCCCGCTACCTGCGTTGCACCCCATTTCCGTTCAGAGACTATAAAATCGTCTAATATGGCTTGTCATGCCAGTGAACTTATGTATATTTAAACATGTGCAATCTAACTTATGTCTTCGTGGCAAGGAAGGATATAGTAAGTATTGTGCAGATAGTTCAGACGGGAAGGTAAAAGTCACCAAACGGTGGCATATTTATTTTTGTAAAGTTGCATACTCAATGTTTGCTTGTAAAATAAACTAAGGCAAGATAAAAAATCATAAATAATTTGTATGCTTCTTATAAACAAACTTTGGATTCGTTTAGTTGGGTTAGCTCACCCTCACTGGTACTTTTCAAAGTACTAACCCTCGTTGCAGCAGGTTCCCCGAGCCGGAGCGACGCGGCGAGGAGCTGAAGCTTTCTTTCCCCAACCAGTCTAGTACTCGACGTAACCCGTTCATGACTTTTTTGGAACTTGTACAAAGCACCTGGATCCCGTGCAACCCTTTTATGCAGCTCCGAGGCAAGGCGATAGCTTCGCCAGCAGGTATCTATAATATTTTAATGTTTTAGTAAATGATGTGATATATGGAACGGCTATCTTATTTTGTATCCAAGTTATAAGTCTGTGTGGCATCCTTATCGCTTTTGTGTCCAGTATCTGTAACTAGATGTTCATTATCAGTAAAAAGAAGACTTTTCTATGCCTCAAATGTGTGTTATCTTATTTGTGCACTTTGTTGCATGTGTTCTAAAGTATATCATTATGCCTAGGCGTTGTGCACGCGCGCCTTACGCGTGCATGGCATCACGCCCGAGGGACGATTATCGATTTAGCAAAATCGGGGCGTGATATCCATGCCAATTCGAAACTCGTGGAGAAGCCATAAATCTACTCGAGACACTTATGACAAAAGAAATATCTGGACGAGTCATGACCACCAAGTAGTTGAGTTTTCCAACCACTCGATGATATTGGTCCGGATTGGTCATCAGTGCCCCTTCATCGGGAAGTAACTTTACACCTGGGTCCAGGGGTGAGGTTGCTCCTTTAGCTTGTATCATTCCGACATTAGTTAGGATGTCCAGCACATATTTTTTCTGAGATATCACAATGTGCTTCTTACCTCGTGTGATCTCAATGTCCAAGAAGTAATTCATCCCATATCCTTAGTCTAAAATTGTTCACCCAAAAACTTCTTCAGCCCTGTAATACCCTGGCTGTCATCTCTCGTAATCACAATGTCATCAACGTAGACAGTAACTCGTATCCTTCCAGCTGATGTATGTCGGTAAAATATTGAATAATCCTTCTTCGATTGGCACAAACCAAACTGAGCAAGGACATTTACAAATCTATCAAACTAAGCACAAGGTGATTGTTTGAGACCGTATAGGGCCTTCTGCAGATAACATACTTTATCCTCCCTTGCAACAAACCCAGAAGGTTGTATCACATACACTTCTTCTTCAAGGTCCCCATGAAGAAAGGCATTCTTCAAATCTCACTAAATGAGGGGCTAATCATAGCGAACGACTAATGTGATAAGCACTCACACAGAAATTATCATGGCAACTGGGAAGAATGTCTCAAAATAATCTTCACCGTATTTCTGAGAATATCTTTTAGCCACTAATCGAACTTTCAAACGATCAAGAATGCCATCTGATTTTACCTTGATTGTAAACACACACTTGCAATCGACCGTCTTCTTGTCCGTAGGCAAATCCACCAAGTCCCACATATGGTTATCCTGAAGCGCTAGGATGTTTGAGTCCTTCATCCACAGTATTGGGAATCTGAATACCGTCAATAGTTGCCACCAAGGATTGAGTCTGACTCGCGAGCTTGTTTCAGTGCCAACAAGTCAAACGATGGTCGTAGCATGCACGATGGGGTCAACCGGTATAACAGGAGGTGATAAATCAGTGGAGTTGGAGGAGGAGGATGGTACGATGGCAGAGGGCACCATCGGTGATGTTTGTTCTGTCGAAACTGGTGAATCAGTGGAGCTGAAGGATGACGATGGCATGATAGCACGATGGCCGGAGGCACCATTAGTGATGCTTGTTCTATCTTAGTTTATGAGACTGGCGATGCCGGTTCTGATTAGGGTGATATTTATAGACCGTCTGACCGGGAGACTGGCTCGGCATGGGCGGACACCCTTACGGGGGGCTGCTGTGTTTGAACTAGAAACAACATAAAATCATCTTCTGGGTAAACCTTGGGAACATAATTTACAGTTGGTGGGAGTAGAGGAAACTCAGTTTCAACAAAAGTAACGTCTCGAGACATAAAATACATCTTCAAAGTTGAAGAAAAATAACGATACCCTTTTTGATCTTTTGGATACCCAAGAAAAATACATTTTATTGCCTTCGGATCCAACTTAGAAAGAGTAGCTCGTGTATCCCGAACATAACACAAGCAGCCAAAAAATTTGAGGGATAGAGAAAATGGCTAATAATTGGGATATAACCGAGAAAATGGAGTAGTACCATTGAAAACAGAAGATGGCATTCGATTGATCAGATAACAGGCTGTAAGGACTACATAAAACCAAAAAATTTTGGGAGTACGTGCTTGAAAAATAAGAGCACGTGTTATTTCCAAAAGGTAACAATTTTTGCGTTCAGCCACATCATTCTATTATGGTGTGTAAGAATAGGAAGTTTGGTGGATAATGTCATGTTTAGCCAGATGAGAATTAAACTCACGAGATAAATACTCACAGCCATTGTCACTGCAAAAATACTTAATAGAAACCCCAAATTGGGTTTGGATTTTCGCATAAAAATTGCGCCAAATATTAAATAATTCGGAGCAATTTTTTATTAAGTAGACAACATTGACACGTGAGTAGTCATCAACAAAGAAAAAAAAACTTAAATCCCATCACAGATTCAATAGGACAAGGCCCCCATACATCAGAGTGCACTAGCTCAAAAGGGGTTGATGCAACTTTATTTAGACTCACCGGATAGGGTACCCGATGATGTTTAGCCAAACTACATGACTCACAATAAAATAGAAAAGGAAAATTCAAAGACAAATACATATTTTGGAGTGCTTGGATAGATGGATGACCTAACCGATAGTACAACTCAAACGGATCAAGTTTTATGTCGGCACAGGCAACGAAAGAATTCATGTCAAACAAGTACAAGCCTCCAGCCACATGCCCCCGACTGAAAGTCCTACTAGTCTTTTGGTCCTGAAAAACACAACCATCAGGAAAAAATATTAAGGAATATTATAAGTCACGAGTAATTATAATAATGGATATCAGACTAATGGATTGCTAGGTGTGTGTAAAACTGATCTGAGTGGCAGACCAGGAGAAAGATGGGTGTTTCCAATTCCACGAACCCTCAGGGAACTGTAATTTATAACAGTAATATATGATACATACCGACAGATATATAATCACATAATATACCTGCATCACCTGTCATGTGGTCAGATGCACCTGAGTCAATCACCCACTGCTTGACTTGTCCATACACGCTGTTGAGTACCCAGCTGTGGATCCAAATATAGAGGCTTCACTATGACGCTGAGCTTGAAATTCAACAAATTTGGCATAGGCCTCTTTCGTCATTTGTACGAATATCCCATCAGGATTATCTGATGCAATATTGGCAGTAGGAGCTGTAAGCCCCCTAATTTTCAGAATTTATAATTTGGATTTTCATAATTTTTTGTAATATTCTGGGATTTTTTTGTAAATAAAACCTAGGTATTTGTAATTAAATAATATTTAATTGCCATTAATTATATTAAAATATTATGGAAATAATATTTTATGGTGTAAAAGAGAAAACCGGACATAGGGTAATTTTCTGTGAATTTATTGGACCCCAGAATCAGTTTTAAAGCCCTGAAAACCGATGTAGAATTAAACCGAATTAAACCCGTGCCAAACGCCCGACATCCCCATGAGAGCCGAAGCCAAGCCTAAGGAGCGTTGACCTAGCCCAAATCCTAGGTCAAACCCTAGTCCAATTTTTGTATTTATAAATACATACTTTTCCTAGTTTTTCTCCACAAACAAAATAAAAAAAAGAAAAATATTAATAAAAAGATCCCTAATCCCTAAATTCTTAATTTCCTAAACCTAACCCTAACCTCAGCCGCCCTTTCCCTAACCCCCTCCAGCGAGTCTCCGGCGCCGCCCAGCCGCGTCCACGCCGTGCCCCGCCCTTCGGCCACGTCGCCCCCTCCTCCGCTTCGTCCGGCGCCTAGCCGCTCCCCTCCGCCCTACTTAAACACCCCTGCCCCTGCCTTCGACCGATCCCTCCACTACCAGCTCTGCCTCGACTCTCCGTCGCGACGCCGCCACCGCCTCGCCACCTCGTCGCGAGCTGCCCCGCCTCCTTCCTCCTCCCCCCAGCAAGCCCGCAGCCGCAGCAGCAGCTGCTCCGGCCCACAGCAGCTGCTCCGTGCCGCCGTCTCCGGCCAGCGCAGCCCCGAGCCGCCCGGCCTCCCCGCCGTGCAGCGCCGCTCCGCCGACGAGCCAGCCCCGAGCCGCCGCCTCCGGTCGACAGAAACCCTAACCCTAGTTCTGACTCGGACACGGAAAAGTTCGATTTCTGGAGCCCTGTTCAGGTACCCGTTTCTCTCTCCTCGCTGCCCCATTTTTGATTCCGTCTGTTGCATCGTGAACCCTGTGTAACCCTCTCTGTGCCCGTGCAACCCGCTCGGTGCATCGCGTCCTATGGCGATCGCAAACCGCGATCCAAAAATAGGAAAAATAATGCCCAGTTTCACCCGACTTAGTATTATTCTTGCTGGATATTCGACAGTAACTTTACTTTCAGCATTTATTCCAGTTTGCTATTTAGTTCATATACTGTTCTGTTATGGATGAGATTAGTATAGACTGTGACTTGTGTTATTGGACCTACTTATTCTTATATTACAGCTTAAGCATGCCCCGATGGATCCATTCAATTGGGTTTGTCCATCGGTGTATGCTGCTGGCCATTGTCACGCGTCCGGTCCCTCGATATTTTGGGACTGGGTATGACATGATTTTTGTGGTGGCCCATGCAGGTCAACGACTAAATTGTTCGATTTCAACTTAGGGACCGAGCAAGCCTGCAATAAGAATAGAATAAACTTTTAGGATCTCATCCACTTGCTTGAAACGTTCTTGATATCTATATCGGATTCAAATTTAATTCTTAACTTGCATCTTGCCTTGATTCCTGTGCGTCTCTTATAGTTTATTTTGATGCAGAGCAATGGATTCACAAGCACGCGACGAGACTCCCACAGGAACACCACAAGTTACAGATGCCACTTATGACGATGAAGTGACACCAGTTGGTGGGGGTCAACTAGAACAACAAAATAGTCAAGATACCTCAAGAGATCGGCAAGACGACATTCTACCTCCGTCGTAGTTCACACCACCAATGGCCGGATTTCCAAAACAGATGTTTCAAATGATCTACGCGATGATGCAAGCTCAACAGCAGATACAACAAGAGACTTTGAGTCGCAGCCTAGTACTTGTACTGGAGTAGGCGAATCTACCAACACGACGGCAACCGACGGGCTCTATTACAGATTTCCCCCAGCTGAAGCCCCGTACCTTCTCAGGCAAGGAGGAGCCCACAGAAGTTCATGAGTGGATCACCAACACACAAGACCAGTTGGAAGCAGCTGAGCTTCCCAGAGAACGTTGGATGACGGCCGTTAGAATACAGTTGACGGATAATGCACATCACTGGTGGCTATCTGAGGAGACACGGCTCAGACCAGACCGAGTCACTTGGGAAGAGTTTTCTAGACTCTTTCAGGAGATGTACATTCCGGCTATCGTTCGATCAGAACTTTGGGACAAGTTTAATCACCTCACTCAAGACAATCTGACAGTGGAAGAATACAACGCAAAATTCATTCGTCTGAGCCGCTTCGCCCCAACCTTGATTCCGACAGAAGAAGAGAAGGCTGAGAAGTTCTTCGACGGACTAAATATTGAGCTACAGAAACTAATTGGATCCGTTGCACCTACATCTTACCCGGACGTCCTTGCTGCAGCCCGACGCATAGAGCGCGTCACCAGAAGAGAGACCAGTCTGAAACAATCGTCCACATCAGCACCAGCCGGAGCACCACAGAAAGAAGTTGCAAAAAGACCTCACATGCACCAGCCACCAGAAGCATCTCCACAGGCACTACCTATCTGTCCATATTGTCGCAGGTGAGGCCATCTTGAGGACCAGTGCAGGCACAAAATGAGATTATGTTTAGCTTGCGAATCCAGTCAGCATTTATTGAGGGAATGTCCTGAGCGTCGAGAAAGAGCACCAACGGTTAACCAACAAGCTCTACCAGCACCAGGAGGGTATCAACAAAGGCCACCCTTGGCACCTCGAGCAGCACTCTTCCAGCAGGCCCATCAACAGCAGGGGGCACCACCTCAAGAACGCGGACAAGCTTTCGCGATGACTTTGGAAGACACGCAGACTCATGGAGTAACTAATGCGCGTAAGTTTTTATAGTTTTCTGTTTCTAGTGTTGCTTTAGTTCGTACCTGTTGGATCGTGACCTTAGCCTTGACCTAGTAGTTTTGAACTTGCTAATAACCTAGAATGTTTTATAATTGGTAACTGTAGAGATTGTAGAGTCTTTTGTTATTGTGCTTATTTTGTGTTGTTTTGTGAACTTGAATTAAGTTGTACCTCCTCTCATCATCATCTAGCATACTTATATTTGTTGTACTACCTTGACTTATGCTGCTAATATAGCCTAGTTTTGCAACCTTATCCTTTTATCGAGCTTATTCATGACATATGTATTATTGGGTCGACACACTAATACAATTGTCTATTCAGAATCAGTGTATTACGGTCTGATTAACCTTAGTGCATTTTGGTTCGCACTTCGCACGACTACTTTACGTGGATTGAGATGTATAGATGACTAGTATACTTGCCCTAGACATGTCTGATATATCGTATCGGTTACATAACCGTACTAATACGAGCATGCGAACGAAGAATTACCAGAATAGGATTTCAATCCACAACTGCTTGACGATTCCCATTTGAATTCTTTAAACGCCTTGACCCCGATAGTTCTATTATATTACCTCATCCTTGAATTCTTTATTATTGATCTCCATCTTCCCTTATTTCGGAAAGACAAAACCTCGTGCTTGGTATAAGTTTGTTATATAGACAGTACTAAATATATCCCACAGGCCGGTCGCATTGTGGATGACCCTTTTATATATGATTAAGGGAATATCATAGGTGATATGTTTGGTGTTAAAGACTTGAGGATTCAATAACATGATTAAATAAGTTGGGCATAGCTTTATTAGATGTATAGCCTTAGATGATAGATGGGTAAATTCTAAGTTGGGTAGAGACCGCAATGTTCACTCGAGAGGAATCCTTTAGACTGTAATCAAGTAAGATTGGATAGAGAGAACCCTACCATATTTTTAATTTCGAGGAAGAAATTTTTATAAGTTTGGTAGATTGTAAGCCCCCTAATTTTCAGAATTTATAATTTAGATTTTCACAATTTTTCGTAATATTCTGGGATTTTTTCTGTAATTAAAACCTAGACATTTGCAATTAAATGATTTTTATTTGCTGTTAATTATATTAAAATATTATGAAAATAATATTTTATGGTGTAAAAGGAAAAACCGGACATAGGATAATTTTCTGTGAATTTATTGGACCCCGGAATCAGTTTTAAAGCCCTGAAAACCGATGTAGAATTAAACCGAATTAAACCCGTGCCAAACGCCCGACATCCCCATGAGAGCCGAAGCCAAGCCCAAGGAGCGTTGACCCATCCCAAATCCTAGGTTAAACTCTAGTCCAATTTCTGTATGTATAAATACATACTTTTTCTAGTTTTTCTCCACAAACAAAAAGAAAAAAAAAATTAATAAAAAGATCCCTAATCCCTAAATCCCTAATTTCCTAAACCTAACCCCAACCTCAGCCGCCCTTTCCCTAACCCCCTCCGGCGAGTCTCCGGTGCCGCCCAGCCGCATCCATGCCGTGCCCCGCCCTTCGGCCACGTCGTCCCCTCCTCCGCCTCGTTCGGCGCCTAGCCGCTCCCCTCCGCCCTACCTAAAAACCCCTGCCCCTGCCTTCGACCGATCCCTCCACCACTAGCTCCGCCTCGACTCCCCGCCGCGACGCCGCCACCGCCTCGCCGCGATGCCACCACCGTCTCGCCACCTCGCCGCGAGCCGCCCTGCCTTCTTCCTCCTCCCCCCAGCAAGCCCGCAGCCGCAGCAGCAGCTGCTCCGGCCCACAGCAGCAGCCGTCCCCCGCCCGCTCCGGCGCGCCGCCGCCTCCGGTCAACGCAGCCCCGAGCCGCCCTGCCTCCCCGCCGTGCAGTGCCGCTCCGCCGATGAGCCAGCCCCGAGCCGCCGCCTCCGGTCGATAGAAATCCTAACCCTAGTTCCGACTCGGACACGACTCGGACACAGAAAAGTTTAGTTTCCGGAGCCCTATTCAGGTACCCATTTCTCTCTCCTCGCTGCCCCGTTTTCGATTCTGTCTATTGCATCGTGAACCCTGTGTAATCCTCTCGGTGTCCGTGTAACCCGCTCGGTGCATCGCGTCCAATAGTGATCGCAAACCGCGATCCAAAAATAGGAAAAATAACGCCCTGTTTTACCCCGGAACTGAGTATGCCCCACCAAACGGGACGACTTGGTCGTACACAGTCTTTACCGAAACATGCACGACGTTGATACAGACGTATGGGATTTCGCAGAAGTTGATTTGGATGTGCGTGCACACCGGAATCAATGCGTATCCGTCGACAACGCCCCGTATTCGTCTATTCTGGAACACGTTGTAACTTTGTGTACACACATCGGATTGAGACGAAACTTATGCCATCGGACTCGTAGCAATACGCTGGTCCTATGACCCAAGTTTGGTTCGATTCTGAGAACGTTGACAAAATTGCGTATCGTGGGCCCCACAGGCTCCACTTGATGGACGATTTTGTGATCGGCTCGTCGGAATCCAATTCTGGAAGTTCTGTTGGGTTCGTATCATCGTTCCTGACTGGTTGACACTAAGTTTGACAAATTTAGAGACCTTTGACTCTGACACGCTTTTCGGTGCAAAGTGGCCCACATGTGGACCCCGCTTTGACCCGAAAATATCATTTTTGCCCTTGTGTCCAAATTGGACTTAAGGACAGGCATTTCTAGCTATTTGATATTTTTTGAGACTGTTGGTGATATTTATTACAGCTTTTGGAGGAGTACTTGCAGGATCCACTGACACAGGGCTACAGTTGGAGCCAGAATCCCAGGAAAGTATACCTTGCCAAATCCTGCAGTTTTGCTACTTATTTCCTTGACATATTTATACACTGTCGTGCAAGATACCTTGCCAACTCTTGCACATTATTTGCATGCTTTCCTTTTCAGTAGTTACTTTCTTGTCGTATATAGTTCTTGATGCGTTTTGATTTATTCCTGCTGCTCTAGTCTTATCTTCTCGTTTTATGTGCATGTACATTATTTGCTGCTTTCCTATGGATCACTATTTGTTCTATAGACATACTGGGATGGTATATGGTTACTCTACGCTTCCTTGAGTGGACTCGATTGGTTTTTTTACGTTCCTAGATGATCGTTATTAGGCATTGACTATACTTGAGTATTCTCGATTGTGAGTACCCATAGTGCTGCGATAGAGACTTGTTCATTTGACTACCTCATTCATGAGATCCCATTGGGCAGCGAAAGAGCTATACTATAGATTGGGAGTCCCCATTGGCCTACTTTCTATAGGACCGTGATCTCCCATTGAGTTGCGGTTATCCCTATTTTGTAGTCATGGTTGATAGCACCATCGGTACGCCACCATCTTAGATGTAGTGATTTCTGGAGTCTTATTTGTTCCTCTTGTGTTTATTTTCCTGTCTATCTTGCATGTTCATTTACTGTACTTTTGGCTCGTATTCTTTTGTATCTTGTTACGTCCCTCTGAGGACCTGGTTTTGTTCTCCAGATTTAGCAGACGAGGAACACCCGCAACTTTACGGACCGTCACCAGACGAGGGTACGAATGCAGTTGATGGCCCTGCTTATACTTAGTTATTTTCTAGCATGTTTTAGTTATATTTCCTTTTCTCTATTTTTTTATTTATCGGTAGTGGATTTGTCTCCACCCGACTTAGTATTATTCTTGCTGGATATTCGATAGTAACTTTACTTTCAGCATTTATTCCAGTTTGTTATTTAGTTCATATACTGTTCTGTTATGGATGAGATTATTATAGACTGTGACTTGTGTCATTGGACCTACTTATTCTTATATTACAGCTTAAGCATGCCCCGATGGATCCATTCAATTGGGTTTGTCCATCTGTGTGTGCTGCTGGCCATTGCCACGCGTCCGGTCCCTCGGTATTTTAGGACTGGGGCATGACAGGAGCTTTAGGAAACTGCCATTGGTGTCATGGCCCGATCTTCCGCGGTCCCGATCACCCCCGCTGGGTGTGAGATCACCACGCCAGCGCTCCCGCGGGATGGTCGTTTCCCTCGGGACGTGATGTCGTGCGAGCCTGGATTTGCGCTCGCACAAGGCAACAACGTTAGTCGTCTTGGTTATCATCGAACCGATCCCGTTTGCAGCGGAGGAGTAGTATTAAAAACAATAATCCATCTGAGTATACGAGATAAAGCTCAAGGCACGAGGTTGTCTGAATACAATGACATCGTTCCATACATTATGTCCCTCTATACAAAAGTATCTCAAAATAACTCGATATGGCTCAAGGCATCGACTCCAGATTTCAGGGTCCTGGGAATGAGGCTCGGCGATCGCTTCTTCGGATGTACCAGTACCTACGAACAAGAAAACTGGTGGAGGATCAGTATTTTGGGGAAAGCACTTTTGAGTATAAAATGAAGCAACACTCACTAAAACCAACACTAAGTAAGCATGTGATAAAAATATTACTTTATTAGTGATCTTTTTAGTTTTACCTAGGTTCGTTACATGCAGTACGGAAGCAGAGTCAAACTATTTCTTTTTGGAAACATATTTGAAATTAGAGTTCAGTTCAATACAACTAAACATACAAGGTAAGCAGTTCAAGCATATTGATATACCGATCCTTATACTATCAGAGTGTGCGCAGCATGTCAAGTGAGCAATACCCAAGGACTGTGACTACCACATCCTGAAAATAGGGGTATTTTTATCTTTTTATATATTATGAATATTGTGTGTATTTATTTTAAAGAATGGCATGATATGTGTATACATATATATTACATTGTATAGTGTTCATTAATGTTTGAGTTAGTAGACTAGACCTAGAAGCCCACTTGATGAACCCCTGACCAGAATATAGGGTTATGAATTTTAATTTGTATTATTCGGGAGTAAATATTGAGGATTATAATTAATTACCGTAATTTTATTTAATTGTTGTGCCTTACCGTTGCTTCGATATTTGGAGCGCTATCCTAGCTTTTGCCTTCCAACAAATTCTACACCCTTGTCCTAGACGTGCCTGTCTCCGATTATGACCCTTGTGTAACTCATAAATATGCTCTCTTGTGCTTTATTTTAGTCTCACAATATTCATTACGGACGTTTAATTTTAATTTAATATAAATTCAACTTTGTATCCTTGTGCGTTCCAATCAAAATTGGAGATACAATCTTGACCCATTTTGGGCAACCCAAATTAGAGTAATATTCTATTCTGAGTCTTCTTCATTCATGATACTTGTGTCCCACCTAATTTTAGTCCCATGTACTTCTAATTAATTTTAGAACACCACTTATATTTATTTTAATTAAATTGGGGATACCAACTTTGACTAATCCTATTTTAACCCTAATTTAATCCAAATACCCCATTAATTAAACTTATGCAAAACACATAACACTCTCTCACCCTATAAAACACCAAACACCACTTCCCACACTATTTTCTATCATTTCATGTATTTGTGCAAATATCCAAATTTAAGGGACTTAATTGCAAATGTTGAACTAGGTATCATCACCTCATTGGTTAAACCAAATAAAGAATCCCCCCTCAACCCTTGACCGGTCCAAACCTCATTCCCCTCTTCATGGTGTGAACACAATTTCTTTCATAAGAAATTCAAGCCATCAATTTGAAAATTGGAAGCATCTCAACCACACACCCCCCATCACCCTTCCATATAAAATATCTCCTCACACACATTTCCCCAAGCGGGCCCTAATCCCCAAAACCTAGGAAAACCCCCCACTTTCTCTCTCCTTCCTCCTCCTCCATGCACAGCCGAATCTCTCTCCTTCCTTCTTCTTCTCCTTCTACTTCACTTCTCCTTCTTCTTTATAATTAAATTGACCTGAACCGGCCGAGCTCCCTTCTTCGGCCAGCTCTTCCCCTCAACCCCGGCGGCCGACCCTCTCCACCACCACGGCTCCCTCCCCGCCGTCTAGACGAACAATAGCAACCCACATCAACGCTCGCTCACCACTACCACTCCACGGCTCCTCTCCCTTCTTTTCTCCATGACTTCATCCCTTCCCCGGCCAGTCCCCCTCGCCGGAGCTCTCTTCCGCCGGAGTAGCCTCTCCTCCGCTGGAGCTCGCCTGAACCTAGCATTCACCCGCTTCTCCTTCCAGCCCTGCCTCACCGAAACATTGAACCCGCCTCACCGTCTCCCTCCTTCACCCGCGGGAATCCCGACCGAAACCGCACTCATCGACTAAATGCCTGCCCGACCGCCATCTCATCGACTACCCCGCCGGAGCTTGAGTAGCAGGTCGTCAGCCCGACCCCGACTACACCTGAACTCGTCGGACCTCTCGCCTGAGAGGACTCGACCTCCCCTTTATCTCCTCTTCTCTCCTCCCTCGTCGACTCTCTACCACCGAACGCTGCCATTATCCAAGCCATCGCAGCCCGCCTGTCGACAACCCGCTGATCGCCAGAGTTTGACCCGCTCGACTGAACCGAGCACCCCGTCGACGACCTCGACACGAACGCCTCGTCCCGCGTACACAAGTTCGAGTTCCCCCTCTTGCGTACATATACACGTACGCGCATACGCGTATTCTTTACTAGTATACATACATATTTGTAGTTATGGTTTAATATACACGTATTGTATGTTGGTATATGGGTGTATGTACTTAGTGTATGTATTAGTATATGTATTTAGTATGTGTTTAATATATAATTGGTATATATATACATATATATATATAGTATATGAACACAATCAGTATATATATACATATGTATATGTATTGTATATGTATTCCATTAGTATATGCTTGGCATGTATATAATTGGTATATATATGTATACATATATATATGTAGTATGAATTCAATTAGTGTATATACATATATATATTATATATGTAATTAATTGGTATACATATATATATATATATATATATATATATATATATATATATATATATATATATATATATATATATATATATATATATATATATATAAAGTATTAATGTTATATGCTAGTTAATAATATGTATAATTATATATGTACTAGGTGACCCGAGTGTAATTACGGATATCCCGTAGTTACATTGACCTGTGACCATGTAATATGTTAGCAGACTGCCATATGTACACCGATGTACTGGCAAGACCCGTATAAATTGACTGTCTGTTATACACAACAATTACAGGTGTGACACCGTGCAACTAGACGCACACTTGACCTTGTAGATGACAAGTGTCACCCCACTAGCATAGTCTCTGAGTTCAATGTATTTTGATTGTGTGTGTTAGTGTAATGTCTGATGCAATATTATTATTAAATGATGTCTATAGGATTGTTGGATTGTTCAGACAAGACTTCGAAATCAGGTTATTGGTATTACCAGCAGTAGGACCCCAGGCGAGTACATTCTCTGACAGTTTTTATTATGTTGATTATCTCTATAATTCTAGTTGTATAGCATACATGATTTTGACACTGTTGTTTATACGAGTTGGCATCATCGAGACCTATCACGAGGAGTCATGATTGGAATCTATCATGCTAGCTAGGGAATGGGGAAATATTAGTAGCTTATGTGATCATACCCAACTCTACTTGCATCATAGATCACCCGCACCTCACGTCGGTGCAGCCTGACCATTACATGCCTCATAGCCTGTTATGTGTGGTTAGCCTGACCTTACATGAATCATAGCTAGTCATACATAGCAAGCCTAATCATTCCCAAGCCGATCACATGATATGCTAATGTTTCACGTGATAGCCTGTTATGTATGCCATAATTCGTCCACGTATTTCGGAGAATCCCTCTACCATTGTTGCACCATTTTGACCAAAATTCCATTTCCGCTAAACCTGAGTCAACTTCTCGAGCAGCAATATCCAAAATTTTCCAAGTTTGTGTGAATCCATCGCATTGTCCCTTCAAGCCAAGTTCGTGTTTCATTGCTCAACCAACAGCTCAAATGTGTTGCCCAAAATCGTAGTCCGTGCTCGCTATCATTCGATTCACCCATCGCTTCGCTCAAGCGTCTTCCAACTATTTGTTCCGATCTCGTTCATCCCTTAAGCCTAACGATGCTTTCATTTGCATCAGTCCATTCTCGATTGCTCAACTAAATATTCGTTTGCTTCATTTTTATTCTTTCCAATTTAATCGACTTGCACCAACCAACTTGTATTCTCGTTACTTGAGTCCGTTCAGGCAATTCTCATTGATGTCCAACCAAAATATTTTCAATGTCTTGCTCACAATGTGGTATCCCATATACTACTCCGAATCAAGTCGCTACTCGCATTACGATTTCTTACACGAATCCAAGATCCATTCAAACTATCCCTTATGTGTGATTATGCCTTTCCCAATTCGAGTTTGACACAAAACTCAGGCAATGCTTGAATTATCCAACTATTTTTACCGTCTGATACTTTTGCAACACGAGCAATCGTGCAATGATTGTCTTCCGAATAGTCCAGTCTAATACCCAACGGTTCCACATATTTGTTGTACGAGCAACTC
Organism: Iris macrosiphon; assembly: GCA_036927795.1. NCBI lineage: Eukaryota > Viridiplantae > Streptophyta > Magnoliopsida > Asparagales > Iridaceae > Iris > Iris macrosiphon. The sequence goes on from JAYESA010000012.1 coordinate 165,771,206, forward strand.
GTACCAACTTATCCGTATATTCCCAAGCTAAACTCAAATATGCCCAACCGATGCGCCACAGCCAAAATTCTAACTTTTATCCAACACAATCGCTACACGAGCAACTCGTGCAACGATCCATTCTCATCGAATGTTTCTACTCAAAACATGCCGTATAACCAAATCTCGTATGCCAACTTATTGATCCATTGAGGCAATCAGAACTCCCCGAACGATATGCCAACCCAACGAAAGCCCACACTTGTTGCACAAATGCAACAAAGCCACCGACTTGCTGCACGAATGCAACAATGCCTAACAAGGCTAAGCGATCCTATGAAAACCAACCAAGGTAACCCAACCAAGAATAACAAGCAGCCACAACCAACAATAAATAGACTTATTGCATGAAACATCCGATGCGGCATTGAGTAGAGTCAAGAGCTAAACGACACACGGAAGCTATTTTAGAGTTTGTGATGAAGCGAAGGACCAAGTCCGAAGAAATGAACCAGGCGCTCTGATACCAATCTGTCATGCCCCAATCTCCCACAAGCTCGATAGTCGCTACTGAACGTGAATCACCACGTTGCAGCTCTCCCGCAGGACAATCGTTCTCATCGGAATGTGATACCGTACGAGCCTGGAGTTGCGCTCGTACAAGGTGATGTTGTCAAACACCAAAGTTATCATCGAAACAACCAAGTTACAGCGGAAGCCATTTTGTGTACCAAGCACACATCAGAGTAATATGCAGCGAAGCTCACGATTGGGTTCAAATGAAATGCCCCGAGGCAATGCCACAAAGGCGATGCCACGAAGACGATGAAATACTCTTGCTCTTTTTTCTAGCCCACAAAGGTAGTTACAGTTCATACATCATGCCTCGTATATCCAAGCAGCGCCACTACGCCTGTGCACCTAAAATATTGCCCACAAACGTGGGTCAGTACACAGCCGTACTGGTGAGCGGGGTAACCCACTCGTCTAAGCCGACACTAAGTAAAAAAATAGTGAATGCAACCAGTTATATGGTGATCTTTCTAGTTGAATCCTAGATTTGTTTCATGTCATATGAATGACATGTTAAGGAAAGCTGTAAAGTAGTTTACGCATGCAAGCATTCAATCTCAAACCAAACGACAAGAATTTATATAACCGACCCATCTTCTCAATGCCATCGCTTGCACGATAACATATCGAACCATCAGTCTCGCCTCAACATCCATCCTCAACCAAAGTTTATATTCCAAACTCGAGTGCACACTCTTGCCGAGGCAAGGTGACCGCGCCTACACGATGCACAAACCAACCAAAGTAAAGCAAGCCATCACTTATACTATATGAAGTCACAGGCCAAGCCATAAAGGATGTTTGATCGGACTGATCAAATGCGGTTCTATTTGAAACAACGCTAAGTAGCTAACCCACCTGGATCGCATCCAACCGCTGGCACCGCGCCCAAGACGCATTACCCAGTTGTCTCCTCCATGGCCGAACGATCCCGGTGCCCTGGAGCCTTCCGTTCGAGGAGACCAAACCCTGTGCAATACAGGTTGTCCGTGACATGCAGACACCAAGTAGGTATGACAAGAGAATCGAACATTCTCGCCCCACCAAGCGATCCTAGACTCGTTCAACCGATATCCAACCAAAATATCCATAACCATTCTTCCAACATATCTAACCAAGGAATCCAAATCTCGACCTCAATATATAGCCCAAGGCACCAAAATATCAAGTGTTTCATAGGCACGATGCCTCTTCTCAACACAGAGTCCAAATTGGTGCAACACCCATGCTCAAAGCAATCTCATGGCATAATGTTATTTCAGTGGCACAATGCCCCATTCGTGGCATAATGCCCCATCAAGCGGCACAACACCCTCGCCGATGCAGTTGTTCGGTTTCGAACCACAACTGCTCGCTTTGGAAGACAAAGCGACTAAGTGATACTCGTGCACGGATGCACGCTCGCTCGCCCGAATTCCCGATATTCCCATTTGCCTCAATGTATCATTCCAGCTGTCCAAGCATAATCCCAATTATCCAACCAACTGCCTCAAATGCAATAATCCAACTCTAGCTCCAACTATCCAACGCGTAAATCATTTCAAGCCACAATCCTACCAAGCAAACGACGTACACTCTATGCATGCCTCAGTGTAGGGATTCCCAATGTTTCAGCCCAAGTGTTCAAGCCTTTTTACGTATTTTCTATATTATTAGGCATGAAGGAGTAGAGGAGAAGGGAAAGAGCCCACTCACAAAATTTGACTCCGTTAAGCATCATGTCCTACCGATACGGCCAATCCCTTGAACCCGTGGTCCGATGCAAGCGCGATCTACTCAACTGGTATGACCGTGCGAGCAGGCCGTGCTCTCCAAATCATCCGATCGATCGGACTAAGGAAAACGGTATTATCGCTCCAATCCAGCTATCTCAGTAATGTTCTGAACAAATACTTATTTTCCATCGAACTACGCTAGCCATCTGCACATGAAACCAACTCAATCAATACTTTTTCCCAAAATCCAATAAATCAAATGTAACCAGCATTTGTTTGATTTAATCCGACTCAGCGTAACGCACCGTGCGATTGCGGGCGTTACAGACAGCGTTCTACCGTCGATGCTGCGGCGTAGGCTGGACGTACCGACGTACTCGTGTCCTAAATTCTGGGTGCGGGTCATGATACATTTTTAGTGGTGGCCCATGCAGGTCAGACTTCGCAATTTGTGCGATATCGTGGTAGTACGACATCTTAGTTGTACTATTGCATCCCTGCGATAGGATATAGGACATAGGATACTAGGATGAGAGAGGATACTCAATCACAAATTTTCTTGAAAGATTTCTGGGATGACCCTTGAGAATCTTAATATAATCTCCAATTTTAATCTTTTTCCCTTGTTCCCGTCTGTTCTTACTTGTTGTTATTGAACTTGATTCTTGTTGATCAGTTGTTAAATTTAATTTTTGGTATCATTATTGAGTTTAATTTCATATCAAGATGAATTTTACGGATTAAAATTTACAGTATCATCTGATAACATATGTTGATGAGGACAGTAAGAAAGGTAAAACGTCTACTTTGGTTATGGAGCCTAGAGTTTATCGCAGCCACATTAGCTGTCGTGGCAGAAACGTAGGAACCTGACCTTGGATGTACATATCTTAGTTATAAATTTAGAGTTTCTCGTAGCCATATCGGTTTGCGTGGCAAGGATTCTAGATGACGTGATTATAGAGTTGCATATCTTAGTTATGGAACCTATCGTTTATCGCAGCTATGCTTACTAGCGTGGCAAGGATTCTGAGTGTCATAATTTCGGACAGATGTGTATGATTATCAGGTTGTATCTTAAATTAGTTCTTAAAGTATCATCTCAATACTTATCTACTTCTGTTATTATAGGACATTGTTCCATCATTTTCTTTGCTAGCAGTAGAGATACCTTCAGTTCCTCAGTCCAGTTCCTTCTTGAGCTTCTTTCAATTAGGGTTCCTTGTTAGTATGATAATTGGTGTTGTATTAGTGTTGACTGAGTATGACTTGTGAGTTTGTAAGTATTTCCTAGTTGGACATGTGAGAAGTAGAAATCAATCTAGAGTTAACCCGTAGCATAGTACCTTGTACCAATAGTTCGATAATAGGTGACATTATAGTTAGTATTGGTATTATAGGTAGAAGAGGGAGTAAAGAGTATCAGTGATAGTTCCAGGAGTTAGTATTAGAGGCAGTATGCCAGTCCTGGATAGTCATAAATTTATGTAGCTGGGTGATCCATGTAAACAATTAAGTATTAAGGAAATTGTATTAAAAGTTAATGGAGCATGATATTTAATTTGATGGTTGATACTTGGGTGTGTCAAGAGTAAAGAAATGCATATACATAAAGGAAATTAATGAGTGTGCCATAGTAGGAGGATACCCATAAGTGGATAAGAGAGTGTGAGAGAATAAGAATACATTGTGCTAAGTAGTGAGACTTGTGTTACAGATAAAAGTAGGGCCTTGATATGTTATTTGATCTGAGTATACCGATATATGACTAATGATGGATGTATCACCTGATATTGAGGCAAGTGATGTGTTAGAAATAATAGATGGAAGAGTGTCTAGAAATTATGTGCAGGATGCACAGTGGGTGATGAGTGTTAGTGTGGGAGTTCATGAAAGTGGAAGCATAAGTATTAGAAAATTCTAATGGTGTGTCATGGGTTGAGAAATATCAAGATTGGTAATGGAAGGTATGAAGTGTATCACTGATTAGTGTATCAGTTTGTAAAAGGTTAAGGGGAGATACTTATAATTCAATAGAGATATGGAACCATATGTCTGCCTTTGGGAGTGAAGTAAAGCATGTGCATTATAGAAGTTAATAACTAGTGCAAGTGATCATGAGTTCTAGTGAGTGTGATGAGGTAATCTAATGATAAAGTTAGTGTTACTATACCAAGAGTGCTAGTATTTCTATGTCAATGATTAGTTGAGAAATATTCTAGTAACGGTAAGTACCTCGTGTGATAATATTAGATTGGTGTATCAGTTAATATGGATAGAAAATTATTAGAAGTAATAGTGCAAGTAATCCAAGTAGTGCAATATTCAGTACACAGTTGAGTGTAGACTATTGGTGTATTTGTATATACCTTGAGTCTTAGAGACTGCGAGTATTTATAGTATACTTAGATAGATGTGGATTTAAATTTATAATTTGAAGATTGGAAATAAATCTTAATTTTTAAGAATTTTTGAGGAGTTGGGATTTTATGTTATTAAAATTTTTGAGGATTCAAATTCAATTCCATAAACATAGTCAAAGCTATAAAGATTTTTGTAAGTGATTAAAATTTTATTTCAGTGTTTGAATATTTAACTTTTGAGGAAAGTATATACATTTTATCTTAAATTGTTCGCGAAGTTAAATTTTGAGGATTTTATTTTGAGGATAAAATTTTATGATGGGTAAAAAATGTATAATAGTATATGAGTGGATGAAGTGCATGTGTAAGAATCTATTGGCTTGAGAATGCTGAGATGACACTACAAACTGACTTGGGTGTCCATCTAGAGTTGTATCAGAGGGAGAAGTACTTAATATGGTGTGTTGCACTTGGTGTGCACTTAAGTGATAAGAATAACTAGTATAAACAATTACAGTAGGTAAGAGAGTTAGCAGTGGGGTATCAAACTTTGGATGCATCATTAAACCTATGGTTGTGTTAGAAGGCTATATTTTATTCTTTCCTTCTGTTCTTTTTGTCTATTTGATTGATTAATTAATTTCCTTAGTACCATAGCTTGTATCAATGATTCTCTTGTTAGAATGTAGTTAGTAGTACACCCTGACAGAGACTATAATACCATGACAAAAGAGACCATAACCATGTATGTTTTCTCTAGATTGCATATTGTATGACGGTAGGTAGGATTTTCTTAGACCTTTATTGTTAGGGGTTTGACCGTAGTGAAGATTAATGAAGAGGTTATGACTTGACAGAGAGAGACAAGGATTTAAAAATTTCGAGGATAAACATTAATTTAAATAAGGAGTTAAGAACTTAATATGGCAGAATTGACGATTTTGTTAAATCATTAATTTTTATGAAGATTAAGATATGATTGAAATTGTCATTAAATTTTGAGGAATTTAAGAAGATTATTATTATATTTATTTGACTGCAAGATATAAATGTATATTTTTTGTTGTATTGGAAGATTTCATAAGTATTACATTGTTTGAGTATTGTGTGAAAAAAGAAATCAAGGAATAAGATCACTAATGAATTAGAGTTTGAATTCAAATTTTTGGGATGAGATTTAAATTGATTGGATTTAAATTGGAGGATTGGATATTAAATTTTTGAGTACTTAGTTATGAACTTAAAATTTTGGAGGAGATTGCGATAAAAATGTAATATAATTTTAAACTTGAAGATTTTCAGGAATATGATATCTATAGAATTTTGAAAGTTTGAGAAATAATAATATAGATTTACTTCATGATTATATGGGTTGATGAATTTAAATTTTGATGGTAATAAATGAATAAATAAATATAACTATTGAGGATCTTAAATTTCAAGGACAAAATTCTTTTAAGGAGGGTAGACTTGTCACTACCACATCCTAAAAATAGGGGTATTCTTGTCTTTTTATATATTATGAATATTGTGTGTATTTATTTTAAATAATGGCATGATATGTGTATACATATATATTACATTGTATAGTGTTCATTAATGTTTGAGTTAGTAGACTAGACCTAGAAGCCCACTTGATGAACCCCTGACTAGAATATAGGGTTATGAATTTTAATTTGTATTATTCGGGAGTAAATATTGAGAATTATAATTAATTACCGTGATTTTATTTAATTATTGTGCCTTACCGTTGTTTCTATATTTGGAGCGCTATCCTAGCTTTTGCCTTCCAACAAATTCTACACCCTTGTCCTAGACGTGTCTGTCTCCCATTATGACCCTTGTGTAACTCATAAATATGCTCTTTTGCACTTCATTTTGGCCAAACCTTATTTTCCTCTTTATGGTGTGAACACAATTTCTTTCATGAGAAATTCAAGCCATCCATTTGAAAATTGGAAGCATCTCCACCACACACTCCCCATCACCCTTCCCTATAAAATGTCTCCTCACACACATTTTTCCAAGTAGGCCCTAATCCCCAAAACCTAGGAAAACCCCCACTTTCTCTCTCCTTCCTCCTTCTCCATGCACAGCCGAATCTCTCTCTTCCATTCTTATTCCTCTTCTTCTTCTTCTTCTTCTTCTTCTTCTTCTTCTACTTCACTTCTCCTTCTTCTTCATAATTAAATCGAACTGAACTGGCCGAGCTCCCTTCTCCGGCCAGCTCTTCCCCTCAACCCCGGCCAGTCCCCCTCGCCGGAGCTCTCTTTCGCCGGAGTAGCCTCTCCTCCGTCGGAGCCCGCCTGAACCTAGCATTCACCCGCTCGTCCTTCCAGCCCTGCCTCACCGGAACAGTGAACCCGCCTCGCCGTCTCCCTCCTTCACCCGCCGAAATCCCGACTGGAACCGCTGCACTCATCGACTAAACGCCTGCCCGACCGCCATCTCATCGACTACCCCGCCGGAGCTTGAGCAGCAGGTCATCAGCCCGACCCCGACTGCACTTGAACTCGCCGGACCTCTCGCCTGAGAGGACTCGACCTCCCCTTCATCTCCTCTTCTCTCCTCCCTCGTTGACTCTCTACCACCGAACGCTGCCATCACCCGAGCCATCGCAACCCGCCTGTCGATAACCCGTTGATTGTAAAACCCCTAATTTTGAAATTCGTATTATTAATTATCTAAATGATAATTATGAGCTAAATAGAGGAATTATATTTTATTTAATATTTATTTAAGTGTTTGTGCATGTAGGAGACACCGTTGGACAGTTGCTAGTTTAACCGTATGCACCAACATAATTTTGTAGAAATCTTCTATGTATAAATATGAATATATATATATATATATATATATATATATATATATATATATATATTATTAATAAGAAAAAGAAAGAAAAAGAAAAATAGAATTTCCTATTAGGTCAAACCCGCAACCCATTAATCACCCCGCGTAAAACCCGTTTAGCGGAACCGCGTATACTTCTCCGCGCGTAGATATCAACAACAATAGCAAAACAACCCGCGTACACTTTCCTTCTCCGCGCGTAAACAAATAGCAGCAGCAGTTCATCCCGCATAAAACTTCATTCGCACATACGCGTAAAAACCTCACCCGCCTAATTCCTTTCACCATGCGTAAAACCCAAACTATAAGCCAATAGGAGAAGAAAATATTAGCAGCAGAAGCAAAATCCAATTTTGCTTTGCTTTGCTTTCCCACACGTGTAAGCTTCTCATTCCACCGCTCCTTAAAACTAATATTACTAAACACCCTAGCCGAAACCAAAACCAATGGAAAGAAAGAAAACAGCAGCAGCAATAGTTTTAGTTTTCTTAAACACTAAGTTTCTCCACCGTCTCTTATTCTCTATATATATCCATGCAATACACCCTAAACCCTCACTTCTTCGAACTTAACACTGTTGTGGACGCTGGCACTATACGGAACTTTGTTCGGTAAGTATACCTTGCCACTGTACTATTATTTACATTCCATATGAAGCATGATTCTGTTTTATTTATGTATTTGTATTAGACCTTGTTATGAGACCACTCCAGTATTATGGAGCATTATTTGGTTCATTGGTCGTGACACAGCAAGAGTGTGAGTCTCATATAGCTCTCGAACTACGTATTGGGTTGGCCGCCTGTACGTAAGAGCCGTACGTTAGGGATGACTGCTGATAGAAACTTTGTATGCTAGAAGACCTGGCAGTTATTTAGAGGTTTTATCGTGTCATGAATATGGCATGCTTAGAGCATGGGGTGGGGAGAATAATAAGTAAAGCGTTTGGGCTCCTTTGCACTTTTCTCCTGTATGCCCGAATTCTCCACCGGAGAAACGGGTGATTATGACCCTATATATTTACTGGCGACCTCTGCCGTTCAAAAGACGACATGCTTTTAGGCCCCTGATTCTCCGAGAAAATTATGCCAATCCCATTATTTGGCCAGATAGCCCACTTGTTGGAAAGTTGTTCTCAAATTGCATACACTTAGACGGTTAGACGACCCAGTAGATATTTTTATTTCAGTACTTATTGGCATGTTATTATGTAACTTGTTACGTCCCTCTGAGGATCTGGTCCCTTTCCAGATATGGACGAGCAGGAGTACCCACAAGAGTACGGACCTGGACTAGACTCGACGTATCTGACCGAGGAGATCTTACCCTCAGAGTACCTGTGATCTACTGCCACTATTTAGAGCTTTTGTTGCTTTTCGGTATAGTCGTTTTGTAGTGGATTTGTTTCCACCAGACTACAGACTCGATACTCATTTTGGATATCTAGTTATTATTCAACTTTTATTCCTACTGATTATTTGTTCTGTGGATGAGACATAGATTCTGTGTGACTTGTTATGACAGTATATATTACCACTGATGGATTGCATATTCATATACAGCGTACGTGTGTATATGATTTCCATATATTGGAGTTCGTATACATACGGCTGGGCGTGTGCGTATTCCTAGTCCTACGTATTTTGGGACTGGGGCGTTACACTGATCGCCAGAGTTTGACCCGCTCGACTGAACCGAGCACCATGTCGACGACCTCGACACGAATGCCTCGTCCCGCGTACACAGGTTCGAGTTCCCCCTCTTGCGTACATGTACACGTATGCGCATACGCGTATTCTTTACTAGTATACATACGTATTTGTAGTTATGGTTTAATATATGCGTATTGTATGTTGGTATATGGGTGTATGTACTTAGTGTATGTATTAGTATATATATTTAGTATGTGTTTAATATATAATTGGTATATATATATATACATATATATATATAGTATATGAACACAATTAGTATATATATACATAAGTATATGTATTGTATATGTATTCTATTAGTATATGCTTGACATATATATAATTGGTATATATATATATGTATACATATATATATATATATATATATATATATATATGTAGTATGAATTCAATTAGTGTATATACATATATATTATATATGTAATTAATTGGTATACATATATATATTATAAGTATTAATGTTATATGCTAGTTAATAATATGTATCATTATATATGTACTAGGTGACCCGAGTGTAATTACGGATATCCCGTAGTTACATTGACCTGTGACCATGTAATATGTTAGCAGACTGCCATATTTACACCGACGTACTGGCAAGACCCGTATAAATTGACTGTCTGTTATGTACAGCAATTACAGGCGTGACACCGTGCAACTAGACGCACACTTGGCCATGTAGATGACAAGTGTCACCCCCCTAGCGTAGTCTCTGAGTTCATTGTGTTTTGATTGTGTGTGTTAGTGTAATGTCTGATGCAATATTATTATTAAATGATGTCTATAGGATTGTTGGATTGTTCTGATAAGACTTTGGAATCAGGTTATTGGTATTGCCAGCAACAGGACCCCAGGCGAGCACATTCTCTGACAGTTTTTATTATGTTGATTATCTCTATAATTCTAGTTGTATAGCTTACATGATTCTGACACTGTTGTTTACACGAGTTGGCATCATCGAGACTTGTCACGAGGAGTCGTGATTAGAATCCATCGTGCTAGCTGGGAAACGGGAAAATATTAGTAGCTTATGTGATCATACCCAACTCTACTTGCATCATAGCTCACCTGCACCTCACGTCGGTGCAACCTGACCATTACATGCCTCATAGCCTGTTATGTATAGTTAGCCTGACCTTACATGAATCATAGTTAGTCATATATATCAAGCCTGATCAGTCCCAAGCCGATCACATGATATGCTAATGTTTCACACACTTAGCTAGATGTTCTTGACATGTATCTCTAGTATATTGATCTAGCATCTCTACATATTCTAGTTATTGTTCTAGTACTCACTTATATTCTAGTTTATTGTTATAGCATGCGCTTGTATTTCTACTCATTGCTAGATGTACATTGATGATGATATGCACCAGTATTCCTTTATTCCAGTACTTATTTATTCCAGTATTCCTTATTGCCAGTATTCATATCTGTCTTGTATTTCCTTACATTGTGTTATAGTTTTTGTCAATATATGTGAAATTGCTGTTAGTGCTTGTACTTTGCTCCAATCCTGACTGAATATTTTTTTTAGACTGTGACATAGAGGACTTGTTTTTGACATACTTGGAGATTTAGATGTTATGGATTGCAGATTATATTATTTTATTATTTTAGACTTGTCTTGTATTTCATTTATTTTCTTCGATATCTCATCGTGCTCTAGTTATGTGATTGAGTATTCCATATTATATTGTGATATCTGTGTCTCCTTATGGAGTTGGATACTCGTGTGAGATTGATTAGATAGAGTATTGACCTAGACAGCGTTCTACCGTCGATGCTGCGGCGTAGGCTGGACGTACCCACGTACTCGTGCCCTAAATTCTGGGTGCGGGTCGTGACAAGGACTCAAGCCTAGCATGTCAAGCCCCGGTCCCGTAAGGGCCGATCGTCCTCGCTTGGTTCTTACGGAACTGATCGTCCTCGCTGGGGCGCGATGCCGTGCAAGCCTAAGTTGCGCTTGCACCAGGCATAGTACCTGCACAAGACACAAGTTAGACAAAAATATACATATATAGGCACATAATTTAAATACAGAGAACCAAAGTTGAACACATTTAATAGGAACACAAAATACTTTCTTTATTGAATACTTGAAGATTGAATTATAAAGTACTTGCTTGGCTGAGTTACAAAATATGCCATAAATGGCTTACAACTCATTTTACAAACCCAAAACTAGCCATAATGCTCACACATCATATCCTTTTTGTAGGACCAAAATAAAATACCTAACAGAAGAGCTTACCACAGGAGAGAGAAATTATGTAAGCAGCACGAGCACGATTTTGCTTGAAGGAATGCGCTCCTAAAGCTTCAAAATGATTGCCAAACTCTCGCTACCAGAACCTGAAGATTTGTCCATAAACGTGGGTTAGTACTACAACATGTACTGGTGAGCGATCGTGGCCAAACTCACCTGGAAAATCCATACTAAGTATAAAAGTGAAGCTAGCATTACTATTTTGTGATCTTTCTGGTTGTCTAGTTTCTTTTTAACAATTCATGCAAAGAGACATAAAAAATAGATTGAACCATGCATATGATAATTTCTTATCCCGGCCAAAAAATTATCCCTGCAGCAGACACATAAGTTAGCAATAATTTGTATATATGTATCTAACTTATGAATCAATCTTGGTATCAAATATTAGGTATGCAAGAAGTTAAACCTAACATGCGACCTAACTATATGATGGTCCATGGGTTACTCCATGATTAGCAGTGGTGACTCAAGGTTCAGCTCTGCACTAGCACCTGCGTATATCAACAGTTGTGACTCAAGGTTCAGCTCTTCACTAACACACACGAATACTAGCAGTTGTGACATCATGGTTTCGTTCTTCACTAATAGACACATAACCCCCACTTAATCACAAGGACCGTACCTTAGGGTGAAATAAAAATCTTTTTTCGGACCGACCGATTCCCAGAGTCCCAGGAACCATTCGAGAGACAAAACCTTGTGCACAAGTTATCCGAGACTAATGCATGACATGAAACATCTAGCAAATAAGATACTACAATGCATAGTTCTGAACAACAAGCACATGATTCCATCTTCTTATTCTTATCCCACAGATCATATTCAAAATATAAGGACTTACTATAGATCAGGTTACGCAGTGTAGGAATGAGGGACATGCAACATAGTTATATAGTAAAGCAAAATTATAAACTTCAAGCATGTAGTTTATTTCTTTTAGATTATCTTATTAGTGAGGTATCATTTGAAATATTTGAGTATGCAATTCAAGTGAACTAAAGATCATTTTATTAGGCATGCAGACTAAGGATTCATCGAAGGGCCAAAGCCACTCACCGAACGAATTAACGAGAGGATGGGGAAGCCTTATGCAGCTATCACTCCTTGGTTATGAGTCCTGAAATTGCAATAATACTTGGTTAGCATCCTTCGATCTCTTTCTTTTACAATTCAAAAAGAATGCGCAAGCGAGAAAACTGAATCATAAAAACCAAGTCATCGAAAGTAAGACAAAATACAAAGCAACACAAAACCAAGTAACAAAATAACTAACGAAAACTCTTGGACTCATTTCACTAGAAATTGTTCCATCAGTTTGAAGGGTTCATTGTATTTTGTTCGTGTTTATTTGGTGGTAATGTTTCCCCGAGACTCGGTAATCAACCGAGTCAAAGTAACAAGTATTCCATAAGTAACCCTCTAGGAGCGGGGCATTACATAGCATGCGCCCTAACTACCTGATATGCAGCTATCTCCATGAACAAGCTGACTTCTCTAACTCATTATCATATATCAGAAGTACCGCCTTCTTTCTAATAGACACACCCTCAGGACGCACTATTAGTCTCACCCCATCAGTAGCCTCCATCGACCATTCTAATAGCCGCACCCCTGAGATCCCGAAGGACTGTACCTCAGGGTGCACTATTAGTCTCCAAACAAGTCATTTAGCCTCCATCCACCATTCTAATAGCCACACCCCCCAAGATCCCGAAGGACCGATCCTCAGGACGCACTATTAGTCTCTCATCTTCTCAATAAAAAGCATAACACATCATGATAATACAAGCTTTTCATTCAATCTATCTTTACACAATAACAAGAAAACATGAACTTATCTTCTATTTAACAAGCATGACGATAGTTCTTCTTTATCTGTGCAGACAAGCCGACATCTCTTCTCTATGCGGCCAGGCCGCCATCTCTTGTTTTCAATTTAAGCATTTGCATACAGTTTTATCTTTTAAACCGATAAGGGAAACACATGCAATCAATCTCTATTAAAACAGACATGGCATCGTTCTTCTATCTCATTAACCAAGAATGCAGTTATACTCTATCTACAACATATGATAGATTCACAAGTTCAAGCAATTCTTTTACTCTTGTTTATTAGCCTGACAGTAGTCCGTTCTTCAATCTCTTTAACTAAGCATGCAGTTCTACTCTATCTTCCGTGGTCCTGATCGTCCCCGCTGGTCGTGAGATCACCACGCCAGGGTTCCCACGGGACGGTCGTTCCCTTCGGGACGTAATGTCGTACGAGCCTGGAGTTGCGCTCGCATAAGGCAACAACGATATTTGTCTTAGTTATCATCGAACCGATCGAGTTTGCAGCGGAGGAGCAGTGTTACAAACAATAATCCATCTGAGTATACGAGGCAAAGCTCAAGGCACGAGGTTAGCTAGTATGGTCTAATATTAACTAAGTATTATAAGATACCTTATATGTATATAGCCTATATAGTAAGTATACATATGTGTATATAATATATGTTATTGTATCTTAATTACCTAGCTAGTATAGTGTTAATTATATTAGTTATAACTTGAGGTTAGCTAGTATGGTCTAATATTAGTAAAGTATTAGCTATAAAGTATGTGTAATTAGTTTAGATGCTAAGGTAATATTACTAAATGATATTAGCTAGTGTATTCATGAGTTAGGTATATAGATACCCAGTAATATTAGCTACTTTAGCTAGTATCTTCAAGTTATGAACCTAGAAAACTAGGTATGACCTAGTATCACCTAGTAATTACTAGTATAGACTTGTAATCAACCTAAAAGTTATGTATGGACCTAAAATCAAGGTATTGGTCTAGTTTGACCTAGTTTGACTAGTATGACTTAGAAATGGCCTAAAACTCATATTTTGAGTCATTTTAGTTTATTATCACTTTATTACACCAAATGACATGATATTTTATATATAGCTCTGTATGACACTAGCTCGGACACCGAGTTATACCTTTTGCTCAGGACCACAGAAGAGTATACCTCTTTGTTAGTTTTTATTACATGATAGTATATATATCACATGATCTAGAACTGTATACTTGATTCTGACATGTAGTTACACGGACTGATACTATATGGATCCTGTCAGGAGATGTTATCCCTTATTATATACTCCGGATACTCCTTTCATATGTATTTTATCGTGTGCATCGGGTATTCCTTGTGCTCATGTTCATTCATAAAATTGGAGAGTTATAACTTTGAAGGTAAACTAGACGAGATCACTAGAATAATTATATTGGAATAAATAATATTTGAGAAATTAAAACATCAATGTTAAAATTGAAGATTGATAGCATAAAATTAAGTTTGAAGCCATTGAGGATACGAACCTCGAAGAAAAGAGGTGTTATTATTAGAAGGTGATGCAAATTGAGGTGGTAATGAGGACTAATAAAATAGATAAGGGCAATGATGATCTTGAGAATCTTATTTTAGTAGATCCAGTGGCGAAGAATAATGAATACAATCGAGGATTCAAATTTTATGGTACTAAAAATTGTGGTGAATATTAAGTATTAGTAGCTCACAAGTTAAGAAAAATCGTAGGATAACTAAGATAAGTTTTGGATCAAAGCAAATTGGTAAAACTTTGATGGATTTTAATATGTACATATTCAAGTGAAAGAGAAATTAAGTTGGAGACAAACTAGATGAGATTGTTCGAGGGTAATGAAGTAAATAATATTATGATCAAACACTGAATTGAGATTTTGATAAGTTGGATGGAACAAAATAAAGTTTTAAAGTGATAGGGAGTATACAATGAGATAAACTGATTTTCAAATATGAATTGAGGTAAACTGGGGGTTAAACTACAAGAGGAAAACATTGGTGGTCAAATAGTTAAATCAGGACAAGAATACCACATACAAGAGGATAGTAGGTGAAAGGCAATAAAATAAGGTATGAGATGTTTGGCTGAAAGAGTATACAAGTAGATAGAATCTTGAAATTGATACGATGGATTTGGAAAAACTCGAAGAGGAATTAAATTTTGAAAGATGGATACTTTTACGAAAAAGATTAAAATTTGGGATAATTATACCTTACAAGAGATGCAATTGATGACAGCGGATCGTAAGGGTAACTAGAAACAACAAGGAAGAAATATTGATGAATAAGATAAAGTAATTTCCACATGGGTTCATAAGAATTTTAAATATTAAGGATGATAAATTAGGAAGATATGATAAGAGTTAATGTATCAAGAACAATGTTGGGACTTGAACGGGGAGCTTCAAGATCAGTCTAAAAGGGAATCAAGGTTTTGTAAAACTTGATGATTATGTGATATTTTGAGGAAAGGAGATGTGTAAGCATTACCTTATATTAGAGCCATGAGGTATTCCTTATTTCTTGATCGTGTTTGGGATGTCCTAGTGCTAGTTCTTCCTTAAATTTTGAGGATAAAATTTTTCTAAAGGGGTAGGATTGTAACTACTACTTTTCGGGAGAGGAGTATTTTTGTCAGAGGAAACATGGCTGGCCCTATAAGGAGGTATTCATGTCAATGCACATTGCTTGGGAGAGAGAACATGGTCGGCCCTATAAGGAGGGGGTCTTTCTCTCTCCTCTCATTTATTACACTCTAATTTAGATCCCCAATTGTATTCTTTTCCAAATTGAATCATTCCTCCACCAATCCCTCTCAAATCACTCTCATTTCCTTCCATTTTTATCGTCTAAGGAGCATTGGAGCTTGGATTGCAAGGCGCACTTGGAGAAGAAAGAGTTGACTAAGAGCTTGTGTCCTAATTGTGTCAATTATGCTATTCATCAAAAATCCATCTCCTAATAGGTATAATTCTAAAATTTCTTATTTATTATACTCTAATTATTTTATTTGACCATTAGGAACCCTTCCATGGCTAAGGACTTGTAAACACCCAATTTTTTAAAAATTAAAATACGAAATTTTGGAATTTTTTATTGATTTTAATAATTAAAATTAATGTTCTTCAAAGGATAAATATTTTTGTGAATTAAATTAAATATTAAATTCTTGTGAAAATTATATTTTTGAGTGTAAAATAAATAATTAGTTATAGTGTAATTTTTTTGGAATTTATTGGGATCAAAAACTATTTTTAAATAGCTAAAAATATTTATTTTTAAATAAACCGGATTAAACCAACCTAAACTAACTTGAACCTAACCGAACCAAGCCTTGAAATAAACCAAACCAACCCTAACGGGTCGGATCTGAACCCGACCCGCTAACCCATACCCGACACGACCCGTCCCGACCCACTACCCGCTACAGTAATTGAATTTCTCTCCGCCTCCCCCGGCCGTTTTCCCCCCGCCGACTTCGCCGCCTACCATTCCGACCCGCTCGTCTCCCCCATCTGTTCACCTCCCGACCGCCTCCAACCGCTAACCCCTCCAGTCCCCGCCTTTCCCTATTTAAACTCCACCGCGACGAATCCCCCAACGCCATCACAGCCACTGCCTCTGCCACTTCAGCCGACGACACCTCCGCGAGCCCGAGCCTCCGGCAACGACTCCTCCGCCGTGACTCGACGATGGCGATGCCGACCCCAGAGTCGACCATCAGCCACCGCAGCACCCGTCGCCACCTCGCAGTCACCGTGCCGCGCCGCGCCGCCCCGCCCCGTGTGGGCAGTATAGTCATTTCCGACCCTTGTTCTGGTGAGTATTTCTCTCTCCTTGTTGTGTCAATTTTCGAATGGACTGTTGCGACATGTTTGCTGTGTAACCCTCTCGAACCTCGTATAATTAGACTGGGGTATCGTTTCCTGTGTCGATCGCAAACCGTGACGCAAAAATTAAAAAAAAAAGCCCAATTTTGGACTTCAAAAACTGTCCCAAACTCACAAGTTCACGGCCGTTTTACGTCCAACCTAGTTAATGTTTTCAAAATTAACTTGAACAATAAATTAGACAATATAACCAAGTTTGAAATCCTGTAATTAGTTTATTTTATTGTGTTGTAATTTATGTTTTATTCGTGGGTGAAGTTGACCAAAATCTTGGTTATTTAAACCCAAATTCTCTCGAAACTGTGTGCGTCCCGCTAAACGAGGCAACTTCGTCGTATACAAATTTTACCGAAAGGTGCGTATCGTCAATGCGGACGTGTGAGATTTCACAAAAGTTGATTTGGATGTGCAGCACACCAGAATTAACGCGTATCCGTCGAAATTGCCCTGTATTAGCCATGTTCTGAAACTCGTTGTAACTTCGTATGTGCTTGTCGTTTCGGGTGTCAATGTCGTATGCGGAGTTGTGTAACGTCACCTAGAGAGCTGATATCGCGATCCTATATATTTTCGTGCTTGCATTATCAAGTATGTCATACCATAGGACACCTGACACTATTCATGAGATAGAATCTTTCCTGAGTTATTCATGGTGATTCTGTATAGGCTTATAGGATTCGTGACATAGGTCTTGCATATACATAGATATTATTATGACTCACTGTATTAGTTAGAGGTCATGATCTTGCGTGTTATGGACATGAGACGTGAGGTTACATTGGGTAGGGAGAGTCTTACCATACTAAAGGCTGATTATGTTATATATATATTACATTACTGGAAGTGCCTTAGACTCTGACCAGAGCTTTGGCACACTTACTGGCCCTTCGAGATAATAAATACTGCTATGGATTTCTCCGACACAGAGCCTGTAGTAGTTTCAGCTGAGTATGATTAATGCTCTCATTTGCATATCACATAGCTGGTTACATAGTTTGCCCTACTGATATATTTTTATACTGCATTTATTTGGCTTGAGTTATTCTTGTACCTTGCTATGTCCTCTGAGAACCTGGATCCAGATTATGTCCCCAGGTATAGCAGAGGAGGTCTACCCCGAGGTATACGGGACATGAGCAGACATTGGAGTAGTACCAGTACCAGAGGACGAGGTGATGCCAGAAGATTTCTCCTTAGTATTTGCTTTATATACTCAGTCATTTCTGTTCTTGATACTCTATTTCATGCCTCGTGGATTTCTGTATTAAACTCATTATCAGGTTATTCTCTGAGATATTTTATTGAGACTTGTTGATTTATATTTCATCTTGATTATTCTGATATTTAAACTGTGATTATCTTTTGTGGATGAGATTAGAATTAGACTGTGACTTGTATTGTAGACCTTTATTGTTGTTTCATAGCTTAAGTACACTCTAATGGGTCCATTAAATTGGGTTTGTCCATTAGAGTGTGATGTTGGCCATTGTCACATGTCTAGTTCCTCGGTATTTTTGGACTGGAGCGTGACAGGACTAGCCATAGAAAGAAGAACTAGGTTCATATGACCCCTATTGTGACTTCTATATTGAGTTTTGTGCCTAATTTGGAGAAATTCGAGATTGGGTCATTATGTGTTTGATAAAATATTTCTTAGGTAATTTTAGAATGAGATTCATGATTCAGAGAGGCGTACGTATCCACAATTGTATACGAGGAGTGCGTATCATGATACGTCATGATACGGAGTCGTAGGAGGAGTATTTTCATGTATTTTAGGGCCCTAGCATGCTAAATTATATATATATATATATTATGTTTGGTGATTTGGTTGTGTTGCTCGAGCTTGGGGAGAGTAACGTGGTGTTTTGAGGTGTGTATCGTGCGTATCGAGGAGGGATATGGTGTGTATCATGGTGATACTTGAGTGTGCCCACCAAGTGTTTGGTGTTGGTTGTGAGTATGTTTCCACCTATAGTATTATATATATATATATATATATATATATATATATATATATATATATATATATATATATATATATTGGTATCGAGAGTGTGCTGGAAGCTTCAGTGAGTGAGTATTTGTGCTAACAAGGAATGTATCTAATTGAGTGTTAGATGTATTATTTAAATAAAGGTATATATTTTTTGTGTGTGTATTGAGCATGGGGGATGTGATACCTGGTGGGTGAGGCATTGGTGAATTGTGAGTGTGTGTACTATAATTTAAGGGTGTGCACAACAGTTATTTGGAGCAAGGGGTGCACTGATTTGGTGTAGTCCACATTTCGTACAGGTAATGTGGAAATGAGAGGGGGTATATATGCACTGTGTGCACAGATATCAGTAATAACAGCAGTAGTAGTAGCTTATAGGAGGTTTGGGTGTATTAAGGGAGGAGGGGTATAGTTTAAGCTGCATAGATTGGTATGTATTCTCCAGTAGCTTAAGTTGCTGTAGGGTGTAGTTGTTTTTGGCTAGAAACTAGGAATTAAGTAGGGTGTATCAGTGTCATGAGCAAGGTGAGTATTGGAGATAGGTGGGGGAAGCTTGAGTGATGTTTGTGTGTTTGAACAAGACCTATGTGAGGAATGGGGAGAATATTAGCAGCTAGGGGTGTATCCTGACTTGGGGTTCATGAGGAAACCAATGGGACAATCAATTGTGCACTGTGAAATGAAGGGAATGGTACAATAATAGTAGAGCAAGGGAACCTGTGCACATATGCACAGGCAATACCTTGTGTGGAGGTGTGTATACTGATTATGAGGGTATGTGGGGGAGGCTTGGAGATGTGTAGTAGTTTGGAATAATATATGGGAGAGTGCAGTAGTGGGAGCAAGAACATGAAGTGGTTCTGTTCTGATGTTGTAGTGCAACTGCAAACTTGTGCAGGAGCAAGTTGCAGTATCTGTTCTACTGCACTTGACAGTAGCTAGGTGAGCACATTCCTATGCATGTGCAACTCTGTGCTTGTGAGTAGAAGGGATGCAGTGGGTGTATGCTTGTGTGAAGGATAATATGTGTTAAAGTGAGTGTTGTGTCAATACAGTTGGAATGTGAGTATAGTGTATAATTAGTGACTTGGTTTCAAGGTATTGAGATACTTGTGGGTAAGAGACAAGTATATAATATATATTATTGTATCTTAATTACCTAACTAGTATAGTGTTAATTAATATTAGTTATAACTTGAGGTTAGCTATTATGGTCTAATATTAGTAAAGTATTAACTATAAAGTATGGGTAATTAATTTAGATGCTAAGGTAATATTAATAAATGATATTAGCTAGTGTATTCATGAGTTAGGTATATGGATACCCAGTAATATTAGCTAGTTTAGCTAGTATCTTCAAGTTATGAACCTAGAAAACTAGGTATGACCTAGTAATTACTAGTATAGACTTGTAATCAACCTAAAAGTTAGGTATGGACCTAAAATTAAGGTATTGGTCTAGTTTGACCTAGTTTGACTAGTATAACTTAGAAATGGCCTAGAACTCATATTTTGACTCATTTTAGTTTATTATCACTTTATTACACCAAATGATATGATATTTCATATATAGGTCTGTGTGACACCAGCTCGGACAACGAGTTATACCTTTTGCTCAGGACCACATGTGAGTATACCTCTATGTTAGTTTTTATTACATGATAGTATATATATCACATGTTCTAGAACTGTATACTTGATTCTGATACGATGTTACACAGACTGGTACTATATAGATCATGTCAGGAGATGTTATCCCTTATCATGTACTTAAGATACTCCGTCCACATGTACTTTATCGTGTGCATCAGGTATTCCTTGTGCTCGTATTCATTCGTGTTCTCCGTCTACTTATATTATTCGTATACGTAACATATCGTGATCGGATCCATGAGTATTGGTTGGGGCGGAGGAGTAAAAGTTGGTTATGTGATCAAAGCCTATAGTGTATTCGTGTTCATGTCGATTATACACCTCACGTATAATCGAGTTACCTTAAAATAAACGTGTTAAACCTAAACCGATCACATAACGAACTTGTACTCTAAGACACTTAGTTAGTGTTCTAATTTCTCTTACTTATCTCAGTTATATTTTCATTCCATAGTTACTTGTACATCTTGTATTCTTTTCTATTATTTGTCATATATTCTCTACCATGTATTTAGAACTGCTTTCAGAGTTTTGTACCTCGCTCAAATCCTGACTGGATATTTTTTTTTAGATGACTGGTTAGATAAGATGTGTCCTACCTATTACGGACCACAAGATGGAAAGCCAGTTGAGATAGCACCCGTAGAGCATGTTGAGATAGAGCCAGCTGTTAATGAGACTTAGCTATTTTCTTTATTATATTGGATATGTCTCAGTTTAGACATTTTGACATGTATATTATATTTGAGATTATTGTGTTGTGTTTAGACTATTAGACTTGGTTGGATTGTATTTGTGACACCGTGATTCATTTCTTCTATTCTATATCGTGCTATTATCTTCCTTTAGTTTTATATTATGATTGAGTATTGATTACCATTATCATATTGTCCTTCGTTTGGGGTTGATACATTATTGATAGGTACATTATATATATATATATATATATATATATATATATATATATATATATATATATATATATATATATATATATATTGTGTGTGAGATGTTTATATAGTATTGTTGACCTAGACAGCGTTCTACTGTCGATGCTGTGACGTAGGCTAGACGTACCCAAGTACTCGTGCCCTTATACCGGGTGCGGGTCGTGACACAATATCTCTCATAAGTTATGATGTTTAAAATAGCACCCCTAGAAATAAAGAGTTGTGTCTTTTGATTGTACCTCTTGATGGATATAGGTATATGTATATAAATTGATCACTTGGGCCCTAATTATCACCAAGGAACTTTGTCTTATACATTAGTCTGCGAATTCCATTAATATAAGAGACTCAGGTTTGGTAGAGAAAAGAAGACCCTTGAAGTTATACTATTTATTATATCTAAAAACTATGACTGAAGGTACGTTCCTAATTTCTTCCGTATTAAAGTTCTAACATTTGGTATCAGAGCCAGGTTGTGACATGCATCTGTGTAAACTCCCTCGACCAGATTTCAGTATTTTAGAATTATTTTTAGTAATTTAGGATTTATTGAAATATTTTAATTTATTTTGCTTACGTATCCTATTGATTTGTGCACCTGTCTATCACCCAATTATTTAGAGCATTACACTAGCTGTTATCCCCAAACAAAGTCCACAAACCCCTACTAGACATGACAACCTACTATCCTGCACTTTGTGCAACTCACAGATGTGCTGGTATGAGTCTCGTTTTAGACGCACAAATATCGTTACAAACGTACGTATTTATTTTTAATTAAATTCCCTGATCTGTACCCATCTCTGTTCCAATAGGGATTTGAGGCCCAACATGCACCTGTTTTGCCTAAACAAAAATACATTATTATTCTACACTGAGTATACTACAATTAGTATATTTACACTGTACTGAAATTATGGACCTACCTATTTTTAAATAATTAGAAAACACCGTGCGCATTAATTATTAATTAATTAATATGGTGACCCGTATCACCCAAAAACCAGGCCCAGCCCCTGCCCAGGCTCACCCCTACCACCCTCAGGGCCCTCACACAGCAATCCCCCTCAGTTCGGTGCATTTTAGCATTTTCAGAAATAGGGTGCTTTTCCCAGACAAATTGCGTAATTACGCAATTTCCCAATTAATAGGACCTTTATGCAATTTATAAAATTACAGGGTCTTTTCTGTAAATATCCAGTGTGAGGTGTCAACCTCCTATTGGAGGGTGAACCTACACCGTCCATTTGGCAGTGGGACCCACCCAAAAATATCCATAAATATACTATAAATATCTATAGATATTTATTAATTAAAATTACCTAAAAACTCTTAAACCCTAACCCTATTTACATAAATGCCATCAACCCAAACCCTATTTAAACCGATCTCCCCCTTCCGAAATCCCCACACCACCTCTCTCAGCCACCACCAACTACCGGACCTCCGCCGAACGCCTCGCCCCTCCCCCAGCCACTCCCCGGCCGACGACCACCCCCCCTGGCGCCGCCGGCGCCGCCTACAGCCTCTGCAGAACCAACACCCCAACAACACCAACAGCAGCTCCTCCCTCCCGACCTCTTCCAACCACCACCTCCGGCCACCGTGGACCACCGCCACTGCCCCCATCCGCTTCGCCTCGACCCCCTCTACCGGATCACCACCTTCCCGTCGCCCCACGGCCACCGCCCCGGCCGCCAGCTCCCCCGCAGCGTCCTCCCCCGACTTCCCGACCACTTCATCCAGCCACCCCCAACGGCCTCCAACTTCCCCTTCGGTCGCCTCCGACCACCGCCACCACCACGGAGCTCTTCGCCGTCGCCCCCTCCGTCGATCCCCCACCCTGCACCGCCGCCTCCGCCATCGCCTGCGCCGCTGCAGCTGTTGCAAGACGTCGCTGCTGCTGTTGCTGTTGACAGCAGCTGCTGTTGACAGCAGCTGCTGTTGCAGCCGCCGTCCCGGCCAGCCACCGACTGCTCCGCCGCCGTCCTCCCACCGGCGACGAGGCGTGGGCCCCCCTGTCTGACAGGTATACCCCCCTATCTTTACGTATATACGTAGTTATATGTATATGTATGTATATATGTATTTATATATGTATATATATGTATATTAATATATATGTTTATATATATATTATATGTTATAATATATAATTTATATTATATTATTATATAATTATTTAATACTGTATAATATACAGTATATATATATATTATTATATATTATATATATATTATTATTATATGTATTAAGTATATATTTATGTATATATATATATATATATATATATATATATATATATATATATGTATATTTATATATATATATATATGTATTTGTATATATTGTATTGTCACGCCCCAGTCCCAAAATATCGAGGGACTGGACACGTGGCAATGGCCAGCAGCACGCACCAATGGATAACCCAATTTAATGGAGCCATCAGGGCGTACTTAAGCTGTAACGAAGGTCTACTACAAAAAATCACACTAATCTCATCCATAAAGATAAAGAAATAAACTGCATAATAAAATGGAAATAAGTAGCAACAACAAGTTAGTCGGGAAAATAATCCGACTTAGGTCTGAATACACTGGCTCAATAGGCCAGGAACAAGAGAGATAAACATAAGTAAATACTGAGTACGGGAACAGGTACTCAGGAGAAGTCTTCGGCAGTCACCTCGTCTTCAGGGTTCAGTTCTGCTCCAGCAATAGCTTCAGCTCCTGTCCCGTATACCTCGGGATACTGCTCCTCAGCTAAACCTGGGGACATAATCCATTCCAGGTCCTCAGTGGACATAGCAAGGCACAAAATAAAACAAGCCAAATAATAAGCAGTGTAATTAAATTAAATTAAATGAAGCAGCAGGGTAAACTATGTAACCATCTATGTGATATGCAAATGAGAGCAACACTAGTACTCAGGCTGAGACCGCTACAAGCTCTGTGTCGGGGAGCCGGTAGCAGCAATAACACGTAAAGGGTCTAGCTCTGCTGGAGAGTCTACAATCTCACAATAATAGTAGATATATATATATAACAGCCTGTAGCCTGTGTGTCTCTCCCCACCCAATGTAACCACGCAAGCCATGACCATAACGTCTCATGTCCATGTCAGCGGGATTATAACTAATGCAACAAGTCATACTGTCTATAACTAAAATATCTCTGTCAAGTCCTGTATCCTATACAGAATCACCACGAATATCTCAGGAGGATTCTGTCCATGATAGTGTCAAGTGTCCTGGGTTGTAGGGTACTTGATAGGTCAAGTACAAAAGTAAGGGGATCGGAAATCCATCTCTAAATGACGAACCCAACACCGCGTACGGTGTTGGCACCCGACTATGATCGGACACTAGGTACGTCACGCATTTCCTAGGTTAAGCAGTTTAAACAAGTTTATATGAATTTACACAAGACATCCAGCAAAGTATTATTACAGGAAATATGAAAATAAAGACTGCAAGTTTGGCAAGGTACACTTGCTTGATGTTTGGATTCCACTAAGGTCCTGGTTTCGGAAATTTCTAGAGATGTCTTCGAAAGCTGAAATAGACAGTACCATCATGCTCAGAAGGTGTCAAATAGCTAGGAACGCCTGTCCTTGGGTCCAATTTGGAGACAAGGGCAAAAACGGCAGTTTCGGACCAAAACGGGGTCCACCGGTGGGCCCGCTTTGCACCGAAAAACGTGTCAGGGTTAACGGTCTCTAAATTCACCAAACTTAGTGTCATCAGGTCAGGAACGCTGATACGAACCCAACGGAACTTTTAGATTAGAATTCTGATGAGCCGATCACGAAATCGCCCGTCGAGTGGGGCCTGTGGGGCCCACGACATGCGATTTCGTCAACGTTCTCAGAATCGAACCAAACTTGACCCACAGGACCAGCGTATCGCTACGAGTCCGATGGCGCAAGTTTTGTCTCGATCTGACATGTGTGTACGAAGTTAGGGTAAATTGCAGAAAAGACGGATACGGGACGATGTCCGCGGATACGCGTTGATTCCGGTGTGCGCGCACACCCGAATCAGCTTCCGCAAAATCCCATATGTCCGTATCTACGGGGCGCACGCATCTGTGAAGACCGCACGCGACCAAGTCGTCCCGTTTGGCGGGACGTACTCAGTTTCGGGGTGAAACTGGGTCTGGTTTTTCCTGTTTTTGGATCTCGGTGTGCGATCACCACAGGACGCGATGCCCCGAGCGGTTTATTCGGGCACCGAGAGGGTCATACAGGCTTCGCAATACAATTTACAGAATTGAAAATGGAGCTACGAGCAAAAAGTTACGGGTACCTGAACGAGGCTCCTCGAAACGGACTTTGCCGTGTCCGACTCGTGTCCTGGACACGTGTCCACTGCTAGGGCTAGGGTTCACTGTGTCCGGGTCTGTGTCCGCGGTCGGGTTCGACCGAGACTCGCCGGGGAAGGGCGGCTCAAGGCGGCGGAGGCTCGACGAGGGGCTGGGCGGCTCTCGGGGAGGCGGAGATGGGCCAGGGGAGGCCGGCGGCCGGCGCTGGGAGGAGAGGGGAAGGAAGAGGGAGGAGGCGGAGGTGGTGGTTCTGGAGGGGCTCGCCGGACGGGACCGGAGGCGGCGACGACTGGGCTAGGGGATCGAGGTGGTAACGGCTGGCCGGAGCTAGGGGGAGGTGACCGGAGCTAGGGTTAGAGGGGGAGATGAGGGAGGAGGAGGACCGGAGGGGTAGGGGGTTTTATAGGCTGGGGCTGGGGCGGGGGTGAGGCCGAGGTCGGGGCGACGTGGGCCGAGGGAGTCGGCCGAGGGGAGCGTGGGGCGGGGGTCGTGGCCGACGGGCGCGTGACGGGCGGCAGAAATTTTGGGGCGGCGTAGGGGACAGGGGAGATGGGTATGGGGGTCGGGTCGGGCGCGGATCCGGGCTGGGCGGACCCGCCCGACCCGCTAGGTTAGGTTGGGTCTGGGCTGCTAATGGGCTCGGCCCACTGGGCCGGGCCGGCCCCTAAAAATAATAATAATACAGTAAATATAATAATAATATTAATAATAATAATTAATTAATAATTTAATTAGAAAAATAGTTTTTAGGCTCTTAAAAATAGGTCTGATGTCCAATAAAATCCCAGAAAATTACCCTAAGTCAGGTTTTCTATTTTACACCATAAAATCATATTTTCATCACATTTTAATATTATATATTAGCAGTTAAAAATCATAAAATCAGCACAGAACCCTATGTAAATTTCAGAAAATTACAGAAAATTCCCAAAATTGATTTTTAAAAAATGTAAAAATTTAGGGTGTTTACAATCTACCCCCTTAAGAGGATTGCGTCCTCGCAATCGAAGGGTAAACTATAAAGGCAAGATTTTACAGAATTAAAGAATGCTCAGGTTTTACCTGCATTAGCAAATAAGTGTAGATAACGCTGGCGCATAACATCTTCTCGCACTCAGGTCGATTCGCCAGGAGAGTGCTGTTTCCAAGCTACCCGAACCAGTCTGATTGTCTGCCCTCGCAGTGTCTTCTCACTGGTGTCGAGTATACCCACTGGCTGCTCCTCGTATCTCAGGCTAGGTCCCACCGAAATCTCAGAATGATCAACTATATGACTTGGGTCTGTCACGTATCTCCTCAGTTGTGAGACGTGGAATACATCATGCACTCTCTCTAAGGATAGAGGTAATGCAAGACGGTAAGCCACCTCACCAATGCGCTCCAAGATATCGAATGGCCCAATGTACCTTGGGCTTAACTTGCCTCTGCTGCCAAATCTGATAGTACCTCTGGTGGGCGAGATCCTCAAAAATATATGCTTTCCTTCCTTGAACTCCAGGGGACGTCTGTGCGCATCGGCCCAATGCTTCTGTCTATCTTGGGCTGCACGGAGATGATTCTGAATCTGCCTTACTTTCTCCACTGTCTCCGTTACCAACTCTGGACCCAGTAATTGACGTTCGCCAACGTCACTCCAGCATATCGGTGATCTGCACTTCCTTCCGTACAACGCCTCGAAAGGTGCCATCTGAATGCTTGCCTAATAGCTGTTGTTGTAGGAGAACTCCACTAAGTGCAGATGATCTTCCCAAGATCCTCCAAAGTCCAGTATACATGATCGCAGCATATCTTCCAGGATCTGAATTGTGTGCTCTGATTGGCCATCTGTCTGGGGATGATAGGCAGTACTGAACTTGAGCCTGGTACCAAGACTCTCTTGCATGCTTCGCCAGAAGTGAGATATAAATCTCGAGTCTCGATCTGATACAATACTAACCGGCACTCCATGTAATTTTACGATCTGTCGCATATACATGTCGGCTAGTACTTCCGTGGATTGTCCGACCCTAAATGGCAAAAAATGAGCCGACTTAGTGAGCCGATCCACGATGACCCATACTGCATCCTTTCCACTAGGGCTTCTTGGAAATCCAGTGACGAAGTCCATGGTAATATGCTCCCACTTCCATTCAGGAATGGGAAGCGGCTGCAACATACCTGCAGTCCTTTGGTGCTCGGCCTTCACCTGCTGGCAGACTAAGCATTTTGCCACAAATCGGGCAATCTCCCTTTTTATTCTATGCCACCAGTAATATTGTCTTAGGTCCCGGTACATTTTGGTTCCTCCTGGATGAACAGAGTATATGGAGCTATGTGCTTCTGTCATCAACTCCTGCCTTAATTCTCCATTTGGAACATATAGGCAATTTTTGTACCTTAATGTCCCGTCCTCGTGGATGCGAAGTCCCGTTTGCATGCCTGCTTTGGTTCTCTCTTTCAGCCTTCGGAATCTGACATCATTAGGCAAAGCTTATTTGATTCTCTCCACCAGCGATGACTTCACTTCGAGATTAGCCAGCAAACCATTTTGTCCAGGTAGAACAACCTCTATCTGAAGATCTTGCAAGTCTTGTAATAGCTGAGGCTGCTCCGTTAAGAAATAAGCCGAGGGTTTTCTGCTGAGGGCGTCGGCTACAATATTTGCTTTCCCCTGGTGGTACTGCAGATCGATGTCAAAGTCCACCATCAACTCAAGCCAACGCCTTTGCCTCATGTTGAGCTCCTTCTGTGTATAAACATACTTCAAGCTCTTATGATCAGTGAATATTTCGACCTTCTCTCCATACAGATAATGTCTCCAGATCTTCAATGCAAAAATTACTGCAGCTAGCTCCAGGTCGTGCGTTGGGTAATTCTTCTCGTGGACCTTCAACTGCCTCGATGCATAAGCGATAACCTTGCCATGTTGCATCAAGACACAACCTAGTCCACTACCAGACGTATCACTATAAACAACAAAACCTTCTGACCCTGAGGGAAGAGTCAAGACTGGTGCTGTTGTTAGACGCCTCTTCAATTCTTCAAAGGCATTCTGGCATTCTTCCGTCCATATGAACTCCTGATCCTTCCGTGTCAGCTTAGTCATAGGTTCTGCGATCCTTGAAAATTTTTCTACGAACCGCCGGTAATACCCAGCAAGTCCAAAAAAACTTCTCACTTCCGCAACCGAGGTAGGGGTAGGCCAGGTTTCTATAGCAGTGACCTTCTCTGGGTCCACAGACAGTCCTTCACCCGAGATAATATGCCCTAAGAATGGCACCTTGTCCATACAGAACTCACATTTGCTGAGTTTGGCATACAGCTTCTCCCTTCTCAAAGTTTCCAGCACAATTCTGAGGTGTTCCTCGTGCTCTTCGTGGTTCTTAGAGTAGACTAGGATATCATCAATGAATACTACCACGAACTTATCCAAGTACTGATGGAAGAATCCATTCATTAAACTCATAAATACGGCGGGTGCGTTGGTTAAACCAAACGACATTACTAGGAACTCATAATGTCCATATTTAGTTCTAAAGGCCGTCTTTGGGATATCTTCCTTCTTCACCCTAATCTGGTGATAACCGGATCTATGGTCAATCTTTGAGAATACCCTAGCACCACTCAATTGGTCAAACAAGTCATCAATGCGTGGTAATGGGTACCGGTTCTTAACAGTTACAGCATTAAGGGCTCTGTAATCAATGCACAACCGTACAGTTCCATCTTTCTTGGGTACAAAAAGTATAGGTGCTCCCCAAGGTGAAACACTGGGCCGGATAAATCCTTTCTCCAGAAGGTCGTCAACTTGTGCTTTCAACTCCACTAACTCCTTAGGTGCTAGCCGATATACCGATGAAGTGATAGGTTCGGCTCCTGGAGTTAGGTCTATTGTGAATTCTATCTCCCGATCAGGTGGTAAACCTGGAAGATCGTCGGGAAATACGTCCATAAATTCCGTTATGACTCTTGGGTAACTTGAATCTTCTTCTACAGTCAATACCCTAAGAGTTGGCTGGACCCCTTGTTCTACAGCTCCTCTAAAAAATTCAAACTCAGGAAGGCTAGGGGGTCTAAATATCACTTTTCCAAGCCAGCAATCCAGTGTCGCATGGTACTGACTTAACCAGTCCATACCAAGTACAACATCGTAATCAGGCATAGAAAAGATCAAGAATTGGGCTCGCATCTCTCGGCCATAGACTACCACTGAACATGATCTACAAGTATCACTAACCGGGATAATTCCACCTCCCGTTAGAATTCTCTTCATCTTCGAGAGAGGTGCGGTAGCTATTCTATGTGTGGCTACGAAGCTAGCAGCAATAAATAAATACGAGGCTCCAAAATCAAATAATGCTACAGCAGGAATTGAAGCTACTAATATGGTACCTGCTATCACTTCGCCTGCAGTAGCTTCCTCAGTGACTGCTAGTGCATATGCCTGACCTCGTCCCTAAGCGGGACCCCTTTGCTGACGAGCTTGCTGGAACATTGCTGCCTGAGGTGGTAGAGGTGGCCTGGCTCCTCCAGGCCCTGTCTGTGTTGCTCCCCCAGCTAGAAGAGCTGAGGTAGAGCTGGTCGATTCGGAACTCCCTCCCGACGTTTCGAGCAGTCCTTTGAGAAGTGTTGTCCAGATCCGCAAACTAGGCAGAGCCCCAGCTTGCGTCTACATTCTTTTTCAATATGTCCTACCTTGCCGCAGTAATGGCAAGTAGGCAGGTTCTTAGTTGCTGCTCTTGGAGACGGGCTCTTCTGGGGCCGTTTAGCAGATTCCCCTGGTGATGACTTGGACGGTGCTGAGGAGAAGGGACGTTTCAGGCTTGATTCCCTCCGAGTAACGCGCTCTAGCCGACGTGCTGCAGCTAGGACGTCGGAGTAAGATATGGGCGCGACCGATCCGATTAACTTTTGAAGCTCGAACCT
Organism: Iris macrosiphon; assembly: GCA_036927795.1. Lineage (NCBI taxonomy): Eukaryota > Viridiplantae > Streptophyta > Magnoliopsida > Asparagales > Iridaceae > Iris > Iris macrosiphon. Next base: position 165,802,256 of record JAYESA010000012.1, read on the forward strand.
GAGCCCATCAAAGAACTTTTTTGCCTTCTCCTCTTCGGTAGGAATTAGGGAAGGGGCGAAGCGGCTCAGGCGAATGAATTCGGCGTTATATTCCTCCACCGTCATGTTGCCTTGGATCAGGCGGTTAAATCTGTCTCAGAGTTCTGACCGAGCCACAGCGGGGATGTACATTTCCTGGAAGAGTCTGGAGAACTCCTTCCAGGTAACCTGATCATGGCCGAGCCTTCTTTCTTCGGACAGCCACCAATGGTGCGCGTTGTCCGTCAGTTGCATCCTGACGGCAGTCATCCACTTGTCCCTTGGAAGTTCAGTGGCCTCCAACTGATATTGCGTGTTCGTAAGCCATTCATGAACTTCAGTTGGTCCTTCCTTGCCCGAGAAGGTACGGGGTTTGAGTTGACGGAAATCCGTGATAGATCCCGTCGCTAGCCGCCTATTTGGTGGATTTGCATGTTCCAATGATGCGACTAGGCTGTTCCTTAGGTTCTCGGCCTCTCGGCGTTGGGTCTCCTGTTGAATCTGTTGTTGTGCCTGCATCATGGCATAGAACATCTGGAACATTTGCTGTCCGTCCATTGCCTGTCCTGGAGGAAAGACAGGCATCGTAGGAGGGAACTGGGGAGGAGGCGGGATGTCATCACGCCTGAACCTGGAACTTGGCTGGCCAGTTTGATTGCTCTGAGAGGATTGTCCTCTGGTATCTGGCGTCGTTCCAGCTTCACAGGTAACCCTCGCTTCAGGCGTTGTACCCAAGGGGGTCTCATCACCACTTCTGGGATCCATTTCTCGGCATCAAAAGGAAACAATGAGAACGCACAGAGGAATCAAAACAGGATGCAGTTCAAGCAATTTAATTGAATTCGACATAGAGTTCAAAAACGATTCAATCAATGGATGAGATCCTATAACTTATCCTATCTTATTGCAGGCCTGTTCGGTCCCTAAGTTGAAACCGAACAATTTAGTTTTGACCTGCATGGGCCACCACAAAAATTATGTCACGCCCCAGTCCCAAAATATCGAGGGACTGGACACGTGGCAATGGCCAGCAGCACGCACCAATGGATAACCCAATTTAATGGAGCCATCAGGGCGTACTTAAGCTGTAACGAAGGTCTACTACAAAGAATCACACTAATCTCATCCATAAAGATAAAGAAATAAACTGCATAATGAAATGGAAATAAGTAGCAACAACAAGTTAGTCGGGAAAACAATCCGACCTAGGTCTGAATACACTGGCTCAATAGGCCAGGAACAAAAGAGATAAACATAAGTAAATACTGAGTACGGGAACAGGTACTCAGGAGAAGTCTTCGGCAGTCACCTCATCTTTAGGGTTCAGTTCTGCTCCAGCAATAGCTTCAGCTCCTGTCCCGTATACCTCGGGATACTGCTCCTCAGCTAAACCTGGGGACATAATCCATTCCAGGTCCTCAGTGGACATAGCAAGGCACAAAATAAAACAAGCCAAATAATAAATAGTGCAATTAAATTAAATTAAATTAAGCAGCAGGGTAAACTATGTAACCATCTATGTGATATGCAAATGAGAGCAACACTAGTACTCAGGCTGAGACCGCTACAAGCTCTGTATCGGGGAGCCGGTAGCAGCAATAACACGTAAAGGGTCTAGCTCTGCTGGAGAGTCTACAACCTCACAATAATAGTAGATATATATATAGAACAGCCTGTAGCCTGTGTGTCTCTCACCACCCAATGTAACCACGCAAGCCATGACCATAACGTCTCATGTCCATGTCAGCGGGATTATAACTAATGCAACAAGTCATACTGTCTATAACTAAAATATCTCTGTCAAGTCCTGTATCCTATACAGAATCACCACGAATATCTCAGGAGGATTCTGTCCATGATAGTGTCAAGTGTCCTGGGTTGTAGGGTACTTGATAGGTCAAGTACAAAAGTAAGGAGATCGGAAATCCATCTCTAAATGACGAACCCAACACCGCGTACGGTGTTGGCACCCGACTATGATCGAACACTAGGTACGTCACGCGTTTCCTAGGTTAAGCAGTTTAAACAAGTTTATATAAATTTACATAAGACATCCAGCAAATTATTATTACAGGAAATATAAAAATAAAGACGGCAAGTTTGGCAAGGTGCACTTGCCTGATGTTTGGATTCCACTAAGGTCCTGGTTTCAGAAATTTCCAGAGATGTCTCCGAAAGCTGAAATAGACAGTACCGTCACGCTCAGAAGGTGTCAAATAGCTAGGAACGCCTGTCCTTGGGTCCAATTTGGAGACAAGGGCAAAAACGGCAGTTTCGGGCCAAAACGGGGTCCACCGGTGGGCCCGCTTTGCACCGAAAAACGTGTCAGGGTCAACGGTCTCTAAATTCACCAAACTTAGTGTCAACAGGTCAGGAACGCTGATACGAACCCAACAGAACTTTCAGATTTGAATTCTGATGAGCCGATCACGAAATCGCCCGTCGAGTGGGGCCTGTGGGGCCCACGATACGCGATTTCGTCAACGTTCTCAGAATCGAACCAAACTTGACCCACAGGACCAGAGTATCGCTACAAGTTCGATGGTGCAAGTTTCGTCTCGATCTGACGTGTGTGCACGAAGTTAGGGTGAATTGCAAAAAAGGCGGATACGGGGCGATGTCCGCGGATACGCGTTGATTTCGGTGTACACGCACACCCGAATCAGCTTCCGCAAAATCCCACACGTCCGTATCGACGGGGCGCACGCATCTGTGAAGACCGCACGCGACCAAGTCGTCCCGTTTGGCGGGGCGTACTCAGTTCCGGGGTGAAACAGGATCTGGTTTTTCCTGTTTTTGGATCGCGGTGTGCGATCACCACAGGACGCGATGCACCGAGCGATTTGTCCGGGCACCGAGAGGGTCATACAGGCTTCGCAATACAATTTACAGAATTGAAAACGGAGCTACGAGCAAAAAGTTACGGGTACATGAACGAGGCTCCTCGAAACGGGGTTTGCCGTGTCCGACTCGTGTCCCGGACACGTGTCCACTGCTAGGGCTAGGGTTCACTGTGTCCGGGTCTGTGTCCGCGGTCGTGTTCGGCCGAGACTCGCCGGGGAAGGGTGGCTCAGGGCGGCGGAGGCTCGACGAGGGGCTGGGCGGCTCTCGGGGAGGCGGAGATGGGCCAAGGGAGGCCGGCGGCCGGCGCTGGGAGGAGAGGGAAAGGAAGAGGGAGGAGGCGGAGGTGGTGGTTCTGGAGGGGCTCGCCGGACGGGACCGGCGGCGGCGACGACTGGGCTAGGGGATCGAGGCGGTAGCGGCTGGCCGGAGCTAGGGGGAGGTGACCGGAGCTAGGGTTAGAGGGGGAGATGAGGGAGGAGGAGGACCGGAGGGGTAGGGGGTTTTATAGGCTGGGGCTGGGGCGGGGGTGAGGGGAGCGTGGGGCGGGTGGCGGAAATTTTGGGGCGGCGTGGGGGACAGGGGAGATGGGTATGCGGGTCGGGTCGGGCGCGGATCCGGGCTGGGCGGACCCGCCCGACCCGCTAGGTTAGGTTGGGTCTGGGCTGCTAATGGGCTCGGCCCACTGGGCCGGGCCGGCCCCTAAAAATAATAATAATACAGTAAATATAATAATAATATTAATAATAATAATTAATTAATAATTTAATTAGAAAAATAGTTTTTAGGCTCTTAAAAATAGGTCTGATGTCCAATAAAATCCCAGAAAATTACCCTAAGTCAGGTTTTCTATTTTACACCATAAAATTATATTTTCATAACATTTTAATATTATATATTAGCAGTTAAAAATCATAAAATTAGCACAGAACCCTATGTAAATTCCAAAAAATTCTCAAAATTGATTTTAAAATAATGTAAAAATTTAGGGTGTTTACAGTATTATACATATATATATTATATAATAATTATTATTACAGTATATAATATATACAGTATATATATATATATATATAAAATATTATATTATATACTTATATATATATATATAGATATATATAGCAATATATAATTATATACATATTATAATTATATTACAATTTATTATATGAAGATATAAATAATAGTATATATATTATTATATGTATATATATATATGTAGTTAATTTTTTATTTATATATATATATATATATATATATATATATATATATATATATATATATATATATATATATAGAATATATATATATATATATATATATATATATATATATATATATATATATATATATATTATATGTATATATATTATTTATATATATATATTATATTTTATGTATATATACACAGATTATATATATATAAATAATATATGTAATTTTATATTTTAAGCATATAAATAGTATATATGTATATATATATATATATTTATATACTATATGTATTATTATTATATATATATATATATATATATATATATATATATATATATATATATATATATATATATATATATATATATATATATATGCTGTTATTTTAATTATTATATATACCTATGTACATATATATTATCATATAAATATATGTTATTAAGTATATAAAATATATGTATATATCACATATATTATTATTATTGTATCTTTCTTCTTGCCACATATTATATATATATTAATATGTATATGTATTTATATTTATATTATATACTTATATATATATGTATATATTTATATTGAGAATATAAATACTATATTTATATATTTATATTTATATGTTATAAATGTGGATATATATATTAATTATGTATATATATATATATATATATATATATATATATATATATATATATTGAATATACATAAGTTACGCATTATTTAAATGATTAATTTACAAACCCTGTATGTCCTGAACAGAGTACACCTACGACGCAGTCAGTGACCCCAGGTCACAGGACCCCTCAGACTTGACTGCGAGAACAGGTTTTTGGTACTTCCAGCACAGAGACGTAGGCAAGTATACCTTGCCAAGTTTTTACTGTTAAATTATTAACTGTTGAATATTATTTTAGTGAATTTACATATAACAGTATGTATCTGAGACTGTCTCGGGTACAGTCAACAAGTACGTTGACAAGTAGTATAACTGACTTAGACTCTAGCAAACCTACCTGACAGCTGCGAGGGTATCCTAATATCCTCCTAGACCCTGACACGGGTACACGCAACAAAGTTGCAATACATATTGGGATACGAGTTTACGTACTCGATTAGCTACTGGTGCGTGTGACATGCATCACGGCTTAGCACGAAAGCAGGAATACTCAGGAAAGTTATGACTTGGCATTAGTTACATTGGGCGGGGAAGATAACTAGTAAACGTATGGGACACCTCCCTCCTTGGATGTTATACCTTCGTTACCATGCTCCTCAGAGATGGACGATTGCGGAGTTACCCATGTGTCTGGGGGCATATGACACATATACTAGCCAGTCTCCATGATTGGTGAATTAAGTCAGCATATATCTAGCCTACACTTTCCCATGCGTACTACAAGGTCTTTATATTGCATTCACTTAGTTGGCTAGCACATCCTGTATTTATTTATTCAGTATTTACATTCATGGCATATTTTTATGTATCTTGTTATGTCCCACTGAGGACCTGGTTTCCTTCCAGATTTAGATGAGGCCTTCTACCCCACAGTGTATGGACCAGGACAGGAGACTAGATACGCCACTGAGGAGGAATTAGAAGAGCTGCCATCAGAATCTGCCTGATCTTAGTAGCCTGTTCACCTGGAGCTGCAGTTGCTTACTATAAACACCCTATTTTTTAGAATAATTTTAATATGATTTCCTCAAAATTTTCGATATTTTTCTGGATGAAGAACCAAGGTAATTATGAGCAAAGGATTTTTTAAGCTGTTAATTGATGTTAAAATATTATAAAAATAATATTTTATGGTGTAAGATGGAAAACCGGACATAGGGTATTTTTCTGTGAATTTATTGGACTCCGAAAACGCGTTTAAAGCCCTAAAAACTATTGGATATATAAACCGAACCGATCCTGAACCAAACCAAACCAACCCTGGCTGAACCAAAACAGCATATTGGGTCGGGTCGGGTCAGATCCGAGCCAAAACCGACCCGGACCCAAAATCTAATTGAAAACCCTAACTTGCCGGATTTACTGTAGCCCTATTTAATCTCCGCCTCGACATCCGTGCCCAGCCCCCTCTTTCCCTCATCTTCGCCGCACCCAGCGACCTCGCCCCTGACCCGTAGAACTCTGACCGCCACCGGCACCCTCATCTCCGCCAGGCCGCCGTCGAACTCCCCGACAGAACCCAACCACCCTCAACCCGTCGATCCGCCCCGATCGCCGCCGCCGTCCCCCCCCCCAAATTCCACCACCTCGTCGCTGCCGCCAGGCCGTCCCGAACTCCCCGTCCAGAATCCCTCGATGACTCCTTCCTCGTCATCGCCGACAGGACGCCACCGCCAGGCCGCCCCCGAACCATCACCCACCGATCTCCCCGAGCATAGCAGCTCAAGGACGCCGAGCCTCCGCCAGCGGCTGAACCCGCTCCGGCCAAGTGTGCAGAGCCGCCGCCCTAGCCCGACCTCGCCGACCCCAAGCCCGACTCCCTACGGCGAAGCCCCGCCACTGTCTCAATCAGAACCCTAGCCTGGACTCACAGCAGACACACGGACACAAGAGCTCGATAAGGACACGAGCAGGATACGAGAATTCAGACTTCTCGGAGCCCAGTTCAGGTAACGTTTTCTCTCATCTCGTAACTCCATTTTCAATTCCGTCAGTTGCAACGCGTAGACTGTATAACCCTCTCGGTGCTCGTACAACCCGCTCGGTGCATCGCGTCCTGTGGTGATCGCAAACCGCGATCCAAAAACAGGAAAAACAATACCCTATTTTACCTCGGAACTGAGTACGCCCCGCCAAACGGGATGACTTGGTCGCACGCGGTCTTTATCGAAACGCGCGTCGTTGATACGGACGTGTGAGATTTCGCAGAAGTCGATTCGGATGTGCGTGGACACCGGAATCAACACATATCCGCCGACAACGCGCCGTATCCGTCCATTCTGGAACACGCTGTAACTTTGTGTACACACGTCGGATCAAGACGAAACTTGCGCCATTGGACTCGTAGCAATACGCTGGTCCTGTGACCCAAGTTTGGTCCGATTTTGAGAACGTTGACAAAATCGCGTATCATGGGCCCCACAGGCTCCACTTGACGGACGATTTTGTGATCGGCTCATCGGAATCCAATTCTGGAAGTTCCGTTGGGTTTGTATCATCGTTCCTGACTTGTTGACACTAAGATTGAGGAATTTGGAGACCTTTGACCCTGATACGCTTTTCGGTGCAAAGTGGCCCACATGTGGACCCTACTTTGGCCCGGAAATGTCAATTCTGTCCCTGTGTCCAAATTGGACTTAAGGACAGGCATTTTTAGATATTTGATATCTTCTGAGACTGTTGGTGATGTTTATTACAACTTTTGGAGGAGTACCTACAGGATCCACTGATACAGGGACAACTGTTGGTATTCCAACCCCAGGCAAGTATACCTTGCCAAACTCTGCAGTATTGTTACATATTTTCCTTGTTTTATTATATTGTTGTGCATGCTTAACCTAGGACCGTGTGACATACTTAGCGTCCGATTATTAGTCGGGTGCTAACACTGTACGCGGTGTGGGGTACTGTCATCTAGAGATGGACATTCGTGACACTTTATATTCTCGTACTTGTCTTACCAAGTACACTATGACCCAGGACACTTGACACTATTCATGAAACAGGATCTTCCTGAGATAATCATGGTGATTCTGTATAGGATACAGGACTTGACAGAGATACTATATTCTTAGATACTTTATGACTTGTGCATTAGCTATGATCCCGCTTGACATGGACATAAGACGTTATGGTCATGATATGCGTGGTTACATTGGGTAGGGAGAGACACACAGGCTATAGGCTATTCTATATATATCTACTATTATTGCGAGGTTGTAGACTCTCGGAGCAGAGCTAGACCCACTACCGGTTATTACCACTACCGGCTCCCCGACACAGAGCTTGTAGTGGCTCAGCCTGAGTACTCGTGTTGCTCTCATCTTGCATTTCACATAGATAGTTACATACTTACCCCATTTATTTTATTATTTGCTGCACTGTATTTATTTTGGCTTGTATTTTCTGTACCTTGCTATGTCCCCTGAGGACCTGGATATGGATTATGTCCCCAGGATTTGAGGACGAGATCTATCCCGAGGTATACGGGACCGCAGCAGAAGCTGATCCAGGAGCTGTACCGCCATCCGAGGATGAGGTGTTAGCCGAAGACTTTTTCTGAGCATTCATATTTTATGCTCAGTATTTATTTATTTCAGTCATTTATATTCTAGTTTGTTGAACCATTGTATCAGATATTTATCGGGTTGTTCCCCGAAGCACTTTGTTGAGACTAGCTGATGATTTACATTCCTTATTTATTCTGTGGATCATATTTTATATCTTGTGTGGATGAGATTAGTTGTGCCATATTGTCGTAGACTTGATTTCACAGCTTAAGTATGCCCTGATGGATCCATTAAATTGAGTTTGTCCATCGGTGCGTACTGCTGGCCATTGCCACGTGTCTAGTCCCTCGGTATTTTGGGACTGGGGCGTGACATGATTTTTGTGGTGGCCCATGCAGGTCTACGACTAAAACGATCGGTTTTAACTTAGGGACCGAACAAGCCTGCCCTAAAGATAGGATAAGTTATAGGATCTCATCCATTATTTGAACCATTTTTGAACTCTATATCGAACTCGAAGAAATTACTTGATTTACATCCTGTGTTGATATCTTTGAGCGTTCTTATAGTTTATCTTTTGGTTGCAGAGTAATGGATCCCAGGAACGGAGATGAGATTCCCTTGGATACGCCACACGATGCTGTGGTTACTTATATAGATGGAGTGACACCAGGGAACGGAGGACAAACATCGCAGAGTGATCAAACCGGTCAGCCTAATCCAAGGTTCCGGAGAGATGACATCCCACCTCCACCACAGTTCACTCCACAGGTGCCAGTTTTCCCGCCCGGACAAGCCATGGACGGGCAACAGATGTTCCAGATGCATGATGCAAGCCCAGCAACAGATTCAGCAAGAGGCCCATCGTCAGGAGGCAGAGTATCTAAGAACCATCCTGGTATCCGCATTGGAGCAGGCAAACCCACCAGCGAGGCGATCAACGACGGGATCTATCACCGATTTCCGTCAGCTCAAACCTTGTATATTTTCTGGTAAAGAGGGGCCAACAGAAGTTCATGAATGGCTCACGAACATTCAGCACCAGTTGGAAGCAGCTGAACTTCCGAGAGAGAAGTGGATGACTGTAGTCAGAATACAGTTAACTGAAAATGCACATCACTGGTGGTTAGCAGAAGAGAGGAGGCTCGGACAGGACCGAGTCACTTGGGAAGAGTTCTCCAGACTCTTCCAAGAGATGTATATTCCAGCAGTTGCACGGTCAAACCTCAGAGACAAGTTCAACCGCCTTATCCAAGGCAATATGACAGTGGAAGAATACAACGCAGAATTTATTCGCCTAAGTCGCTTTGCCCCAACCTTGATCTCGATAGAGGAAGAGAAAGCTGAGAAGTTCTTTGACGGACTAAAGTTTGAGCTCCAGAGATTGATTGGATCGGTCGCACCTACATCTTATACCGACGTCCTTGCAGCAGCACGACGCATGGAGCGCGTCACTAGAAGGGAGTCAAATCTGAAGAGGCCAATCACATCAACACCATCCAGGACATCACAGGGGGGATTCTGCAAAACGATCCCAAAGGAGTATGCCAGAGAGAGCAGCACATAGGGACAGACCTCTTCCTACTTGTCACCACTGCGGCAAGATATGACACATTGAGAGAAAGTGTAGGCATAAGTTGGGACTATGTCTGAGCTGCGGATCCAACCAACATTTTTCCAGGGACTGTTCTGAACGTAGAGAAGGAGCACCGAGACTAGCTTTACCTACCCCACGGCCAGCTTATCCAGCAGTAGGAGCACCGCAGGCAGGAGTTGGAGGAGTCAGACCTCCAGCCCCTGGAGAAAATCAGCAGAGACCACCACTGGCACCACAGGCAGCTTTATTTTAGCAGGCTCAGCAGCAGAAGGCTCCAGCTCAGGGACGAGGACAGGCATTCACATTGGCTGTTGAGGAGGAAGCTACTGCAGGTGAGGTTATCACAGGTACTATTTTAGTAGCTTCGTTACCAGTTGTAGCTTTATTTGATTCTGGAGCATCGCATTCATTTATAGCAGCTAGCTTTGTAGCCACCCATAGAGTAGCTACCGTACCCCTTCCGAAGATTAAAAGAATCCTTACGGGAGGTAGAATTATCCCAGTTAGTGACGTCTGTAGATCATGTTCTGTAGTAGTTTGTGGAAGAGAAATGCGAGCTCAATTTCTAATATTTTCCATGCCGGATTATGATGTTGTACTTGGTATGGACTAGTTAAGTCAGTACCATACGACTCTTGATTGCCGACTTGGGCGGGTTATATTTAGATCGCCTGGACATCCAGAATTTGAGTTTCTTCGAGGAGCAGTAGAGCAAGGAGTTCAGCCTACTCTTAGGGTACTATATGTAGAAGGGGAGACAGGTTACCCAAGAGTCATATCATAATTTGTGGATGTATTTTCTGATGATCTTCCAGGTTTACCGCCTGATTGGAAAATAAAATTCACAATAGACTTAACTCCAGGAGCAGAGCCTATCACTTCATCAGTATATCGGCTAGCACCTAAGGAGTTAGTGGAGTTGAAGGAACAGGTTGATGATCTTCTGGAGAAGGGTTTTATTCGGCCCAGTATTTCGCCTTGGGGAGCACCCATATTATTTGTGCCAAAGAAGGATGGAACAGTACGGTTATGCATTGACTATAGGGCACTAAATGCTGTGACCATCAAGAACAGATATCTTTTATCATGCATTGATGATCTATTCGATCAATTGAGTGGTGCTAGGGTATTCTCGAAGATTATCCTTAGATCCGGCTATCATCAGATTAAAATAAGGAAGGAAGACATACCGAAGACAGCTTTCAGGACCAAGTATGGACATTATGAGTTCTTGGTAATGCCGTTTGGTTTAACCAACGCACCAGCAGTGTTTATGAGTTTAATGAACAGAATCTTTCATCAGTTCTTGGATAAATTTGTGGTTGTATTCATTGACGACATTCTAATATATTCTAAGAGCTACGAAGAGCACGAGGAGCATATCAGAATCGTGTTAGAGACATTGAGACAGGAGAAGTTATATGCCAAACTCAGTAAGTGTGGGTTTTGTATGAACAAAGTGCCTTTCTTGGGATATATCATCTCAGGAGAAGGACTTTCAGTGGATCCCGAGAAAGTTGCGGCAATAGAAACTTGGCCTACACCCACATCAGTTGCAGAGGTGAGAAGTTTTTTCGGACTTGCGGGATATTACCGAAGGTTTGTAGAAAATTTCTCAAAGATTGTAGAACCGATGATGAAGGTGACACGTAAAGACCAGGAGTTTATATGGACAGAAGACTGCCAGAAGGCCTTCGAAGAATTGAAGAGAAGATTAACAACAACACCTGTCTTGACTCTTCCTTCAGGGTCAGGAGTTTTTGTTGTTTATAGTGATGCATCAGGTAGTGGACTAGGATGTGTTTTGATACAACATGGCAAAGTTATTGCTTATGCATCGAGACAGTTAAAGGTCCACGAGAAGAACTACCCAACACATGATCTGGAGTTAGCAGCAGTTATATTTGCATTGAAGATTTGGAGACACTACCTTTATGGGGAGAAGGTAGACATCTTTACCGATCATAAGAGTCTGAAGTATGTATATACTCAGAAGGAGCTCAACATGAGGCAGAGACGTTGGCTTGAATTGATGGTAGATTTTGACATAGATCTGCAGTATCATCCGAGAAAGGCGAATGTCGTAGCAGACGCGCTCAGCAGGAAGCCTACGGCTTATTTCTTGACGATACAACCCGAGTTATTGAGAGATCTACAGGAGCTTCGGATAGAGGTTGTTTTACCAGAACAGAATGGCTTGCTGGCTAATCTTGAAGTTAAGTCATCACTCATGGAGAAGATTAAAGAGGCATTGCCCACCGATGCTAGATTTCGAAGACTGAAAGAGAGGACAGAAGCAGGCATGCAGATAGGACTTCGCATACACGAAGACGGGACATTGAGGTTTAGGAATCGCCTGTATGTTCCAAATGGAGAATTGAGACAGGAGTTAATGACTGAAGCACATAGCTCTATGTACTCTGTTCACCCCGGAGGAACCAAGATGTACCGAGACTTGAGACAGTATTATTGATGGCATGGAATGAAAAGGGAGATTGCAAGATTTGTGGCCAAAAGCTTAGTCTGCCAGCAAGTAAAGGCCGAGCATCAGAGGACTGCAGGTATGTTACAGCCGCTTCCTATACCAGAATGGAAGTGGGAACATATCACGATGGATTTTGTCACAGGATTTCCAAGGAGCCCCAGCGGAAGAGATGCAGTATGGGTTATCGTGGATCGACTCACTAAATTGGCATATTTCTTTCCATTTAGAGTTGGACAGTCCACAGAGGTACTAGCCGACATGTACATACGACAAATTGTAAGATTACATAGAGTGCCGGTTAGTATTGTATCGGATCGAGATTCGAGATTTACATCTCATTTCTGGCGAAACCTGCAAGAGAGTCTGGGCACCAGACTCAAATTCAGCACAGCTTACCATCCACAGACAGATGGCCAATCGGAGCGCACCATTCAGATCTTGGAGGATATATTGCGATCATGTATGCTTGTCACCACCCCATTTCCAGAGCCGGGTATTTTTTTTTATTTTTAATTTGGTTAATTGTGTATTATTTATAATTAATTATATTTATATTTAATTAGTGATTGTATTATTTTTTATTATTTTTTATTTTGATTGTTTTAGGATTTTGGCTAGCCTGGACCCATGTCAGACCCTAGTGGACCCATGTTCGACCCAGCCCACACCCCTGTGAGACTTATTTTGGGGCTTAGAATATTTATTTTATTTTTAGGAGGTTAGTTGGAGAGATTTGGAACTAGTTTGAGTGATTTTGGAACCCGGAACCCAAAACCGAGTGAGTAGGGGCGTTTTGGAAATGTGGAACTTAGTGTAACCCTTATATTTAGCATGGCCGGCCCCAAACCCTTCCCAGACCCGTGTGAACCAGCAGGAGCTTCTTCCCCACTTCCTCTTCTTCTTCATTCTTCATTCTTCTTCTTCTTCTTCTTCTTCTCCATTTTCCACTCTTCCTTCTTCTTTTCTTCTTCCCACTTTCAAGTAAGCATCATTTTCCTCTTCTTTCTTCTTCTATTCTCCATGGTTGTTAACCCTAACCCTACATTCTTCCCCAACCTAGGTGGGTAGAGCCTAGATTTGGTATTGGAGCTTGGATTTGAGGCTTGGAAGCTTGGATTGGAGGATTTGGAGCATTTTTGAGACTTTGGCTTGGAATTCTAACTCCCAAGAGGTAAACCCTAATTTTCCCCTTGTAATTACTCTTTTATAGTGTAATTAATAGTTTAGAACCTTCCTAGACCCTTAGGCTACCCGTGGGAGGAAGTTGGAACTAGTTTGGTTGGGTTTAGAGACTTTGACATTAGGTTTTGTGTCAATTTCGGGTGGAATCCGAATTTGGCCCAATTTTGGGTGATGCCCTAGGTTAGATGGACCTAGGTAGACGTTGTCGGGTGTCTTGAGGGTGAGTGCGTGTCTCCGTTCGGACACGGGAAGTCGTGTCGCGAAGAAACGGGCGTTTCGGACGAAATTGGGGCTTTTCGTCGTCGCCGATTCTAAGTGCGTGTGCGTTTCCGCCACGGACCTAGAATCGATGCGGGAGCGCATTTTCTAGGATCTAGACATCGTGTAGAGCGCGTGGGTAAATTTTGGGCCGATTCCGAGTTCGTTTGGTGCGCGTTTCAGGAGGTTTTCCGAACCGCGCACCACGTGTTCGTCGAAATGACCGAACGGCCATTTCGACTTGGTTTCCTCGTTTCGGGCTTGTGCGCGCGTTGGGTTAGTATCGGGGAGTGTGTGCTAGAGTTTTCGAGTTATATTTTATATATTTATAGGTGTTTGGGCGTGTCGGGGTCGTTGGGCGTGCGTAGGTGGGGCGTTGTGAGCGTTGTGTGCATCGTTGTGGTGGTGTTGTGTTTGTGTATATATGTCTCTATATATATATTTATTTGTGTGTGTGTTCCTATATATATATATATATTTCTATTTATATATTTATGTGTGGTTATGTGTTTGTGAGTGTGTTAGTGAGTGCTAGTGTATGTGTGTAGGTGAGTGCTTGTGTGAGTGTGTGCTAGTGTGTAGGTGAGTGTGTGTGAGGGTGAGTGAGTGCCTATATATATATATATATAAGTTTGAGTGAGTGTGTATATATGTATATATATTTATATATATGTATGAGTGTTTGTGTGTGTAGTGTGTATTAGTGTGTGAGTGTGCTAGTGTGTGTGTGTTAGAGTGTGTAGATGAGAGTTATATATATATAGATATTTAGTTATATATGTGTAGATATAGATATATGTATATATAGATATGTGAGTGTATATGTGTGTGTAGATATATGTTAGAGTGTGTTGGTATATAGATATTAGTATATATGTTAGTGTGTGTGTGTGTGTAGATGTATAGATATATATATTAGTGTATATATATATATATATAGATATATGTGAGTATATATGTAGATGTGTGTTTATATATATATAGAGATATGTGTTTGTGTATATGTGTGTGTGTATTTATGTGTGTGTGTGTGTTGATTTGTGTTTGAGTGTGAGTGTGTGTTAGAATGTATAAGTTAGTGTGTATATATATCTATAGAGTTATATATATATATGTATATATATATATGTATATATATATATGTATATATATATAGGGGTGTGTGTGTATGTGAGATGAGAGGGGGGGGTGCCCAGCTGAAACAGGGAGCAGCAGCAGCTATGTGCAGCTGCAGCAGCAGCAAAATCAGCAGCAGCAGTAGCATAGCACAGCAGCAACAGCAACATTAAGCAGTGGCAGCAGCAGCAGATAAGCACAGTAGCAGCAGCAGTTTGCAGCAGCAGCAGCATGGGCAGTAGCAGCTAGCAAGAGCAGTGTGCGAGGGAGAGAGAGAGGGGTATGCTTATAAATAAATAGATAGATAGATAGATTAGTAGTTTGATAGGTAACTAGATAGCTAAATAGATATATAGTTACCTAGATAAATAGGTAGATAGTAAGATATCTAGATAGGTATTAGTATATAGATAGATAAATAGATTAGATAGATCTAGATATTAGATATATGGATCTATATATAGATAAAGATAGATAGTTAGATTATTAGATGGATAGGTAAGTTATTAGATAGTTAGATAGTTAGGTAGGTAAATACTAGATATTAGATATCTAGTTAGATAGATAACTAGATAGGTTGACAATAGATAGGTAGATAGATAGTTATATCTATCTAGGATATAGATGTATATACATATAGTTATATACATATCTATAGATATCTAGATAGTTATACATAGATATTTATGAGTTGGGTAAGGTAAGGTAATATATATATATATATGTGTGTATGGGTAAGGTAATGGGTATTAATGGGTATGTGTGTGGATATATATGTATATAGGTAGATACCTACTTAGATATATATATATATGGTAGATATCTATATTACCTAGCCTAGATTAATAACTAGGTGCATAATTAGTAGCTAGATAGCTAGTTAGAGGAGTTTAGAGCGGTATCTCAATACCTTGAGATACCGAGGTATTTCAATACCTCAAGCTAACCAAGGTATTGGGTTTCGAGCGGGGTTTTTGAGCAATAGCCTAGGAATAGTATTGGAGTGATTTTTATATATATATGTGTATATATTTACGCGTGCTAGCATAGGTTTTAGCGGGTTTAGGCTGGGTGCGTAGCCTAGGTTGAGGTATCGGATACCGAGGGTATCCCGGTATCTCAAGGAGGCGAGTTTGTGAGTTTTCTAGCTTAATGACCTCGGTTTGACCTAGAATTTCAGGAGCACCCTAGTTTGACCCAGACTTGACCGTAGTTGACTCGGTTGACCGCCAAAGTCAACTTTTGACCTAGTTTTGACCCAGAGTTGACTTTTTGGACCCAGAGTTGACTTTTTGATCCAGATTTCACCGGTTTGACCCGTTTGACCTAGAACGACCCTAGAAGCCTATTTTTAATTATTTTATATCTGTTTAACTCATTAGAACCCTGTTTAACCTTGCTTTTCGCATTAGGTTCTTGCGACACCGGTTCGGATCGCCAGTTGCTCAGGACGTCAGGCGAGTACATTCTCTGATAGTTTTCATTATCTGATATTTATTATGATTCAGCTTCTAGTATAGTATCATCTGATTATTCTGGCACCACACGGGACACTGACTGGTATTTCTGGATTCATTTACTTGCGACACGTATATTTCATGTTTCTGGCCTCTATTCTGGAATCACTACTGGCATCACTACAGGCATCACTACAGGCATCATTCATGTTCAGGCTGGACTCATCTTGATTTGCGTGTCGGGTCTTGGATCCACTTGTATTAGTCGGGGCGGGGAAATACTCGAGTAGACATGTAAACATTCCTATCTGGCATCATCAGGAATCACTCCCTCTGGTCTAATCTGGAATGATAGCAGCCGCGCACCCAGTGCGCGGTGAGCCGTACTTACCCCTAGCCGTTTACATGTCGAAACAAGTATTTCAAAGACACCGAGTTCATTCTTTATAGTCTGGACTCTCATGCATTTCTTGACTTGTCTCACTTACATGTTTCTGGACTTGACTCACTACATGTTTTTCATGCTGGACTCACTACACGTTCATGTGCACGGACTTGATCTTAGCTTAGATTTCCTGTATATTGCAGTTATTACTATCTTGCTCTGATACCCATGCATCTTTACCTTTATGCACCAGTGATTTATATATTTCTTGTTTCATACTTGCTTCATTCTTCTTGCTACTTGCTATGACTGTTTTATAGTTTTTATCATTTAAATGGAACTGCTGTTAGAGATGTACTTGCTCCAGTCCTGACTGGACATATTTTTCAGAGTATCCGGAGGATTGGTGTCCGACGTTTTATGGACCTGAGCCTGTCGATGGTGCAGACAGGGACCCTCTAGTTTAGAGGTGATTTCCGGGTTGGTAGCCGGGATCACTAGGATCTTGTTGTTGTTTTTATTAGCTTTTAGCACCGGATTTGTCTCCGGTTTTGGATTGAGACCTTGTTGTATATTATTTTGGATGATGTATTGTTGTATTATTATTATTATTGATGTTGTGGTTGTTGTAGTAGTAGTTGGTGGTTAGACTTTATAGTTGTTAGTCTTCTTTGTTATCTATCGTGCTTAGATTCGTGATTGAGTACTTGAGATTATCTTTTGATATTGCTCCTCCGTTTGGAGTTGAGATCTTGGCAGATTATATATATTGTTTGTGTGGTTGCCCTCCTTTTGGAGAGGTCATGCCCGATTTTTGTGTGAGATTATTATTTAGTTAGTTGACCTAGACAGCGTTCTACCGCCGATGCTGCGGCATAGGCTGGACGTACCCACGACTCATGTCCGATTTTCCGGGTGCGGGTCGTGACACGTTTTTGGTGGCGGCCCCATGCAGGTCTCGATTCGCAATTAGTGCGATATCGTGGTGGTACAACAAATTAGTTGTACTGCTGCGAGCCTGCTATAGGATCTAGGATCTAGGATCTAGGATGAGAGTGTACTCAATCACGACTAGGAACAATTCCAATCTAATTATTCTGAAATTGCTTCTTTTGAAATATTACTGTCCTTTCTTGATGATATCGTATCTTGCGCCGTATTGACTTCTTTTGATCTGTGTTCAGGATGCCTCCGAAGACACGATCTCATCGTACCGTTCCAGCAGTTGCCACTGAGAGGTCTGCTACCTCTCGTCCAGCTCGTATTCAGGCAGCTGCTACCGCTCCACTCACCACTCCTGCGGTTGAGGGAGCATCTGCTTCTTTCGGGGATCCTCTTTCACCTGTCGATCCGAGGACTACCCCAGTCGTTCCGGTGGTTCCTCCACCACTTCCTGCTCCAGTAGATGTCGCGCAGTTGTTTGCGTTCTTCAGGGAGATGATGGACGCGCAGCACCGTCAGGTGGATGTGATGAGGCTGGGCATTGAGAACGCCCACCAGGTGGCCATGACAGCAGTGGATAGGGTGGCACAGATTCAGCCACAGGCAGATCAGATACAGCATCCGAGGCCGGGCAGCATCATTGACTTTCAGAGGATGCGGCCCAAGGAGTTCCGTGGTACAGAAGGGATCCTGTACGCGGATGACTGGATAGAGCAGATCGAGGGCATCTTCAGGCTGGCGCAGATTCCAAACAGCATACAGATAGAGGCAGCGGGCAGTCAGATGTTCGACCTTGCCTTGACGTGGTATCGCACAGATACGAGGATTGCAGTGCCAGGGCTTACTTGGGAGGCTTTCAAGAGGCTTTTTAAGGAGAAGTTTTTCCCAGATGTGGCGCTTAGTGCTTTGGAGAGCCAGTTTGAGGCACTCGTCCAAGGGAGCATGACAGTGGACGAGTACGCAGCGGAGTTCTGCCGTCTGGGCAGATTCGTGGATGGCTTGAGTGAGGCAGCCAAGGCGAGGAAGTTTCGCAAGGGCTTGGTTATGGCGGTCAAGTCTTTGACCAGGAGCGACCGCGAGGCAACTTTTGAGCAGATAGTAGGAGATGCTCAGAGAGCAGAGGATGACTTGGAGCTCAAGTCCAAGAGAGGCAGGGATGATTCAGGCAGTGCCAGTGGTAGTGCGGGACCAGCTAAGCGTCCCTATGTGCAGAAGGCAGCGCAGCAGGGTCAGGATCAGAGGGTACCCACTTGTGCCTACTGCAGGAAGGCAGGACACACCTGGGATGTTTGTAGGAGGAGGCTGAAGGTGTGTTTGTTCTGTGGATCCGCTGCTCACCAGATGCGAGATTGCTCCACTGCACCTCCATTGGGTGGAGCACAGGATCAGAGAGTTGGAGCTAGGCCATCTGTGGCACAGCATCATGCCCCGCACCAGCAGAGGGATACACCCCAGCAGGGCAGGGCTTATGCGTTGACGGTCGAGGAGGCCGATGCTACGGATGTCGGGTTAGCAGGTCTGTCTCTTGTTTCTTCTTCCTGTCCTTTTCCATTCCTGTGGTGTGCTTCATTAGTACCTGTTAGACTTTTTTCTTTGTGCTGTGGTAGATACTGTAGTGACCCTGATTAAGACTGTGATAACACGACCAGTAGGACCCTGATCTTGTATGTTGTTTAGGTAGAAATTCTTGACTGTGATTGTTGGGGGTTTGACCTAGAGGAGTGTGATTGACTTTAAATTTCGAGGACGAAATTTTCTAAGGAGGATAGGCTTGTCACCACCCCATTTCCAGAGCCGGGTATTTTTTTTTATTTTTAATTTGGTTAATTGTGTATTATTTATAATTAATTGTATTTATATTTAATTAGTGATTGTATTATTTTTTATTATTTTTTATTTTGATTGTTTTAGGATTTTGGCTAGCCTGGACCCATGTCAGACCCTAGTGGACCCATGTCCGACCCAGCCCACACCCCTGTGAGACTTATTTTGGGGCTTAGAATATTTATTTTATTTTTAGGAGGTTAGTTGGAGAGATTTGGAACTAGTTTGAGTGATTTTGGAACCCGGAACCCAAAACCGAGTGAGTAGGGGCGTTTTGGGAATGTGGAACTTAGTGTAACCCTTATATTTAGCATGGCCGGCCCCAAACCCTTCCCAGACCCGTGTGAACCAGCAGGAGCTTCTTCCCCACTTCCTCTTCTTCTTCATTCTTCATTCTTCTTCTTCTTCTCCATTTTCCACTCTTCCTTCTTCTTTTCTTCTTCCCACTTTCAAGTAAGCATCCTTTTCCTCTTCTTTCTTCTTCTATTCTCCATGGTTGTTAACCCTAACCCTACATTCTTCCCCAACCTAGGTGGGTAGAGCCTAGATTTGGTATTGGAGCTTGGATTTGAGGCTTGGAAGCTTGGATTGGAGGATTTGGAGCATTTTTGAGACTTTGGCTTGGGATTCCAACTCCCAAGAGGTAAACCCTAATTTTCCCCTTGTAATTACTCTTTTATAGTGTAATTAATAGTTTAGAACCTTCCTAGACCCTTAGGCTACCCGTGGGAGGAAGTTGGAACTAGTTTGGTTGGGTTTAGAGACTTTGACATTAGGTTTTGTGTCAATTTCGGGTGGAATCCGAATTTGGCCCAATTTTGGGTGATGCCCTAGGTTAGATGGACCTAGGTAGACGTTGTCGGGTGTCTTGAGGGTGAGTGCGTGTCTCCGTTCGGACACGGGAAGTCGTGTCGCGAAGAAACGGGCGTTTCGGGCGAAATTGGGGCTTTTCGTCGTCGCCGATTCTAAGTGCGTGTGCGTTTCCGCCACGGACCTAGAATCGATGCGGGAGCGCATTTTCTAGGATCTAGACATCGTGTAGAGCGCGTGGGTAAATTTTGGGCCGATTCCGAGTTCGTTTGGTGCGCGTTTCAGGAGGTTTTCCGAACCGCGCACCACGTGTTCGTCGAAATGACCGAACGGCCATTTCGACTTGGTTTCCTCGTTTCGGGCTTGTGCGCGCGTTGGGTTAGTATCGGGGAGTGTGTGCTAGAGTTTTCGAGTTATATTTTATATATTTATAGGTGTTTGGGCGTGTCGGGGTCGTTGGGCGTGCGTAGGTGGGGCGTTGTGAGCGTTGTGTGCATCGTTGTGGTGGTGTTGTGTTTGTGTATATATGTCTCTATATATATATTTATTTGTGTGTGTGTTCCTATATATATATATATATTTCTATTTATATATTTATGTGTGGTTATGTGTTTGTGAGTGTGTTAGTGAGTGCTAGTGTATGTGTGTAGGTGAGTGCTTGTGTGAGTGTGTGCTAGTGTGTAGGTGAGTGTGTGTGAGGGTGAGTGAGTGCCTATATATATATATATATGAGTTTGAGTGAGTGTGTATATATGTATATATATTTATATATATGTATGAGTGTTTGTGTGTGTAGTGTGTATTAGTGTGTGAGTGTGCTAGTGTGTGTGTGTTAGAGTGTGTAGATGAGAGTTATATATATATAGATATTTAGTTATATATGTGTAGATATAGATATATGTATATATAGATATGTGAGTGTATATGTGTGTGTAGATATATGTTAGAGTGTGTTGGTATATAGATATTAGTATATATGTTAGTGTGTGTGTGTGTGTAGATGTATAGATATATATATTAGTGTATATATATATATATATAGATATATGTGAGTATATATGTAGATGTGTGTTTATATATATATAGAGATATGTGTTTGTGTATATGTGTGTGTGTATTTATGTGTGTGTGTGTGTTGATTTGTGTTTGAGTGTGAGTGTGTGTTAGAATGTATAAGTTAGTGTGTATATATATCTATAGAGTTATATATATATGTATATATATATATGTATATATATATATGTATATATATATAGGGGTGTGTGTGTATGTGAGATGAGAGGGGGGGGTGCCCAGCTGAAACAGGGAGCAGCAGCAGCTATGTGCAGCTGCAGCAGCAGCAAAATCAGCAGCAGCAGTAGCATAGCACAGCAGCAACAGCAACATTAAGCAGTGGCAGCAGCAGCAGATAAGCACAGTAGCAGCAGCAGTTTGCAGCAGCAGCAGCATGGGCAGTAGCAGCTAGCAAGAGCAGTGTGCGAGGGAGAGAGAGAGGGGTATGCTTATAAATAAATAGATAGATAGATAGATTAGTAGTTTGATAGGTAACTAGATAGCTAAATAGATATATAGTTACCTAGATAAATAGGTAGATAGTAAGATATCTAGATAGGTATTAGTATATAGATAGATAAATAGATTAGATAGATCTAGATATTAGATATATGGATCTATATATAGATAAAGATAGATAGTTAGATTATTAGATGGATAGGTAAGTTATTAGATAGTTAGATAGTTAGGTAGGTAAATACTAGATATTAGATATCTAGTTAGATAGATAACTAGATAGGTTGACAATAGATAGGTAGATAGATAGTTATATCTATCTAGGATATAGATGTATATACATATAGTTATATACATATCTATAGATATCTAGATAGTTATACATAGATATTTATGAGTTGGGTAAGGTAAGGTAATATATATATATATATGTGTGTATGGGTAAGGTAATGGGTATTAATGGGTATGTGTGTGGATATATATGTATATAGGTAGATACCTACTTAGATATATATATATATGGTAGATATCTATATTACCTAGCCTAGATTAATAACTAGGTGCATAATTAGTAGCTAGATAGCTAGTTAGAGGAGTTTAGAGCGGTATCTCAATACCTTGAGATACCGAGGTATTTCAATACCTCAAGCTAACCAAGGTATTGGGTTTCGAGCGGGGTTTTTGAGCAATAGCCTAGGAATAGTATTGGAGTGATTTTTATATATATATGTGTATATATTTACGCGTGCTAGCATAGGTTTTAGCGGGTTTAGGCTGGGTGCGTAGCCTAGGTTGAGGTATCGGATACCGAGGGTATCCCGGTATCTCAAGGAGGCGAGTTTGTGAGTTTTCTAGCTTAATGACCTCGGTTTGACCTAGAATTTCAGGAGCACCCTAGTTTGACCCAGACTTGACCGTAGTTGACTCGGTTGACCGCCAAAGTCAACTTTTGACCTAGTTTTGACCCAGAGTTGACTTTTTGGACCCAGAGTTGACTTTTTGATCCAGATTTCACCGGTTTGACCCGTTTGACCTAGAACGACCCTAGAAGCCTATTTTTAATTATTTTATATCTGTTTAACTCATTAGAACCCTGTTTAACCTTGCTTTTTGCATTAGGTTCTTGCGACACCGGTTCGGATCGCCAGTTGCTCAGGACGTCAGGCGAGTACATTCTCTGATAGTTTTCATTATCTGATATTTATTATGATTCAGCTTCTAGTATAGTATCATCTGATTATTCTGGCACCACACGGGACACTGACTGGTATTTCTGGATTCATTTACTTGCGACACATATATTTCATGTTTCTGGCCTCTATTCTGGAATCACTACTGGCATCACTACAGGCATCACTACAGGCATCATTCATGTTCAGGCTGGACTCATCTTGATTTGCGTGTCGGGTCTTGGATCCACTTGTATTAGTCGGGGCGGGGAAATACTCGAGTAGACATGTAAACATTCCTATCTGGCATCATCAGGAATCACTCCCTCTGGTCTAATCTGGAATGATAGCAGCCGCGCACCCAGTGCGCGGTGAGCCGTACTTACCCCTAGCCGTTTACATGTCGAAACAAGTATTTCAAAGACACCGAGTTCATTCTTTATAGTCTGGACTCTCATGCATTTCTTGACTTGTCTCACTTACATGTTTCTGGACTTGACTCACTACATGTTTTTCATGCTGGACTCACTACACGTTCATGTGCACGGACTTGATCTTAGCTTAGATTTCCTGTATATTGCAGTTATTACTATCTTGCTCTGATACCCATGCATCTTTACCTTTATGCACCAGTGATTTATATATTTCTTGTTTCATACTTGCTTCATTCTTCTTGCTACTTGCTATGACTGTTTTATAGTTTTTATCATTTAAATGGAACTGCTGTTAGAGATGTACTTGCTCCAGTCCTGACTGGACATATTTTTCAGAGTATCCGGAGGATTGGTGTCCGACGTTTTATGGACCTGAGCCTGTCGATGGTGCAGATAGGGACCCTCTAGTTTAGAGGTGATTTCCGGGTTGGTAGCCGGGATCACTAGGATCTTGTTGTTGTTTTTATTAGCTTTTAGCACCGGATTTGTCTCCGGTTTTGGATTGAGACCTTGTTGTATATTATTTTGGATGATGTATTGTTGTATTATTATTATTATTGATGTTGTGGTTGTTGTAGTAGTAGTTGGTGGTTAGACTTTATAGTTGTTAGTCTTCTTTGTTATCTATCGTGCTTAGATTCGTGATTGAGTACTTGAGATTATCTTTTGATATTGCTCCTCCGTTTGGAGTTGAGATCTTGGCAGATTATATATATTGTTTGTGTGGTTGCCCTCCTTTTGGAGAGGTCATGCCCGATTTTTGTGTGAGATTATTATTTAGTTAGTTGACCTAGACAGCGTTCTACCGCCGATGTTGCGGCGTAGGCTGGACGTACCCACGACTCATGCCCGATTTTCCGGGTGCGGGTCGTGACAATGCTAGACTTTGGAGGATCTTGGGAAGATCATTTACACTTAGTAGAGTTCTCCTACAACAACAGTTATCAGGCCAGCATTTAGATGGCACCATTCGAGGTATTATACGGAAGGAAGTACAGATCGCCTATATGTTGGCGTGGCGTTGGTGAACGTCAAATACTGGGTCCAAAATTGGTAACGCAGACAGTGGAGAAGGTGAAACAGATTCAGAATCATCTACGAGCAGCTCAGGACAGACAGAAGCATTGGGCTGATACGCACAGACGTCCCTTAGAGTTCAAAAAAGGAGAGCACGTATTCTTGAGGATTTCGCCCACTCGAGGTACCATTCGATTTAGGAGCAGAGGCAAGTTGAGCCCAAGGTATATTGGGCCATTTGATATTCTAGAGCGCATTGGTGAGATGGCTTATCGTCTTGCATTACCACCATCCTTAGAGGGAGTGCATGACGTATTCTACGTCTCACAGCTGAGAAGGTACGTGACCGACCCAAGTTACGTAGTCGATCATTCAGAGATCGCAGTGGGCCCTAACTTGAGATATGAAGAACAACCAGTTGGCATTCTCGACGTCAGTGAGAAGACATTGCGAGGACAGACAATCAGACTGGTCTGCGTAGCTTGGAAACATCATTCTCCTGGCGAATCGACCTGGAAACGGGAAGATAATATGCGCCAGCGTTATCCCCACTTATTCGCGGAGGCAGTTATCACCTAAGCAATCTTGTAATTTCCATAGTTCTTCCTTTGGTAGCTTATTCTTTGATTACGAGGACGCAATCCTCTTAAGGGGGGTAGATTGTAAATACCCTATTTTCAGTATAATTTTAATATAATTTTCCCCAAATTTTTTGGTATTTTTCTGGATGAAGAACCAAGGTAATTGTGAGCAAAGGATTTTTTAATGCAGTTAATTGATGTTAAAATATTATAGAAATAATATTTTATGGTGTAAGATGGAAAACCGGACATAGGGTATTTTTCTGTGAATTTATTGGACTCCGAAAACGCGTTTAAAGCCCTAAAAACTATTGGATATATAAACCGAACCGAACCTGAACCAAACCAAACCAAACCAACCCTGGCTGAACCAAAATAGCATATTGGGTCGGGTCGGGTCGGGTCAGGTCGGATCCGAGCCAAACCCGACCCGGACCCGAAATCCAATTGGAAACCCTAACTTTCCGGATTTACTGTAGCCCTATTTAATCCCCGCCTCGACATCCGTGCCCAGCCCTCTCTTTCCCTCATCTCCGCCGCACCCAGCGACCTCGCCCCTGACCCATCGAACTTCGACCACCACCGTCACTCTCATCTCCGCCAGGCCACCGTCGAACTCCCCGACAGAACCCAACCACCCTCAACCCGTCGATCCGCCCCGATCTACGCCGCCGTCCCCCCCCCCCAAATTCTACCACCTCGCCGCTGCCGCCAGGACGACCCGAACTCCCCGTCCATAATCCCTCGACGACTCCTTCCTCGTCATCGCCGCCAGGCCGCTACCGCCAGGCCACCCCCGAACCATCACCCACCGATCTCCCCGAGCACAGCAGCTCAACGACGCCGAGCCTCCGCCAGCGGCTGAACCCGCTCCGGCCAACTGTGCAGAGCCGCCGCCCTAGCCCGACCTCGCCGACCCCGACCCCGACCCCGACTCCCTCCGGCGAAGCCCCGTCGCTGTCTCGATCAGAACCCTATCCTGGACTCACAGTAGACACACGGACACAAGAGCTCGACCAGGACACGAGCAGGACACGAGAATTCAGACTTCTCGGAGCCCAGTTCAGGTAACATTTTCTCTCACCTCGTAACTCTGTTTTCAATTCTGTCAGTTGCAATGCGTAGACTGTATAACCCTCTCGGTGCCCGTGCAACCCGTTCGGTGCATCGCGTCCTGTGGTGATCGCAAACCGCGATCCAAAAACAGGAAAAATAATGCCCTATTTTACCCCGGAACTGAGTACCCCCTCCAAACGGGATGACTTGGTCACACGCGGTCTTTACCGAAATATGTGCGTCGTTGATGCGGACGTGTAGGATTTTGCAGAAGTCGATTCGGATGTGCGTGCACACCGGAATCAACGCGTATCCGCCGACAACGCCCCGTATCCGTCCATTCTGGAACACGCTGTAACTTTGTGTACACATGTCGGATCGAGACGAAACTTGCACCATCAGACTCGTAGCAATACGCTGGTCTTGTGACCCAAGTTTGGTCCGATTATGAGAACGTTGACAAAATCGCGTATCGTGGTCCCCACAAGCTCCACTTGACGGGCGATTTTGTGATCGGCTCATCGGAATCCAATTCTGGAAGTTTCGTTGGGTTCGTATCATCGTTCCTGACTTGTTGACACTGAGTTTGACAAATTTGGAGACCTTTGACCCTGACACGCTTTTCGGTGCAAAGTGGCCCACATGTGGACCCCGCTTTGGCCCAAAAATGTCAATTCTGCCCCTGTGTCCAAATTAGACTTAAGGATAGGAGTTTCTAGCTATTTGATATCTTCTGAGAGTGTTGGTGATATTTATTACAGCTTTTGGAGGAGTACCTACAGGATCCACTGATACAGGGACAGCTGTTGGTATTCCAACCCTAGGCAAGTGTACCTTGCCAAACTCTGCAGTATTGTTACATATTTTTCTTGCTTTATTATATTGTTGTGCATACTTAAACTAGGACCGTGTGACGTACTTAGCGTCCGATTATTAGTCGGGTGCGAACACCGTACGCGGTGTGGGGTACTGTCATCTAGAGATGGACATTCGTGACACTTTACATTCTCGTACTTGTCTTACCAAGTACACTATGACCCAGGACACTTGACACTATTTATGAGACAGGATATTCCTGAGATATTCATGGTGATTCTGTATAGGATATAGGACTTGACAGAGATACTATATTCTTAGATACTTTATGACTTGTGCATTAGCTATTATCCCGCTTGACATGGACATGAGACGTTATGGTCATGATATGCGTAGTTACATTGGGTGGGGAGAGACACACAGGCTACAGGCTATTCTATATATATCTACTATTATTGCGAGGTTGTAGACTCTCGGAGCAGAGCTAGACCCACTACCGGTTATTACCACTACCGGCTTCCCGACACAGAGCTTGTAGTGGCTCAGCCTGAGTACTCGTGTTGCTCTCATCTTGCATTTCACATAGATGGTTACATACTTACCCTATTTATTTTATTATTTGCTGTACTGCATTTATTTTGGCTTGTATTTTCTGTACCTTGCTATGTCCCCTGAGGACCTGGATATAGATTATGTCCCCAGGATTTGAGGACGAGATTTATCCTGAGGTATACGGGACCGCAGCAGGAGTTGATCCAGGAGCTGTACCGCCATCCGAGGATGAGGTGTTAGCCGAAGAATTTTCCTGAGCATTCATGTTTCATGCTCAGTATTTATTTATTTTAGTCATTTATATTCTAGTCTATTGAACCATTGTATCAGATATTTATCGGGTTGTTCCCCGAAGCACTTTGTTGAGACTAGCTGATGATTTACATTCCTTATTTATTCTGTGGATCATATTTTATATCTTGTGTGGATGAGATTAGTTGTGCCATGTTGTCGTAGACTTGATTTCACAGCTTAAGTATGCCCTGATGGATCCATTAAATTGGGTTTGTCCATCGGTGCGTACTGCTGGCCATTGCCACGTGTCTAGTCCCTCGGTATTTTTGGACTGGGGCGTGACACTTACCTAGATAGACGATACTCTAGTCTATCTTATTTTCAGTACTATTACTTATCTTTGGGTTTGTTCCCACCGGACATTTTCTGATTTGTACTATGATATTTCAGACCCAGTACTTATATATATATTTCAGCACTTATTTTCTGATATTTTGTGGATGAGATTAGATTTACCTGTATTAAATTTGTAGTATTTTAGGACAGCGTAGCACATCTCTTTGGGTCCATTAAATTGGGTAATCCCTTAGTGACGTGTCAGCTGGCCAATGCCACGTGGCCTAGTTTCATATATTTTGGGACTGGGGCGTGACATGGTTTTAGTGGTGGCCCATGCAGGTCTAGTAAATTTCTAGTAGCATAATAACATGCTCAGCAAACCTGCTATAGGATAGGAATACTAGGTCTCATCCACACTGACTTTATCCTTAAAATTTATTTTTACATCTTACTTGATTACTATTATTACTTTTCTTCGTGCTTTTCTAATTATTCTATTTTCTTTAGAAATATGGACATACCCAGTGGACATGCGATTGATGGGGCTGACCAAGCAACAGATCCCTCGCCAAATGTCCAAAGGACCCAACCCCCCCGAGAGACCAATCCCCGAGAAGGATGCTGGTCTATCCGACGACCCCGTACCTTTACCAGAATCCTACCCAGGCAGCTACGCCAGCCCAGCATGAAGGGCAAACTTCCCAAGCACCAACACCGCAGGCGGAGACACCTTTGCCTCCACCTCCAGCCCTTCCAGCCCTGATGCCACAGCTTGAGGGACAACCTCAAATGTTCTAATTCCTCCAAGCCATGTTGCAGGCACAATGGCAACAGACGGAGACCCTGAGGCAGATCTTGATGACGGCTCTGGAAAGGACAACTGCCCCGGCACCAGCACATGTCCAACTAGCAGGCACTGTCCGAGGCTTTCGCCAGATGGGCCCGAGAACCTTTTCTAGCAGCGAAACGCCAGAGGAGATCTCTGTCACCACCACATTTCCAGATTAGGGCATTTATGTAATTTTACTATTTGGAATAATTATGTGTTTGATTAATCTGCTGAGTTTAAAACTATTTATTTGTTGTTGGTTGTGTTGGTTTAGGTCAAACCCTAGAAGTCAGTATGGCTAACCCTAGTTGAAAACCCAATTCTAGTGAAACCCTAGAATTCAAACTTTAGGTTGGACCTCAAACCCTAAAATTGACTAAACCCTAATTAATTAGGTTCTACATGACCTAACATAGGGGGTTTAACCTAAACTATGCATTAGAGACCCTAACCTAGTTTTAATATAAAAGGGAACCCTCTCTTCCTTCATGTGGAAAGGAAAACCCTAGCCTCCATCAAAGAAACTAATTCCCCCTCCAGATTTCGGAATCCAGACCTAGGAGATCCCTTTTCCTCCTCCAAAGCAAAGGGGAGCAAGGATCTGGGGTCAGGAAGCCTTGGAAAAGAAGAACCTTCATTGGAGAAACCACCTCCCATAGGTAAATCTAATTTTTTATCTATTTTGATTCTGTTTTCCTAATTGTGGTTGGCCTTTAGGAACCCTTGCTGTATGGATTACGAATTCTAGGGACCCTACATGAAAACCTAGGTCGAATTTGTGTTTGGTGACCTACGTTGGGTTTTTCCCCCCAATTTTCGTGAACCCTAACCCTAGGGGTTGCAGGTAGACTGAATTCCTCCTCCAACGTTAGGGTTGGATCTCGTTTAGGGTTTCGTTTGGGGATTTTTCATAAGTTCTATTACGAGTTCGATTTCAACACTCCAGGTGTTTGGTGATAGGTTTATTAGAGTTTTACCTATCTAATGTATTCGAATTTCTGCCTATTTTGATATATATTTACACTTATAAAATTGCATATGTTTGAACATGGGTTGTGTGATTTGGGGGATTTCTGTGGAGTGCACTGGACTGTGTTTGGTTTTACTGTGCAATCGGGTTCTGTGGGAATTCTGTGTAGTGTGCCTGTGTATGAGGACCTATGTGTGTGTGTGTTCAGAACATGTGTGAGTTCAGTGAGGGTACAAGTAACAGTGTAGTGTGTGATTCCTGTATGTGTGAATACTTGTGTGTTTTAGTTAGATATCTGTGTGTACATTGTGTTAAAGATCAGTGTGTATGTATATGTATGCTGTGTGTATCAGTTTAGTTTATGTGTGCCTATGTGGTATCGAGTTATTGGATACTGTGGATTAGTGTATCAGAGAAATAAACATGTGTTAGGGGTTAAGAGAGGTCAGTAGGTGTGTATTAGTATTTTGCCTCAGTATCTAGTATGTAGGTAATTGAATTTGTCTCAGTGTGTGTGTGAGGTGCAGGTTGGTTACAGTATGTTGAATCTGTGTGAAAACCTGTGTGTTCTCAGTGAGGGATTCTGTACAGTGAGGAGGACTGTGTAGCTCTTGTGTGTCCCAGTTTAACTCCCCAGAGCAGTGTGTCAGTGTGTTCTTAGTGTCAGTCGTATGTGTAGGTCTTTGTGTCTCAGGAATAGTGTGTGTGTGAGTGTAACCTGGGTGATAATGTGTGCAGTTTGAGAATGTATCCCTGAGTTCAGTGAGATGTATCAGTGTATAGCCTGTGTGTAACCTGTGTAGTGAATATTAGGATAACCTGTGTGTAACTGTGATACTAGAGTGCAGCTTAGTGTCTGTGTGTGTCTGCCTGTGCAGTGAGAGGCTCAGGTGTTTATGTGTCCCTGTTATTGAGAGTGAATACCTGTGTAGCAGTGTGTATGTGCACCTGTGTATATGTGTGTGGTAGTGTAGGAAGTTATGGTATCAGTGTGTGAGGAGATCTGGGCAATTTCAGTGAGTGCCACTGTGGGTTGTATCAGTAGGATTAGTAGTAATCTGTATCAGTGATGTATCAGACTTGTGTAGGAACCAGTGTGCCTGTGCAAATGTGGCTATATGTCTAACTAGGTGAGTTTCAATGTCTAGATACTGTGTGTAGCAGTTTAGAAATCTTTAGTGTATCAGTGGATTCTAGGAATGTGGTATTGAATGGAGAGAACTGTGAACTCCAGTTCACTTGAATGTGAATGCAGTGTGTTAAGTTGTTTGCACAGCAGTGTGTATCAGTGAACTGTGCAGTACCTAAGAGTGTGTAATAGATTCTGTGAGGAGAGAGGGTAGTGTGCAGGGAGGATTTTGTGTGTTGTAGCTGTGTGTTGAGGGTAGTTCAGTGAACAATGTTGTGTATTAGCGTGTGCAGTGTTGTGTATCAGTAAATAGGAATTGTGACTACTTAAGCATCCTAATTGGTTGCACCTAGGTGTAGTTGGCTGTGCAACAGTTTTAACAATGAGGGTAAGTTATCAGTGTGTGTGTGAGTTAGATAGCTATGTGAGAGTGCATTAGTATTAGTGTGTAGATGAGTAAGGGAGCAGTGTATGCCTCAGAGTGTGTATCAATGAGTGCTGTGTGTGGGTGAAAATTCAGATTATGTAACATGTATCAGAATCCAGATCAGTGAGTGTGTGTGTGTGCCATAGAGCTTAGTACCTGTGTGTGAGTGTTGTCTGTGTGAATGCCTATGAGTGAACCAGTGAGCTTTGGGTGAGTTTTAGTGTATTGGGTATATGTGTAGTTCTGTGCCAGTGTAGCAGTGTCTATAACTTGTACAGTGAGTTGAGTTGGGTGTCTTGGGTCAAGTGTTAAGATACAGAGCTAGTATAAGATAACTGCTAGATATCTAGTAAAAAGTTAAGTTACTATATAAACAATATTCTATATATTTTAGGTAAGTATAAATAACTCTAGTGTGGTGTTAGTATAGCTTAGCTACTAGTATTACCCAGTCAGTCTAGTAATGACTAGTTTAGCTAGGTTGGTCCAGTATGGGCTATCATGGTATATAAAGGGACTAGTAGACCTAGTTAATCTAGTATGACCTAGTGAGACCAAGTTGACTAGTATTGACCAGAAGTTCTAGTATGACCTAGAGGCCTCATAATTAAATTAGTTAAGCATGTTAATTCCTTTAAATTCAGTATCTGACATTATATTCCATAAATAGGTCATTGTGATCCCACTTTGGACACCGATCCTCACACCTTGCTCAGGACCACAGACGAGTACATTCTTTGACAGTTTTCATTTTGTTGATTACTTCTATAATCTAGTTGTATTACATACTTGATTCTGACACTATGGATACACGAGTTAGCACCCTAGATCCCCATCATGAGGAGTCGTGATTGGAATCCATTGTGCTAGCTGGGGAATGGGAAACTATTAGTAGATTATGTGATCATATCCAAATATTTACATGCATCATAGCTCACCCCACTTCTCACGTCGGGTGCGGCCTGACCATTTACATGCTTCATAGCTGTTATATATGATTAGCCTGACCACTACATGCATCATAGTTAACCATATGGTTAGCCTGACCTACAAGAATCATAGTTAATCATATATAACCAGCCTGATCAAGTCCCAAGCCGATCACATAATAAACTGATAATTCAAACACTTAGCTAGATGTCTATTTTATTCAGATTCACTTGTTCTAGCATTCACTATCTATTGTTCATTGCTAGCTGCTCTATTGCATATTTCCATTTCTCCAGTACTTTACATTTCTAGCATTTATTTCCATCTTGTATTTCTTACACTGTTTATAGTCTTTGTCAATTTAATGAAACTGCTGTTAGTGCTTGTGCTTCGCTCCAATCCTGACTGGATAACATTTTTCAGAGGACCTGGAGGATCTTTGCCCCACTTATTACGGCCCAGGATTAGAGGGAGATTTCACTCCAGAAAACCCAAAGGAGTTGCCTAGTCTAGAGGAGAATGTACCTGGCAATTCTTAAATTATTTTCTGCATTTATTGTTCTAGACTGAGACTGAGCTGTATTTATTATTTTGTGACTTTGTGAGGTCATCTAGACCCAAGATTGAGTTGGACTTATTGTGGGTGTTTTTATTTGAACTCTTTTCTATTCCCATCGTGCCATTATTTCTTATAGCTTGTGATTGAGTATATTATAGAACTGTGGATTATTTATCATTGTCCTCCGTGCGGAGTTGAGACTTTTGACAGAATATATTATATGTTGAGACCTAGACAGCGTTCTACCGCCGATGCTGCGGCGTAGGCCGGACGTACCCACAACTCATGCCCAAATTCCGGGTGCGGGTTGTGACACGTTTTTAGTGGTGGCCCATGCAGGTCCGGTCAATAGATTCGCATTAGAGCGATATCGTAGTGGTGCTCGCTTAGAGTATTACTACGAGCCTGTTTTAGGAAATAGGAATTAGGCCGAGGATATGCTCAATCACAATTAGGAATTTCTGATTCTTATAATACTACTCTTAATGATTTTTCCTTTAGAAATTACTGTCCTTCCTTGATGATATCGTATCTATTACCTTAATCAATTCCTTTCGCGCTGTCCTCAGGATGCCGTCGAGGACCAGATCGCAGGATCAGCAGCAGCCTCCGAGGCAGATCCAGCAGGCTTGTCACTTCTGTAAGAAGCCAGGTCACCTTTGGAAGAGCTGTAGGATGAGGCGAGGACTTTGTTTGTACTGTGGCACTGCGGGACATCAAGTGAGGGGTTGTCTTCGAGCTCCTTATCTTCCCGAC
The DNA here is from genome assembly GCA_036927795.1 of Iris macrosiphon. Lineage (NCBI taxonomy): Eukaryota > Viridiplantae > Streptophyta > Magnoliopsida > Asparagales > Iridaceae > Iris > Iris macrosiphon. Next base: position 165,835,878 of record JAYESA010000012.1, read on the forward strand.
CAGTGCGCAGATCCAAATCAAAGAAGTCCAGTTAAGCCACATGTGGGACCGCAGATGGCTCATCATCAGCAGCACCAGATACCAGTTCGAGGACGCATCCAGCAGCAACAGCCACAGAGACAGACTCGGCCCACTATCCAGTGTGTGTATTGCAGGAAGATGGGACATACCAGGGACATCTGCAGGAAGAGGTTGGGCACATGTCTGTCCTGCGGATCGATGATGCACCAGCTGAGGGATTGCCCTACCATACAGACTCGCCCAGGTCAGGGTGGAGCAGCCGCCCAGAGAGGACCAGACAGGGTACCTGCCGTACCATGAGGCCAACAACAGAGAGGACCTTCACTTCCACCGCAGCTGCAGATGTTTGCTCATCACCGGCAGCAAAGAGGTGCACCCCAGGGGCAAGCATACGCCATAGCAGTCGAGGAGGTCGAACCAGCAGGAGACTTGATCACAGGTTCAATTCTTCTCGATTGTATTCCCGCATTTACCTTATTCGACTCTGGCGCTTCCCATAGTTTTGTGTCTGTATCTTATGCACTTCGACATCATTTAGAGACAAAACCACTAGCTAGGATTTGCAAGATCACGACTGGGGGAGGTATTATCCTAGTCCGTGATTCCTGCAAGGACCGAAGGGTGTCAGTAGGAGGTCGAGAGTTGAGCGTGAGCTTACTCGTTATGCCACTCCCGGGGTACGATATTATACTCGGAATGGACTGGTTGAGTAGGCATCATGTTACTATAGATTGTTATAGAGGCAGAGTATTATTTCGACCACCAGGAGAGCCGGAGTTCGAGGTCGCCAGAGGAGCAGCGGAGCAGAGCAGGATGCTCAATCACAATTATTGAGAGATTCCTGGGACGACCCTCGAGAATCTCATTATGAATTCTAATTTAATTCCTTTCCCCTTGTTTTCGTCCGTCCTCACTCGTTGATATGGAGTTGATTCTTGTTTACCAGTTGTTAAATTTAAATTCTTGGCATCGTTGTTGAGTTGATTTTATATAAAGATGAATTTTTACGGGCTAAGTTTACGGTATCATCTGATGACATATATTGATGAGGACAGTGAGAAAGGTAAAACATCTACTTTGGTTATGAAACCTAGAGTTTATCGCAGCCATATTAGTTGTCGTGACGAGAACGTAGGAACCTGACTAGGATGTACATATTGTAGTTATGAAACTTAGAGTCTCTCGCAGCCATACCGGTTGGCGTGGCAAGGATTCTAGATGACATGATTATAGGGTTGCATACCTTAGTTACGGAACCTGTCGTTTATCGCACCTATGCTTACTGGCGTGGCAAGGATTCTGAGTGTCATGATTTCAGACAGACGTGTATGATTATCAGGTTGTATCTTAAATTGGTTCTTAAAGTATCATCTCAATACTTATCTATTTCTGTTATTCCAGGACTTTGTTCCATCGCTTCTTTTCTTTACTAGCAGTAAAGATACCTTCAGTCCTTGATCTAGTTCCTTTTGAGCTTATTTTCTTTAAGGATTCCTTGTTAGTATGATAATTAGTGACTTACAATTTTGTTTGCGCCTTGTATTAGTGTTGGCTGAGTGTGACTTGTGAGTTTGTAAGTGGTTCTTAGTTGGACATGGGAGCAGTAGGCATTAATCTAGAGATACCCATAGTATAGTACCTTGTAGCAATAGTTCTATGATAGGTGTTATTATAGTCAATATCGGTACTACAGGTAGAAGGAGTAAGAGTATCAATGATGGTTCCAAGAGTAAGTGTCAGAATCAGCATGCCAGTCCTGGGTAGTCATTAAAATTTTGTAATTGGATGATCTATGCAAACAATTAAGTATCAAAGAATTGTGTTAAAGATTAATGGAGCATGATGTTCAATTTGATGATTAATACTGGGTGTATCAAGAGTAAAGAAATGTATATGCATAAAGGGTTTTAATGAGATGCCATGAGTAGAGAAATATCAAGATTGGTAATAAAAGTTATGAAATGTATCACATATTAGTTTAACAGGCTGCAAAAGGTTTAAGAGATATGCTTATACATCAATCAAGATATGGAACCATATGCCTGTCCTTGAGATTGAAGTAAAAGCATGGGTATTATAGAAATTGCAAGAGATCCTAAGTTCTAGCCAATGTGACGAGGTGATCTAATGATGAAGCTAGTGTTACCATACCAATAGTGCTAGTGATTCTATATCAAGGATTATTGAGAATGGTGCTAATAACAGTAAGTAATACATGTGATGATAACTTTGATCATTGGAGGTAATAGTGCAAGCGATTCGGGCAGTACAATTATAATACACAGTTGTAGACAATAGATGTATTGAGTGCACCTCGAGTATTAGAGACTGTGAGCACTTATATGTATATTATGGATTTATAAAATTAAAGAGTGGAAATGAATTTTAACTTTGAGAATTATTGGGGAGTTGAGATTTATGTCATTAAAATTTTGAGGGTTCAAATTTTGATTCCATAAACATGGTCAAGGCTACAAAGATTTTACAAGTGATTAAAATTTTATTTCGATGTTGAGTATCTGACTTTGAGGAGGTATATGCAAATTATTTTTAAGTCGATCGAGGAGTTAAACCTTGACGATTATTTTGAGGATTAATTTTATAGTAGATGAGAAATATGAATATTAAATATAGGAGTAGATGATATACAGGTGTAAGGATCTGATGACTTGAGCATGATTGAGATAGTACCGCAGACTGACTTGGGTGTCCATCTAGAGTTGTGTTGGGAAGAGCAGTACTTAGTATGGTGTTACACTTGGTGTGCACTGGAGTGATGGGAACAATAGTATGGACAATTATAGTAGGAACGAGAACTGACAGAGAATGTGGTACTAAAGAAATAGAGGTATCAAACTTGGATGCATTATTGAACCATGGTTATATTAGAGAATCTTGGTATCAGATTTAAGTATTAATAAGCAGGTGTATGCAATGAGGATGTAATCATGGATGTTGTGGACTAAAGGTTAGTTGATAGGGATATCAAATTACGAGTATAAATTTTTATTTTTAAATTCGTGGGAATTGTGAGGAAATGGAACTGATTTTTATTTTTGAGGATATTTCAGGAATATAGTAATTTCGAAAATTTTGAAAATTGCGAAACGACAAGGTGGATTATTTCAGGATTATGTGGGTTGTTGAATTTTACTATTTATGGAAAATAATAATGTGTATGAGTAAACACTACTATGAGGACTTTAAATTTTGAGGACGAAATTTTTAAGGAGGTAGACTTGTCACCACCACATTTCCAGATTAGGGCATTTATGTAATTTCAATATTTGGAATAATTATGTGTTTGATTAATCTGCTGAGTTTAAAACTATTTATTTGTTGTTGGTTGTGTTGGTTTAGGTCAAACCCTAGAAGTCAGTATGGCTAACCCTAGTTGAAAACCCAATTCTAGTGAAACCCTAGAATTCAAACTTTAGGTTGGACCTCAAACCCTAAAATTGACTAAACCCTAATTAATTAGGTTCTACATGACCTAACATAGGGGGTTTAACCTAAACTATGCATTAGAGACCCTAACCTAGTTTTAATATAAAAGGGAACCCTCTCTTCCTTCATGTAGAAAGGAGAAATCCTAGCCTCCATCAAGGAAACCAATTCCCCCTCCAGATTTCGGAATCCAGACCTAGGAGATCCCTTTTCCTCCTCCAAAGCAAAGGGGAGCAAGGATCTGGGGTCAGGAAGCCTTGGAAAAGAAGAACCTTCATTGGAGAAACCACCTCCCATAGGTAAATCTAATTTTTTATCTATTTTGATTTTGTTTTCCTAATTGTGGTTGGCCTTTAGGAACCCTTGCTGTATGGATTATGAATTCTAGGGACCCTACATGAAAACCTAGGTCAAATTTGTGTTTGGTGGCCTACGTTGGGTTTTTTCCCCCAATTTTCGTGAACCCTAACCCTAGGGGTTGCAGGTAGACTGAATTCCTCCTCCAACGTTAGGGTTGGATCTTATTTAGGGTTTCGTTTGGGGATTTTTCATAAGTTCTATTACGAGTTCGATTTCAACACTCCAGGTGTTTGGTGATAGGTTTATTAGAGTTTTACCTATCTAATGTATTCGAATTTCTGCCTATTTTGATATATATATATTTACACTTATAAAATTGCATATGTTTGAACATGGGTTGTGTGATTTGGGGGATTTCTGTGGAGTGCACTGGACTGTGTTTGGTTTTACTGTGCAATCGGGTTCTGTGGGAATTCTGTGTAGTGTGCCTGTGTATGAGGACCTATGTGTGTGTGTGTTCAGAACATGTGTGAGTTCAGTGAGGGTATAAGTAACAGTGTAGTGTGTGATTCCTGTGTGTGTGAATACTTGTGTGTTTTAGTTAGATATCTGTGTGTACATTGTGTTAAAGATCAGTGTGTATGTATATGTATGCTGTGTGTATCAGTTTAGTTTGTGTGTGCCTATGTGGTATCGAGTTATGGGATACTGTGGATTAGTGTATCAGAGAAATAAACATGTGTTAGGGGTTAAGAGAGGTCAGTAGGTGTGTATTAGTATTTTGCCTCAGTATCTAGTATGTAGGTAATTGAATTTGTCTCAGTATGTGTGTGAGGTGCAGGTTGGTTACAGTATGTTGAATCTGTGTGAAAACCTGTGTGTTCTCAGTGAGGGATTCTGTACAGTGAGGAGGACTGTGTAGCTCTTGTGTGTCCCAGTTTAACTCCCCAGAGCAGTGTGTCAGTGTGTTCTTAGTGTCAGTCGTATGTGTAGGTCTTTGTGTCTCAGGAATAGTGTGTGTGAGAGTGTAACCTGGGTGATAATGTGTGCAGTTTGAGAATGTATCCCTGAGTTCAGTGAGATGTATCAGTGTATAGCCTGTGTGTAACCTGTGTAGTGAATATTAGGATAACCTGTGTGTAACTGTGATACTAGAGTGCAGCTTAGTGTCTGTGTGTGTCTGCCTGTGCAGTAAGAGGCTCAGGTGTTTATGTGTCCCTGTTATTGAGAGTGAATACCTGTGTAGCAGTGTGTATGTGCACCTGTGTATATGTGTGTGGTAGTGTAGGAAGTTATGGTATCAGTGTGTGAGGAGATCTGGGCAATTTCAGTGAGTGCCACTGTGGGTTGTATCACTAGGATTAGTAGTAATCTGTATCAGTGATGTATCAGACTTGTGTAGGAACCAGTGTGCCTGTGCAAATGTGGCTATATGTCTAACTGGGTGAGTTTCAATGTCTAGATACTGTGTGTAGCAGTTTAGAAATCTTTAGTGTATCAGTGGATTCTAGGAATGTGGTGTTGAATGGAGAGAACTGTGAACTCCAGTTCACTTGAATGTGAATGCAGTGTGTTAAGTTGTTTGCACAGCAGTGTGTATCAGTGAACTGTGCAGTACCTAAGAGTGTGTAACAGATTCTGTGAGGAGAGAGGGTAGTGTGCAGGAAGGATTATGTGTGTTGTAGCTGTGTGTTGAGGGTAGTTCAGTGAACAATGTTGTGTATTAGCGTGTGCAGTGTTGTGTATCAGTAAATAGGAATTGTGACTACTTAAGCATCCTAATTGGTTGCACCTAGGTGTAGTTGGCTGTGTAACAGTTTTAACAATGAGGGTAAGTTATCAGTGTGTGTGTGAGTTAGATAGCTATGTGAGAGTGCATTAGTATTAGTGTGTAGATGAGTAAGGGAGCAGTGTATGCCTCAGAGTGTGTATCAATGAGTGCTGTGTGTGGGTGAAAATTCAGATTATGTAACATGTATCAGAATCCAGATCAGTGAGTGTGTGTGTGTGCCATAGAGCTTAGTACCTGTGTGTGAGTGTTGTCTGTGTGAATGCCTATGAGTGAACCAGTGAGCTTTGGGTGAGTTTTAGTGTATTGGGTATATGTGTAGTTCTGTGCCAGTGTAGCAGTGTCTATAACTTGTACAGTGAGTTGAGTTGGGTGTCTTGGGTCAAGTGTTAAGATACAGAGCTAGTATAAGATAACTGCTAGATATCTAGTAAAAAGTTAAGTTACTATATAAACAATATTCTATATATTTTAGGTAAGTATAAATAACTCTAGTGTGGTGTTAGTATAGCTTAGCTACTAGTATTACCCAGTCAGTCTAGTAATGACTAGTTTAGCTAGGTTGGTCCAGTATGGGCTATCATGGTATATAAAGGGACTAGTAGACCTAGTTAATCTAGTATGACCTAGTGAGACCAAGTTGACTAGTATTGACCAGAAGTTCTAGTATGACCTAGAGGCCTCATAATTAAATTAGTTAAGCATGTTAATTCCTTTAAATTCAGTATCTGACATTATATTCCATAAATAGGTCATTGTGATCCCACTTTGGACACCGATCCTCACACCTTGCTCAGGACCACAGGCGAGTACATTCTCTGACAGTTTTTATTTTGTTGATTACTTCTATAATCTAGTTGTATTACATACTTGATTCTGACACTATGGATACACGAGTTAGCACCCTAGATCCCCATCATGAGGAGTCGTGATTGGAATCCATTGTGCTAGCTGGGGAATGGGGAACTATTAGTAGATTATGTGATCATATCCAAACATTTACATGCATCATAGCTCACCCCACTTCTCACGTCGGGTGCGGCCTGACCATTTACATGTTTCATAGCTGTTATATATGATTAGCCTGACCACTACATGCATCATAGTTAACCATATGGTTATCCTGACCTACAAGAATCATAGTTAATCATATATAACCAGCCTGATCAAGTCCCAAGCCGATCACATAATAAACTGATAATTCAAACACTTAGCTAGATGTCTATTTTATTCAGATTCACTTGTTCTAGCATTCACTATCTATTGTTCATTGCTAGCTGCTCTATTGCATATTTCCATTTCTCCAGTACTTTACATTTCTAGCATTTATTTCCATCTTGTATTTCTTACACTGTTTATAGTCTTTGTCAATTTAATGAAACTGCTGTTAGTGCTTGTGCTTCGCTCCAATCCTGACTGGATAACATTTTTCAGAGGACCTGGAGGATCTTTGCCCCACTTATTACGGCCCAGGATTAGAGGGAGATTTCACTCCAGAAAACCCAAAGGAGTTGCCTAGTCTAGAGGAGAATGTACCTGGCAATTCTTAAATTATTTTCTGCATTTATTGTTCTAGACTGAGACTGAGCTGTATTTATTATTTTGTGACTTTGTGAGGTCATCTAGACCCAAGATTGAGTTGGACTTATTGTGGGTGTTTTTATTTGAACTCTTTTCTATTCCCATCGTGCCATTATTTCTTATAGCTTGTGATTGAGTATATTATAGAACTGTGGATTATTTATCATTGTCCTCCGTGCGGAGTTGAGACTTTTGACAGGATATATTATATGTTGAGACCTAGACAGCGTTCTACCGCCGATGCTGCGGCGTAGGCCGGACGTACCCACAACTCATGCCCAAATTCCGGGTGCGGGTTGTGACAATCTCAGACTGGATCTCCAACACAGAAATGTTGCTAGAAGGTTCACAACTCCAACCAGACTTATGGATGACCACCGTGAGAGCTCAGCTCTTAGGCAACGCCCATCACTGGTGGGATTCCATCGAATATAGCGTCGGCAAGACCCAGACTTGGGAACAATTTCTGGAGTACTTTAATGCAAAGTACTTTCCAGCCACGGTCCGAAATGCCCTGCACTCCTAGTTCCTGCACCTGGAACAAGGGAACATGACCGTCGACGCCTACGATGCAGAGTTCAGTCGACTAAGTCGATTCGGTGCCATCCTGATACCGAACGAGCTGGAGAAGGCCAGGAGATTCCACCACGGCCTTACCTTCGAGCTCCAAAGGTATACTACAACACAGTCGAGGATCTCCTACGAAGAGGTTCTTTCAGAGGCGAGGATACAAGAAGCCATTGGCCAAGGAGCAAGACGCTTTAATCCAACTATACCGGCCAAAAATTAGCCCGGAACAGGAGGACCAATCCGTTGTCCACAAAACCAGACACAGCAAAAGACAGGGCCCTATCAGAACAAAGAGCTTCCGACTTGTCACTATTGTGGCAAGAAGGGGCATTATGTCCGAGACTGCAGACAGAAGCAGGGACTATGCCTAATATGTGGAGCTAGCCAGCATATGGCCAGAGACTGCCCACAACGCAAAGATGTATCACCTCAGAATGGGAAAAAATCAGAAGCACCAGCCCAGAGGATGCTACCCTCAACATCTGGAGGATATCAGAGGGGAGCACCCATGGCCACCCAGGAGACCCAATTCAACAAAGCCAGACAATAGTCTGGAGGGCAAAGGCACGGGCAGGCCTTTACACTAGTTGTAGTTGCAGAGGAGCCGAAAGGTGAAACTATCACAGGTACCATTTTAGTTGCATCATTACCTGCAACCGTATTATTTGATTCTGGCGCTACACTGTCTTTCATATCTAGTAGTTTCGTAGCCATGCACAAACTAGCTATTTCCCCACTGCCTAAATGCTGGAAAATTCTTACCGGAGGAGGCATCGTACCGGTTACCAGCATTATTGAAACATGCTCGGTAGTCGTATGTAGTAGAAAGCTGAGAGCGCGATTTTTGGTACTCCCAATGCCAAACTTCGACGTTGTCTTAGGCATGGACTGGTTAAGCCAGTACAACGCTATACTAGACTGCGGAAAGGGAAGCGTCATCTTTAGACCCCCAGGTCACCCGGAGTTCGAATACGTGCGAGGCACCATCGAGCAAGGAGTAGGCCAGACACCTAGAGCTTACATGGCGATGGAGACAGCACCCCCGGCAATTGTAGCAGAATTCGAAGACGTATTTCCGGAGGAATTGCCAGGCCTACCGCCTGACAGAGAAGTGGAGTTCACTATTGAGCTGATACCCGGAGCTGCACTAGTATCCTCAAATATGTACCGGCTGGCAAAGAAGGAGCTTGACGAGCTAAAGCTGCAGCTTGAAGAATTACAGATCAAGGGATTTGTTCGTCCTAGTGCATCACCCTGGGGAGCACCAGTGTTGTTTGTACCAAAGAAGGACGAAACATATCGTATGTGCATTGATTACAGAGCCCTTAATGCTTTGACAATAAAAAACAAGTACCCCTTGCCGCGGATTGATGATCTGTTCGACCAACTGACGGGAGCAGTGGTATTCTCAAAAATAGATTTGAGATCAGGCTATCATCAGGTCAAAGTACGGAGAGAAGACATTCCAAAAACAGCATTCAGGACTCGTTATGGTCACTACGAGTTCCTGGGATGCCTTTTGGACTGACAAATGCACCTGTCGTATTTATGAACTTGATGAACAGAGTCTTCCACCAATATCTGGACCAGTTCGTGGTAGTCTTCATCGACGACATCTTGGTGTATTCGAAGAGCCACGAAGAGCATGAAGAACACTTGAGACTGGTGTTGGAGATGCTGAGACGTGAGAGTCTCTATGCTAAGCTAAGCAAGTGCGAGTTCTTCCTTGATCGTGTCGCTTTTCTTGGACACGTTATCACAGGAGATGGCATCTCGGTGGACCCAGCAAAGATCTCATCTGTAGAGACATGGCCAACCCCGACCAACGTCTCAGAGGTGAGAAGTTTCTTAGGACTTGTCGGATATTACCGGAGGTTCGTAGAAAACTTTGCAAGAATCGCAGAGCCGATAACCCAGTTGACCCGCAAGGAGCAGGAATTCATCTGGTCTGAGGAATGTCAGATAGCTTTCGAGGAGCTGAAAAAGCGTATGACTACAGCCCCCATTTTGACCATACCATCTGGATCTGGAGGTTTCGTAATATATAGCGATGCATCCGGAAAAGGATTAGGTTGTGTCTTAATGCAACATGGAAAGGTTGTAGCTATGCCTCTAGACAACTGAGGACCCATGAGAAGAACTATCCCACGCATGACTTGGAGCTTGCCGCAGTCATCTTCGTCCTGAAGCTTTGGAGACATTATCTATACGGCGAACGAGTGGAGATATTCACGGATCACAAGAGCCTGAAGTATGTCTATACCCAGAAGGACCTAAACCCGAGACAAAGACGATGGCTTGAAGTGACGATAAACTTCGAGATTGATCTACAGTACCATCCCGGGAAGGCTAATATGGTAGCTGATGCTCTAAGCAGAAGACCCACGACATTCTTTATGATCACCCAACCCGATCTACTAAGAGATCTAAAAAAGTTGGGAATAAAGATCGTTATGCCAGGAAGTAACGGCCAATTGTCAAATTATCAGTTGCAATCAACATTGGTCGAAAGAATCAAGGCTGCACTGCCAACAGATGCAAGATTTCAGAGGCTCCGACAAAGAACAGAGGATAAAATCCAGACAGGATATCGCATACACGAAGATGGGACTTTAAGATGTGGAGAACGTCTTTATGTTCCAAATAGAGAACTTCGTGAAGAGCTGATGTCAGAAGCTCACAGCTCAACATACTCAATCCATCCAGGTGGCACAAAGATGTACAGAGATCTGCGTTAATACTATTGGTGGCATGGAATAAAGAGAGAGATAGCACGCTTTGTGAAAAAATACCTAGTGTGTCAGCAAGTCAAGGCTGAACATCAGAGATCTGCAGGACTACTTCAACCCCTCCTAATACCTGAGTGGAAATGGGAACACATTACGATGGACTTTGTTACGGGCTTCCCAAGAAGTTCCAGTGGCCGTAATCCTATATGGGTAATCGTAGACCGACTCACCAATGCTGCTCATTTCTTACCTTTCAGAGTCGGACAATCTACAGAAGTCTTAGCAGATATGTACATGAAGGAGATCGTACGTCTGCATGGAGTACCAGTCAGCATAGTATCTGACAGGGATACGAGATTTACATCTTACTTTTGGCAAAGTATGCAAGAGAGTCTTGGTACCCGCCTAAAGTTCAGCACCTCATATCATCCACAGACAAATGGATAGTCAGAGCGCACCATTCAGACCCTAGAAGATATGCTGAGAGCATGCATGCTTGATTTCAGCGGATCATGGGAAGATCATTTACATCTGGTGGAATTCTCCTACAATAATAGCTATCAAGCGAGCATTCAAATGGCTTCCTTTGAAGCATTGTATGGTAGAAAATATCGTTCCCCAGTATGTTGGAGCGATGTAGGCGAAAGACAGATCCTAGGACCAGAATTGGTCGTTCGTACGGTGGAGAAAGTAAAGAAGATCCAAGGACACCTGCGAGCAGCACAGGACAGACAAAAGTACTGGGCCAACGTACATCGACGACCTCTAGAGTTCCAAGTGGGAGAGCATGTGTTTTTGAAAAATCTCACCTACCCGAGGTACTATCAGATTTGGCGGAAGAGGAAAACTGAGTCCAAGGTACATCGGACCCTTCGATGTGTTAGAACGCGTCGGAGAAGTTGCTTACAAGCTAGCCTTACCTCAGACATTGGAAGGAGTACATGATGTCTTCCACGTATCTCAGCTGAGGAGGTACATTCCAGACCCAAGTCATGTGCTGGACTATTCAGAGATCACCGTCGGCCCGAGTTTATCGTACCAGGAGGAGCCTGTAGAGATCCTAGATCGAAGCGAGAAGGTGTTGCGAGGCCAGACTATCCCTCTAGTTCGTATTGCATGAAGATATCATGCACCAGACGAGTCAACCTGGGAACGAGAAGAGGATATTCGACAGCGTTTTCCCCATCTATTTCCAGACCAGGGTATGTCCTAATATTTCAAATCCATTATATGTCTATTTTTATTTCGAGGACGAAATATTCTAAGGAGGGTAGGTTGTAAACTCCCTCGACCAGATTTCAGTATTTTAGAATTATTTTTAGTAATTTAGGATTTATTGAAATATTTTAATTTATTTTGCTTACATATCCTATTGATTTGTGCACATGTCCATCACCCAATTATTTAGAGCATTACACTAGCTGTTATCCACAAACAAAGTCCACAAACCCCTACTAGACATGACAGCCTACTATCCTGCACTTTGTGCAACTCACAGATGTGCTGGTATGAGCCTCGTTTTAGACGCACAAATATCGTTACAAACGTACGTATTTATTTTTAATTAAATTCTCTGATCTGTACCCATCTCTGTTCCAATAGGGATTTGAGGCCCAACATGCACCTATTTTGCCTAAACAAAAATACGTTATTTTTCTACATTGAGTATACTACAATTAGTATATTTACACCGTACTGAAATTATGGCCCTACCTATTTTTAAATAATTAGAAAACACCGTACGCATTAATTATTAATTAATTAATACGGTGACCCATATCACCCAAAAACCAGGCATAGCCCCTGCCCAGGCTCACCCCTACCCCCCTCAGGGCCCTCACACAGCAATCCCCCTCAGTTCTGTGCATTTTAGCATTTTCAGAAATAGGGTATTTTTCCCAGAAAAATTGTGTAATTACGTAATTTCCCAATTAATAGGACCTTTATGCAATTTATAAAATTATAGGGTCTTTTCTGCAAATTTCTAGTGTGAGGTGTCAACCTCCTATTGGAGGGTGAACCTACACCGTCCATTTGGCAGTGGGACCCACCCAAAAATATCCATAAATATCCTATAAATATCTATAGATATTTATTAATTAAAATTACCTAAAAATCCATAAACCCTAACCCTATTTACACAAATGCCATCAACCCAAACCCTATTTAAACCGAGCCCCCCCTTCCGAACTCCCCACACCACCTCTCTCAGCCACCACCAACCACCGGACCTCCGCCGAATGCCTCGCCCCTCCCCTAGCCACTCCCCGGCCGACGACCACCCCCCTGGCCGCCGCCGGCGCCGCTTACAGCCTCCGCAAAACCAACACCCCACCAACACCAACAGCAGCTCCTCCCTCCCGACTACCTCCAACCACCACCTTCGGCCACCGTGGACCACCGCCACCGCCCTCATCTGCTTCGTCCCGACCCCCTCTACCGGACCACCACCTTTCCGCCGCCCCACAGCCACCGCCCCGGCAGCCAGCTCCCCCGCAGCGTCCTCCCTCGACTTCCCGACCACTACATCCAGCCACCCCCGACCGCCTCCAACTTTCCTCCGGTCGCCTCCGACCACCGCCACCACCACCGATCTCTTCGCCGTCGCCCCCTCCGTCGATCCCCCACCCTGCACCGCCGCCTCCGCTATCGCCTGCGCCACTGCAGCTGCTGCAAGCCGCCGCTGCTGTTGTTGCTGTTGACAGCAGCTGTTGTTGCAGCCGCCGTCCCGGCCAGCCACCGACTGCTCCGCCGCCGTCCTCCCGCCGGCGACGAAGCGTGGGCCCCCCTGTCTGACAGGTATACCCCCCTATCTTTACGTATATACGTAGTTATATGTATATGTATGTATATATGTATTTATATATGTATATATATATGTATATTAATATATATGTTTATATATATATTATATATTATAATATATAATTTATATTATATTATTATATAATTATTTAATATTGTATAATATACAGTATTATTATGTATTATTATATATTATATATATATTATTATTATATGTATTAAGTATATATTTATGTATATATGTATATATATATATATATATGTATATTTATATATATATATATATATATATATATATATATATATATATATATATATATGTATTTGTATATATTGTATTATATATATTATTATATATATATATATTATATAATTATTATTATTACAATATATATATATAATATTATATTATATACTTATATATATATGTACTTTGTTTATATATATATATATATATATATATATATATAGCAATATATAATTATATACATATTATAATTATACAGAGTACACTCAAAGCACACTAAACAGAAGAGCAAAATAACAATACTCTAGCCTAAAATATGCATAACAAAGAGGTCTTGGCCTCTATTTATAGTACATAAGAGTCGGTATCGACCGACTTAACAACTGACAGGTGCTAGTGGAGAAACCGGCAGCTGCAGGTAAGATTCCCTCCCTATCAGCAACGCGAGTGCCCGTCGCTATCACCTTTCCACTTTTTTCGCCTTTAGCTCTCCTCCGTCCACGTAACAACAATTATGCTGAGGAATAAAGTAAGTGGGGTCCACCATTGTCGACCATTTATTAAAAGAGATTCTCTTTTGATACAGTGATATAAACAGTAATTGCCACCTGTATTTTGGCAACAGTGTCTTCTTAGTGCATGTTGGCATCACTACTTTCGTCATCTGATGGAGTAGTGACTCTCATGTGCATCTTTTTGAAGAAGGTTTCTGAATCTTTTTCTTCATGTTCCGATTTTGTGGAACTAACAGACATAGTATCTGTCTCAAATATTGAATCAAATTGAGTCTGCATATATTTCAAGCATTTTTTCTTTAATTCTTCCTTGGTAATTCGAGGATTCTGTCTCCTCAGAGACTCCTTTAGCTTCTTTAAAGGACTATCATCCATTATTTCCTTTTTGAGCTTGGCTTCAACAAGGATCTCATTTTCCTTGATCGACTTTTGTACAATTTGTACTTTCTCTTTTTTATCTAACCTGTTCCACCATTTTATCAGAAACTTTCTAGCTAGAACAGGAAAATTAAGGGCATTAAATTCACACTTAATTATCCATTTAAAAATATATGGAATTTCGAAATGGATAAAAAAGTACATAGTACTCTCCCCTCTAAAAGTTGATCGGCATTCTGGAAGAGAGGATAAGATTGAGCCCAAGTTACAAATAATTCTTGCAACGATGGTGGAAGAATTTCCAGTGTGGCTCCAAATTGTAACCACCATCTAATAAACCAAGTTGGTATGTCCTGTTTAAGGATTTTAGGACAAATACGAATAAACCAAGAGTGTTTTTGCTTACTATTGTCAAAATAAAATACTTTGGTAAATGCCTCAATATAACCCCAGTAAGAATAAGGCATATTGATATTCTTTTCTTTGTGAACTAATATTTTAGTTCAATTTGGGTGTAATCCCCATGATTGAGGAGTAATTATGTGACGTATAATTATCTTACTGTAATTTACATCACTTCTGAAGTCATTGGCCTTCTGATAGAAATGCTCTATCTCAACAGATTTTGTTGTAAGCAGAATTCCTTCATAAACATTTCTATCTTTTTCCTGTACTGGAAACATATTATTTTTCAGATATTTTTTTTTATTCTCCAGGGATCATCCATCAATGGGATGTCAGATTTCTCCAGTTGAAGTATTTCTTCTGTGTGATTATTCTGAGTGAAAATTGTTTCAACCTCAACTGCTTGCTCGTAAGAAGAAACATTGGTTTCTTCGAAGTCTTGAGCATATATTTCAAGCATTTTTTCTTTAATTCTTTCTCGGTAATTCGAGGATTCTGTCTCCTCGGAGACTCCTTTAGCTTCTTTAAAGGACTATCATCCATTATTTTCTTTTTGAGCTTGGCTTCAACAAGGATCTCATTTTCCTTGATCGACTTTTGTACAATTTGTACTTTCTCTTTTTCATCTAACCTGTTCCATCATTTTATCAGAAACTTTCTGGCTAGAACAGGAAAATTAAGGGCATTAAATTCACACTTAATTATCCATTTAAAAATATATGGAATTTCGAAATGGATAAAAAAGTACATAGTATATATATATATATATATATATATATATATATATATATATATATATATATATATATATATATATATATTGAATATACATAAGTTACGCATTATTTAAATGATTAATTTACAAATCCTGTATGTCCTGAACAGAGTACACCTACGACGCAGTCAGTGACCCCAGGTCACTGGACCCCTCAGACTTGACTGCGAGAACAGGTTTTTGGTACTTCCAGCACAGAGACGTAGGCAAGTATATCTTGCCAAGTTTTTACTGTTAAATTATTAACTGTTGAATGTTATTTTAGTGAATTTACATATAACAGTATGTATCTGAGACTGCCTCGGATACAGTCAACAAGTACGTTGGCAAGTAGTATAACTGACTTAGACTCTAGCAAACCTACCTGACAGCTGCGAGGGTATCCTAATATCCTCCTAGACCCTGACACGGGTACACGCAAAAAGGTTGCAATATATATTGGGATGCGAGTTTATGTACTCAATTAGCTACCGGTGCGTGTGACGTGCATCACGGCTTAGCACGAAAGCAGGAATACTCAGGAAAGTTATGACTTGGCATTAGTTACATTGGGCGGGGAAGATAACTAGTAGACGTATGGGACACCCCCCTCCTTAGATGTTATACCTTCGTTACCATGCTCCTCGGAGATGGACGATTGCGGAGTTACCCCTGTGTCTGGGGGCATATGACACATATACTAGCCAGTCTCCACGATTGGTGAATTAAGTCAGCATATGTCTAGCCTACACTTTTCCATACGTACTACAAGGTCTTTATATTGCATTCACTTAGTTGGCTAGCACACCCTGTATTTATTTATTCAGTATTTACATTCATGGCATATTTTTATGTATCTTGTTATGTCCCACTGAGGACCTGGTTCCCTTCCAGATTTAGATGAGGCCTTCTACCCCACAGTGTATGGACCAGGACAGGAGACTCGATATGCCACTGAGGAGGAATTAGAAAAGCTGCCATCAGAATCTGCTTGATCTTAGTAGCTTGTTCACCTGGAGCTGCAGTTGCTTACCTAGATAGACGATACTCTAGTCTATCTTATTTTCAGTACTATTACTTATCTTTTGTAGTGGGTTTGTTTCCACCAGATATTTTCTGATTTGTACTATGACATTTCAGACCCAGTACTTATATATATATATATTAACACTTATTTCCTGATATTTTATGGATGAGATTAGATTTACCTGTATTAAACTTGTAGTATTTTAGGACAGCGTAGCACATCTCTTTGGGTCCATTAAATTGGGTAATCCCTTAGTGACGTGTCAGCTGGCCAATGCCACGTGGCCTAGTTCCATATATTTTGAGACTGGGGCGTGATAATATGGTTCATGGAATCATGGGGTTGGAAAAGGAAAGTCATTACTTTCCTATGTTTGAATGCCAAAGGAATTGAGGAGGAAAGAAAAATGATTTCCAATGAAAAAAAATGGGAGGAAAGGGAAATGGTTCCCTCCATCCAACCAAGGATTCACTTTTCCACTTTAGGGTTTGGTTGGTAACGGTGTATTCACCGATTTAGGAATATTTTTGAACCGATCGTTTATGAAGTATTTTAAAAATCCATGCTTGTTAATTTTTTTAAGGCACTGATTTTGGTCAGCTCAAACCCCACCCCCTCCCCCCCTCCCCAAAAAAAAGGTGTAATATAATTTTGGGTGTCTTTGTAAACACCCTAAATCGACGATTTTGAGGGATTTTATTATTTTATTATATTTATATCCTCGCAAAAAAAAATATAATTATAACTACTAATACCTTACCCTATTTTTATTTCTCATCTGTGTTTCTCTTTTACTTCTTCCAAACTACAACTACTTTCCACGGTAAGTTCTTAAAATCTTTCTCTCATACTTTCATTTAGACGTTTTTATTGTTTTATGTATTTTTTTATTTTGATCAAATATGCACTTACTTCTTCCAAACTTATCTCCTACTTTAGTCCATGCATTTCTGTTATTTTATATGTTTCTAATATTTATGTGTTTCTATTATTTTATTTATATATGGGCATATATGTAATTTTATTCGTGTAAAAAAATTTAGAACTGTTCGTTAATGAATTACCAAGAACGGGTTGGAGTAATTTAAAAGCCGCTACTTAAAATCACTCAAAATCGGACCGCTCATAATCGGTATACTAAAAATACCTCATAATCGCTACCTCCACAATGGCCAAGCATACCCTTAACTATTCACTTTTTCTCCCAATTTTTTTGGCATTTCCAAACACCAAAAAGAAAAATATATGAAAATTATAATTTCCCAAATCAAAGAAAAACAACAAGGAATTGATTTCCTTTCTTTTCGTTTTCTTTTCTTTTCTTTCCTTTCTACGAACCAAACGATACAAAAACGATTTATTAAGCGACCAAGGGACTTATATCCAAAAATGACGTATTGGTGTTGTAGTATCCAAACATTGATGGGAAATCAAAATCTTAATAGATATTTTAGCAAATATTCCCATACAAAATGTTAAAACTAACATATACTCTCACTTTAAAAAAAGAAAAAGCAAATGTCTCATTATTCGTACGGAGCAATTAAAAAATTTGACCGTCATGACTGGACGAATATGGGTAAAAAAGTGGGAGGTAACTCAAATTTTTTTTAAGATATGCCCTACTTTTTTAATCGAATTTTTTTTTTTTTTTTTTACACATAATAGAAATATTTTTTTTTTTTAAGTGAAAATATATGCTAGTTTTATCATTTGAGTATGAACATTTGCAAAAATATCCCAAATCTTAAATCCTAGATCTCTTTCTGAAAAAGAAAAAAAAAAAAAAAAAAAAAAAGAGGAGACCTGGCTGTGAGAAAGAAGCACTTGTCTCCTCTCCTCTCCTCTCCTCTCCTCTCCCTCTCCAATGAGCAAGCTCTTCTTTTTCAACACTCTGAGAAAGACCACCACCATCTCCTCCTCTTCGCCTTGCCACCGTGGTCTCTTTTGGTTCTCCGCCGCCGCCACCAAAACCCACACTCAACAATTCATAGTGGACTACCTAGTCAACTCCTGCGGCCTCTCCCCGGAGAAGGCCGCCCGCGCCTCTCTCCACCTCCCCAAGACCAAGTCCCCCTCCGACCCGGACTCCGTCCTCCTCTTACTCCGCCGCGCCGGCTTCTCCGACGCCGACGTCACTCTCTTCCTCTCTAAGGACCCCCGCTTCCTCTACACCGACGTCGACAAGACCCTCCGCCCCAAGCTCTCCATCCTCTCCGACCTCGGCCTCTCCGGCCCCGACATCATCGACCTCGTCTCCCACAGCCCCACCTCCCTCTGGTTCTCCGATCTCCGCCCGCGCATCTCCTTCTGGAAGTCCCTCTTCGGCTCCACCGACCACCTCCTCAAGGCCTGCAGAAGAGACAACTTCCTCCTCAGCTCCAGCCTCGCCGAGCGGGCCCTCCCCAACGTCTCCCTCCTGCGGGCCCGCGGGGTCCCCGACGCGCAGATCGCCCACATGATCATCAAGATCCCCCGCCTCGTCACGCGGAGCCCCGCCTCCTTCGCGGCGGCGGTCGCCTGGGTTGAGGATCTCGGGTTCTCCATCTCCTCCGGCATGTTCTTCCACGCCTTCCACCTCGTCGCGTGCAACACCAGGGAGGGCTTCGACGCGAAGCTCAGGTTCCTGAGGGGCCTCGGCTGGTCCGAGCCCGACCTGATGTCCGCGGTCAGGAGGCACCCCAAGATGTTCAACCTCACCGAGGAGAACCTCCGGAGCAAGATGGAGTTCTTCGTCGAGGAGGTTGGGTTCGAGATCTCCGCCCTGGCCCGCAGCCCCGTGCTGCTCGATCTGAGCCTGGAGAGGAGGCTGAGGCCGCGGCACTCCGTCCTGAGGGCACTGAAGGGGGACGAGTCGACGACTCCTGTGGCCAAGACCACCGATTTTGTCGTGAGCGAGAGCGATTTCTTGGAGTGGTACGTGCCCAAGGACAAGGTTCCGGAGCTTTATGAAGCTTATGTTGCGGCTTGTGCCGGTAAGGCTTCCAATTTTAAATCAATGCGAGTTTGAGGAGAGATTTTGCTCATTGGTAGATGTTGTCGTGAAATTTAAGTTTTTCAATAAAGTCAATGGCGAATCATTCTGGGACATTTAAACGTAATGTTGTTGTTAATCTCTAATGAGTGTTTGAGATGTTCTAACTCCTAAGAAGAATTATCTTCATGATGAATCAACTGATACAATAATGGCTATTGCTGCTTCTTAGGTGTTGTTGGGACTTTTACTTTGAATAGCGTAGGTTTAGTTACTTCTGTTTTTTGGCTGAGTCCTGCACATAGTTAGTTACCAGGTACACCTAAACCCCATCGAATCCGTCCGGGTACAAGCGTTCCGGTTCGGGCTACATTTTTCATCCAGATCACTAAATTTGGCAATTCGAATAAGTTGTATAGTTTGCACTATCGAAACGGTATGGCATAATCCGATACCGACCGATACCGACATTGGAGGGGTCTCTTTTCTAGTCAATTTGGTAAAGAAAATTGAAAATAAAAGACCTATCAACAAGGATGTAAAAGCATTTAAACGAAATTTTTTTATCTATCGCAGGTAAACCAATTGGTAAGGGTGACTACTATTTCATTCAATTTCAAAACCAGTAAGAAACAACATACGAAATACTTAAAATTATGACTAAATGTGTAAAATATTTTTCTAAAATTTTAATAATTTATTAATAATTATTTGTTTTTCGATACTAAAAAAATATGATACTCCGATTCGAAATTGTCGATATTGCTGATCCCAATACTCATAGGAAGGATCCGATACCGATACAGCGGACCTTGATTGTTGAGATCTACTATGAATTTACTTCTGCATGAGATTCTTTCAATGCAAGAAAAGTGGGAAAAGTTGAAAAAAAACTTGAGATTTTTGTCAAATGGGATTCTTTATAACACATTTCCTTTGAAATTTGACTTTGTAGCACAATGGTTGTTTCTTCATTGTTATGAGCTACTACTCTATTTTGCAAGCTGTTCATGCAAAGAAAATAATAAGATTATGAGATGTTACAATACTTTTGTTATTTTGTATGAAGGTTCTAAATCGTTTGTCATTTTATTCTATTCATGGTTTATTCACATGTCCTGAATCTTGATTTGACATCATTGTATCATTTTATTCAGAATGTTGTATTTCAAATTGATGTATGACTAAGAAAAGTCAAAATTTGTATATAATTGAATGAAATAAAGGAATAAGTTTGAATTTTTTTATGTTATATACAATATTTTCTTTCTATATATGACAATTATATAGTTAAATTTGAACAAATAACTAGTATTGTCCCAATTGGAGTTTTAAAGCATACTGTGAACCGAATTGGTTAACCAACTCATCATACCCCTTCTGTATTGAAATAAGGACAAGTAGCGTATTCCGTTTCGAACCCGTACCATGGTCCAATACGTACCGTGTTCCAGGTAACTATGGTTCAAAATTTTAGTCCAATCAAAATTCACATAACCCACCACATGATCTTTTTAGGTACTCTATCATTAGCCATTTCTAAATCAATAAAAAACACATATTTTCTTCCCTTCATATTTTTCATTAATTTTCTTAGTAAGTAATTAACTTTCATAATTGATCTTCTTGGCATAAAACCAAATTGATTCTATGCAATTATTGTTTCCTTTCTTAGTCTGTTGTCAATGATTTTTCCATAGTTTCATGTTTTGGATTATAAGCTTGTATCTCCATTGGTTATCATGTATGTACTATGTACAACTTCTCTAATCATATGATATTTTATTAATCCTTAAAGGGTCTGTTTGGATTGAGAAAAAAAACAGAGCAGAGTTAAGTGGGGTTAAGTGAGGGGAGTTGTTACGGGTCGGTTCGGGCGAACCTATACCCGTTACACACATGGACCGGCCAAAGGAAAAGACACACAAGACCCGGCTAGGGTTGCCCATACCTAGCCTGCGACATAACTTATCAATATTATTAGTAATATTAGCAATAGTTAGTTTTCTTTCAAGGAAGATATTATTAGCAATATTGCTAATAATGTCTTTTCTTGAAAGGAAAGATATTACTTGGCAATATTATTAGTAATATTATTAGCAATAATTAGTTTCCTTTCAAGAAAGATATTATTAGCAATATTGCTAATAATATCTTTTCTTTCAAGGAAAAAAATTACTAGTAATATTATTAGCAATAATTAGTATGATTTAGTTTCCTTTCCAACAAATTATGGTTAGCAATTGTAGCCATCCTCTATCTATATATAGAGGTGGAAATTCTCTTGAGAAGATTATCAAAGAAAAGTTTAATAAAATACATAGGCGGTACTTCTCCCGATCTGAGAAGCGCCTGCGACATGGCACAACACCAAGGCCGTCCGGTCACAAGACCAGACGGCTTCTTCATTGTCTTCATCCTATCGTCCAGTTACGCGTGCCTTCGCTAAGTAAGAAGAAGCACGTAACAAGTTGGTATCAGAGCAGTTCGATCCTCCCGACCTCATGGCGCCTATTCCACCATCCAACGACGAACGTCTCCTTCGACTCGAGGCCACCGTCAACGACATCCGCAAGCGTCTCGACGCCTAGGACGAGAGTACCGCTGGGACCCACACCTCCATCGCCGACCTCACCGCAAAAATCAACGCGTTGCTCACGAACTCGACAACCACCACAATCGGCCTCCACCATCATCGAGATAAGGGGAAATCCAAATTATAATGATTTCATTTTAGGGATTTGTTGGTCTATGAAAATCGGGGATTTTCCCCACCCAAATATCATAGTTGTCAAATTATAAAGTTGCCTGCTATTCCGCAGCCAAATTTTTTTGTTAAGACTAATCCTGGCTATCTAATTTATTTAGACTTTCTGTATGCTGGGTGAAACTAGAAGAGAGGCTTTGGAAGGGGTTGATATCTAACCAATTCATCCCACCTTAACACATTTTTTTAACAAATTCATCCCACCTTAACACAGGCATGGATAATATTTGGAAATTGATTTTACTGTTATCTTTGGTACATTTTACCAGCATTTAGTACCAAATCTTCAAATGATTAGGTCCCAGCATTTAGTGCCAAATCTTCAAATGATTAGGTCCCAGCATTTAGTGCCAAATCTTCAAATGATTAGGTCTGATTACCATTCATTGTCCACATTCTCTCACAGCTATATACAAGGTTATAAGATGAGAGATGTTCATAGTATACCCAATACTTCAGTTTGAAAAAGCAGACATGAAAGGAACATGTTTAGCTTTGGTCTTTGTGTTCCTAACCCTCTTCTCTCATGGTACGTCATCTTGCTCAAGAAACTCGAAGTCATTCTTCCCCCACCCAATTTTCTTGTTTTACGACTAATAGTTGTTTCCTTTCGAGCCTTCGATGATGGCAGATGCGATCATGAGGCAGGTTCAGGCTTATGGAGGATGTCCATCAGAACCTTTCGAACCCGGATGCACGTGCTCGTGGGAGATAATTTCTCCCTTTTGCAAGACCCCAGAGTGCAATTCCTTCTGTCGCAAACATTACATTAAAGGGCATGGGCACTGTATCGACCAAGACACTTGTGGTTGTTGGCATCCATGCGCCTAGACATTTGTCCATCTGCTCCAGCCACGTGCTCTATGTGATGGCACCCAATATGATTGCTTGTTGATCAAACTAATTAATGAAATAAAGAGAGATTTTTTTGATCTTGACTATGGTTTATTTGAAGGAATGGTAGTATGTTTACGTGCCGAAGTTAGTTTATCTGATTCAAAGTCATGAGAAATGCTTTTGGCTAGGTTAATATTTCTTGAGATTAGGTTGGATATGAAAGTTGCATTGGTTATATATAATGTAGGTATATGTTAACATGAGGTACTATAGATTAATTGGAGGTTTATGATGAAACCTTGGGCCTTTTTTCATATCTATATATTTCGTAGGCCTGAGAAGTATGTTCCTTATCATCCTATGGTATTTCTGGATGTACGTGTATGTTTGCATGTGCATACATTAGATTGTGTTGCCATGTGCTATTTTAAGAATGTAAGGCGTTTGAAACTACTGGAAGACCTCAAGAGGAGATCATAAAATCAACCTCCAGTAATTTGCCTAATATCTATCTTCTAAGGACGTTACATTGTTTAACATAGCCAAAATTTTGTTCTCTCAGAGGCATGTTGTATCATTTTGCCAACAAAAGGAAGGCATCTTTGAACTTTGGAGATGGTGAGTGAAATCATGAGGGAGCTGGTTTGGTTGAAAAATCTTTCCATAAGATGGATCTTTTGACAGGGGTGATACGGGTGAGCATTCGGTTTATTCAGTTTCAATTGAACCGAATGAGCCAAAACTGAATAAGCTGAAATTCTAAAAATCCAAAATAGAAACCAAATCGAAATTAGCCAAAATCGAAACCGAACCGAATAATCTATTCGGTTTGTTCGGTTGGACTATTGCTATTGTTTAATTGACCGGACCTAAGGTTGGAATCGTGATTAAATTATATTAAAAATTATAATTATACACACATTTGTTGTATTTTAAAGTTGTGTTCAAAGTTGGGCTTCAAAACATATACATATAATTATTATTTTTAAAATATACACATTTTTAATCATAAAATATGCATAGAATTAGGATATTTATATAAATGCATAAATCTTATTCGGTTTTCGATTTTAGACCGAAACCGAACCGAATAAGAAAAAATTAGTATTTTCAAAACCGAAATCGAACCGAATAAGAAAATTTTAGTATTTTCAAAACCGAAATCAAATCGAATTATTTTTAAACCGAACCAAATCTCTTATTTGGTTCGGTTCGATTCGATTTTTGGGCCAAAATCGAATAATGCTCACCCCTAGTCAGGGATGCATACCAGCGACATACCACCTGTACATCGTCGGTATACCAGAGAGTGTGAATTCGTTCCAGCAAATTTTTGGAATCTAAAAATCCTCTCACAGTAGTTATTTGGTGTACCAATGCGTCGGGTTCAAGCTTGATCTATGTACTAGAGAGAGTTTTGGCATCAACAATCAAAATTGCTTCCAACTTTGGAAAAGGAGAGAGGTGATATCGAAGGATATTCTCAAGCCCTAGAAAGATTAATTGGAGGCTTGAAGGTGTGCTTGAGAGTTTTTGAGAAAGTGTCTTTACGTATGATTTTGCTAAGAAGGAAGCCATAAGTGAATGTTGAGAGATAAGAATGAAAGAGCTCGTCAGAGATCTTATACCGGAGGATTTCACAATATGATATATGTTTGTATAATTCTTGTAAATTTTTTTCTTATTAATTCAATAAAGTATTCTTTCCTTGTTCCGTGGAGTAGGTTAATCTAGGTCGAACCACAATATATTTCGAGTTTGCGTGTTTGTGTTATTGGTTTCTATTGCTTGGGTTATTTCACTACCAGAAAAAGTCAAATTAGCGACGCCTAAAAACGTCGCTAAATAACAAAATGTCGTCGCTAATTTGGTTTAGCGACGTAATTAGCGACGTTATAAAGTTGTCGAAAAAACCCAAGTCGCAAAAAAAAAAACGTCGCTATACCGACGTTTTTAGCGACTTTACTGTGTCGCAAATTTTTGCGACGTTTAGCGAAGCCAAGTCACTAAATAGCGACGTTTATTAAAGTCGCTAAACGTCGCTGATTAGCGACGTTACACCGACGTCTTTAATGACCTGGCTATACTGCCATGTCAGCAATTGGCGACGTATAGCGACGTCATTAGCGACGTATTTAGCGACTTGTTACAGCATCGCTAATTAGCGACGTATTTAGCGACGTAACTTAACGTCGCTAAACGTCGCTAAAAACGTCGCTAATTGTAAAAAAAAATAGTGTCCAGAAGCAAACACCTTACCACAAACACCACATTGGTGATTCCCTGCAGTTTTAGCCTTTCCACTGTGGACAACTGTCGGATCGACGACATCCAATGGGCTAGTAGTACTCTCGCCTCCTCTGCTGCAGCATCCCCCTTTGAGCCTCTTGTGGCTCGCACGGTGCCCGCCTAGAGCCTGGTAGGAGTGGAAGCTCTTCTTGCAAGAGGCACACTTGTATCGGCTCTTCCCCAATCTAGCACCGTAACCATCTTCATCACACACACCAACATGATCCAATCTAGTCCTCCTCCTCCTCCATCTCCTCTTCTTGACACCACAAGAACCACCCTTCTTCGACTCCTCCTCGTCCGAATCACAGTAGAATTCGCCATCTTTGTAGCTGTTTGGCTTCTTTAACTCATTCCAATCCCTATCCTCCTCCAAGATTGCAGAATTCTTGTCCGACGACTCGGCAGGATTGGATCCCCAGTATCCGGCGTCTCTAGAGAGCATCATGAGACTAATGGCAACATCCTCCTGCTCATGCTCCTCTTGTCTAGATCAATCTTCGGTTAGCTTTTGTTGAATGCAAGATAACTATATAATCCAATTAAATTAAAGACCACAAGAAGCATTGTTGAAGTATCAATCCAATTAAATTAAAGACCACAAGAAGCATTGTTGAAGTATCAATCCAATTAAATGTGGATATGCAAGATAACTATATAATCCAATTAAATTAACTAAAAAATTAAAGACCACAAGAAGCATCATACATCATGCCTATTGTTGAAGTATCAATAATTCATAATATACAATCGCATCCTAAATAATAATAAAAATAACTATACTACTGCGGATCTGCAGGAGGCTGACCACCGGCGCGCTTGAAGGATAAGAACTCCTCATACTCGTCCCGTGGAATCGACACCGATGTCGATGGAGAAGGCAGTGACGTCGGTGGAGGCCGTGCCCGCTCCAAGTCTGCGAGTCGCTGGTTGTAAGAATCCAGGGTAGATAACAGCCTCGTACTGCTATGACCCATTGAATCCTACATCCTCGTCAGCTTCTCGTCCATCGATAGCTGTGATGCCTGCAGCTCCATGATGTTGCGATCATTGGAGGCTCTAATATCATTTGTCAATTCCCGTAGCTCCGTCATGCTGCGGTCGAGTATATCCAATCGTGCGATGAGCATCGGATCGTCCGCCTGCGGCTGGGACCAGGACTGCTCCTCCATACTTCGCAGCAAGTCGTCACGGAGAGACGCAATCTGACGGTCAATGGCCTCCTGGACGGCCTCCTGGACTCTGTCCGACGACTGCGAGGGCTGCGACTGCTAGGGGTGTGTGGAATGCGCAGCTGTCGGGGAGGCCCTAGATGACTGCGTCGTAACCAGGGCGCCATAGGAGCCCGTACCGTAGTACGTATCCCTCTGGAGACCACCAGCTGCGGTCACCCACAGGTCGTCCGCCGACGGAGATGGAGCGGGCTGCGACGAAGTACCAGCCTCTCCAGGTGTAGGTGCACTAGCAGTCGCCCGCTCACGAAGCCTAAGATACTCGACCTAGAAAAGGTTTGGAAACTCGATAATTGCCTAAGTTATATTAAAATAAACACAAAGTAAAGTAATACTTACATAGTTCTGTGAGGCCCTCTCATCAATGAGATTTACGTCCTTGCGATGGGTGGCCAAGAAGACGGTCACCATGTTTGCATCCTCACCCCTCTGTATCTGTTAAAAATATATTATTTATTACTAAACTTAAATATTTTTTCCAAGTACCATTTTATGGTACTTATATTAAAATAATATATTTTAAAAGAAAAAAATATACCAAACGACGGAAATGTTCCGTCATCGGAATCGAGCCACCACACCACTTGGCAGCATTCTGCCTAGCCGCCTTGGCCTTCTTAGACCTTTCCTTGTAGCTCGGATCGTCGAATCTAGCCCTCATTGCAGTCCACTGCTTAGGCGTGATCCAACCTTGGATCGGTTTTCCAGCACGATCACGAGCCTTCTGGTCATCCAGAGCATCTCGGATAAGCTTGGCGGCAACGGTAGGAAAGAGCCGCTCGATCAACTCGGCCCGGTACGGAGGATAAAAATACGTTTGCTACAATAAATAATTCATTAAGTTAGCATCACGAATATGCATAAATTAGAGGATTTATTTAATGTACTTTTACCTGGAAGTGCGCAAACCAGAACGCCTTCCTCTTCTCCGGAGCCTCAGAGTAGTTGATCCAAGGGCCACCGTAGTTGTTCCTCAGAAATTGGCCCAGGCGTCTCTGAAACGACGATGGACGATATCTATACAGAGATAATAATTTAGATTACTGAAAAAGTCAATATACGATGAATAAAGAGAAACACAAATATATACTAAACCATCTAATTGACTTACTTTGTACCGTCGGCCCAAATCTCTGTCCTCGTTTCCTCCGGAGGTGCGCATGGAGGATCTTGCTGATGCTGGGACAACGTCGGCACGACCTCCTCGACATGCTCATCTGTCCCCATGGTTCCGTCAGCAGGAGGAACGCTGGACGAGGGTGTACTATCACGCCAGGAACTACTCGTCCCAACAGTCGGGCATGTGTGTGATCGATATACTGGAGTACTGGGCGACGATGATCCGGAACCAACAGTAGGCAGTACCGGAGTGGCACTCTGTCTACCTCGGGACCTACCGAATCCTCCGCGTCGTTCTGTCATATCTGATAACAACATATGATGAATATAGAGAAACACAAATATATACTACATTCTACAGTCAAAATGTGATACATATCTCAAAGCATTATACAGTCAAAATATAATACATATATTCGTTAATGGGTACATCTACTTCGTCAATTTTCCCACCTTGATCTATATTCTACAGTCAAAATATAGTTACATTCTACATGCAATATTTTTTATTTTCAATCATCTTCAGAAAATTTATCTTGTTCGCCTTCGTCGTCCAGCTCTTCCTCTTCCTCGTCTTCACTTTCATCTACTTCGTCGTCCTCTTCGGATAATTCTACATCTTCTACATTATTACTCGTGTAATGAGTAACTTCCGTTGAGTCCACATCTACAATATTTGTTACAAGAGGTAGATCGTCCTCCTGATAAGCTATTTCGTCAATGTCAAAGGTATTTCTAGCTTTAGTCTTGCATACTGCCCACCAATCCGACCTCGATATCCCCCGTCTAGGATAAGTTGTGAAGTACACGAGCTGAGCCTGACTTGATAGGACAAATGGTCCGTAGCCTTGATATCTACGCTTGTAGTTTATATCCACAAGGCCATGCTTGTCAATTTTCCAACCTTGATCTTGAATCGGATCGAACCATTCACACCTGAATAGCATGATATTAGCAGGTTCTGTGCCATAATTATATGTCAACTCCACAATCTCTCGTAAGATGCCAAAAAAATTATTGCCCGGATTGACGTCTTTGTAGTTTGAAGATTTGATACACAAACCACTGTTTTTCGTGGAATCAAGATCCAGAAAGATGTCTCTGATAGGAGCATTTGTTGACTTGAACCTGAACCCATTCAGACAGAAACTTGGCCATATTTTTACGGCAGTAATTGGTCCCTTGGCTAGAGTCCTAATAGATTCAGTCTCGGGTGATATTAGACGATCGACCTAAATACCAAAGTAGCGATAGTAAGTTATTTGTTTTGCAAGTGCAGAAATAAAAAGTAATTACCAAGCATCTTACATATGCGCTCAACCAAGAAGAAAAATGGCATCTCATATCTTGTTCTACTTCTTCGTCTGTTATGTAGGGTCTAACCGACCTCAACTCATCATTATATGTGCTGGAAAACAATGAAGCAACTGCTGATTAGTAGCATAATAGTATCTTATACTATTACATTGAGATGATGTAAATGTGGACGTATTAATTACTTACCCCTCTAGCTTCTCCACTTCATCCTCGTCGCAATTGAGTAATATATACAATTGAGCAGCCCTTAGCTCATCGTCATTCAAATATCTCTTCTTCATTTTTTCCGAAGGCTTTCCGGATGTATTGAATACTTTGAGTATTGCATCATTAGATTCCTGATATGCGTCGTCGTTTCTGGGAGCTTTCGTCCTATTAGTAGCAACATGCGGTTTGAAATACGTCGAGCAAAAGTTTGTAATCTCCTCGAGAACATAAGCTTCACAAATAGAGCCTTCAACCCGTGCCTTATTTTTCACCTTTCTCTTTAGGTGATTCAGATGGCGCTCGAAGGGGTACATCCACCGATAACCGACAGGACCACCAACACGTGCCTTATAGGAAAGATGAATTGGCAAATGCTCCATAGAGTCAAAGAATCCAGGAGGAAACACCTTCTCGAGCTTACATAGTGTTACCGCAATGTCCCTCTCTTGCTTTTCTAGACGATCGACGAGCAACTTAGTACAACAAAGATCTCTGAAGAATATGCTCAGCTTTGTCAATGGGTCCCAAACGACCTGCGGTAAGAATTCCCGAAATGCAATCAGAATTAACCTCTCCATGAATACGTGACAATCGTGGCTCTTCATACCTACTAGTTTGTTCTCCTTGAGGTTGACGCATCTTCTCAAGTTCGACACGTACCCGTCTGGAAACTTTAGACCCTGAATCTACCTACAAAGTCTACCTTTATCCTCTTTATCCAGTGAGAAAACTGACTTAGGTTGCTTTAACTTTCCATTCCCCTCCTCTATCAAATGCAATGCAGGACGTCTACATATGTCTTCTAAGTCCAACCTGGCCTTCGGATTATCTTTCGTCTTTCCCTTTACATCCATTACAGTATTAATTATGTTATCAAACACATTCTTCTCGATATGCATGACATCAAGGTTATGTCTGATCAGATTGGTGCTCCAATATGGCAGATCCCAGAATATACTCCTCTTCGTCCAGTTATGGGTGCGACCAAATCCGTCACACTTGTACCCCTTAGCAGGCTCTTTGATAGCACTTGGTAAATCTTTTACCTCTTCCCATATCGTGCATCCGGGCCACCTTGGCGGTGGATTGGCCTTCTCCATAACTCCCGCACGAAAAGTATTCCGATTCCTCCGGTACGGATGATCCTTCGACAAAAATTATCGATGACAATCGAAGAAGCACGGTTTGCCTCCGTATTTCAAACGGAAAGCCTGAGAACGGTCCATGCAATACGGACATGAGAGACGACCATGGGTGCTCCATTCCGATAATATTCTATAGGCCGGAAAGTCGTTGATGGTCCACATAAGTGCTGCCCTCATCTGAAAATTCTGCTTTCTAGAAACATCGTACGTGTTGGCACCTACTTCCCATAGCTGATTCAACTCATCTATCAAAGGCTGTAAATACACATTGATGTTCCTCTTCGGATTGTTCGGACCCGGGATAATAACGGTTAGGAACATATACGAAGTCTTCATGCACATCCAAGGCGGTAGATTGTACGGAGTGACGATCACAGGCCAACACGAATACTGGGAGCCCGAAAGTCCGAATAGGGTAAAACCGTCAGAGTAGAGCCCCAATCTGACATTACGCGCTTCCTCGGCAAAATGTGGATACTCTCGATCAAAGTGCTTCCATGCTTCTCCATCGGATGGATGATCCAATACTCCTTCGATCTGTTTTCGCCTGTGCCAACTCATGTTTTCTGCAGTCTCCTTAACCATAAACAACCGCTGCAACCGCGGCGTCAAAGGCAAGTAGTGCATCGAATCGGTAGGCTTCCTTGCACCGACAAACTTTTCTCTAACAGTGGTCTTGTAGAGATCAGCACCACAGAATCTGCACGCATCTTCATCCTTGTCGTCTTTGTAGTACAACATGCACCCGTTGCGACATGTATCGATTTTCTCGTATCCCATCCAAAGCGATCTCACCATCCTCTTAGATCGATAGAAGTTTTTAGGCAACTTTGCACCATCGGGCAAGATCTCTATAATCAAATCGAGCAATCGATTATAGCATTCTTGCGACATGTTAAAATCGGACTTGATGCTCAATAATCTTGTAACCACTTCCAACGGTGAATGATCCTCACAACCAGGATATAGTGGAGTCCTTGCATTCTCAAGCAACTCCATAAACTTTGTAGCATCGGCATTCGGTGCCTCCTCAGCTGCATCATAATTGTCCGAATTGAAACTAGGTCCCGCCGTATCATAATTATCAGGATTGAAACTAGGTCCCGCCGCATCATAAACCATATTCACCAACCCGTCGTCGTAAGCATCATGGTCTTGGACATCCATATACGGCTCCACATAGGGCTCCGACTCCGATGCTAGAGATACAAGTTCTCCGTGCGCGGTCCACTGATAGTAATTCGACGTAAAGCCCTTCGAGTATAAATGATATGTAACTTCCACTTCTGGATGATATTTTCTGTTGCGACATCTCACACACGGACACTTAATTTTGGTACCGTCCATGTACTGAGGGAACGCCTTGGCGAACGGCAGGAACTGCTGTACACCCTCAATGAATTCATCCCGCACACCGCACATGTCATCAGGATGACGGTTGTACATCCACGAACGATGTCGCAGATAGTAATTCATATCCATTTCTAGATACTTCTGTAAAAATGACAGTATGTATCATATAAATCATTACATACAGTGGTTTATCACCTAACTTCATAACTTAACCGTACTATAAAAATCATAACTGATATAATACATACTTTCATTTATCAAAGTCTAAAATAAGCAATATTCAAAACAACTGAAAAGAGGCCAAGTCTCTTAGTTTTTTAATATTTTATACTATTGGTAAAAGCTTGGGTTCTTTACTGTATACAATGCTTACTAGGACATATAGTTACTTAGCTAACTATTAACAAAATCAAGTATATCAGTAAGTAACTATTTAACTACACTAACTATGTACTAATTTAATACTAAACTGATACCCTTAACTTCTACCCAATAACTCATGCTAACCCATCTTAAACCAACTAACCAATACCTGGACACTAAGCTAACTAAAACTAGTATACATAGCTCACTAAATGCAACTGAAAATGGATACTGATACAGTGGGACTTGTTGATACTTACTGATATATGGTTGCTGAATGACACAGTGCTGATGGTTTTCCTCTTCGGTTGCCTGCTCACTGTTGCAGACCTCCTTCTCACTGCCCACTACAAGGCTCGAGCATGCCATCCCGCTTATTCTAGATACCATCTTAGTACACTCCTATCTAACATCTCTAAACATCACTAACCTACATATCTATATATACCCTATTGACACTTGACTTTATACCTTGCCTGCATCAACTCCTACAATTGCCTGTACTGATACCTCATACAGTTCCTGATACGTATCAGTGTATAAGTACTGATGACTGATACCAAATTGAAACTGAGATGCACTAAGGCATGCCTCTGCAGTGCAAAGGGACTGCCCCCAAGCCTAACTGACAGGCACCATTTGGGTGCACTGCTACAGTGCCCCATGCCAGAGCCCCAAGTCTGTAACCTAACTTCATTTGGTCTCCTCCATGTACCAATACTAACAACAGATAATATACTAACTGATGACTCCATATACTAACACTTCTAAAGTGTATCACTTGCAGGTAATAATCCTACTACAACTGTCATAATCCCTCACATCTCGAGCTCAGTGTCTGTGTCACTGTCTGTGTCCATGTGATATTAGTGTCTGTGTCCATGTTAAAAAACCTAATCCTAACCCTAGGTCCTTATCAGTGTCTGTGTCAGTGTGTGTGTGTGTCGTGTCTGTGTCTGTGTCACCGTCTGTGTGTGTGTGTCATATCTGTGTCAGTATCACATATGTTCTGAGAGAGAGAGAGAGAGAGAGAGAGAGAGAGTTAGGCTTTACCTAGAGCTCGAGGAAGAGGAGGGGGATGCCGGAGTAGCCGCGGGGGAGAGGCGATCGACGGAGCAGGCGGTCGACGGAGCGAAGGGGGCGGGGGAAATTTTTTTCGTTTCAAAATTTTGACAGATAGGGAAAAATGAAACCGAGCCCTAATTAACCAAATTTTAGCGACGTTTAGCGACGTCAAAGAAGGACGTCGCTAAATTAAATTATAGCGATGTAACGGTCGTTGCTAAATACGTTGCTAAATATTTCTAATATAAACGTCGTTATTTGCGTCGCTAACTTAGATATATTAGCGACGTTTAGCGACCAAAATTGAACTTATAGCGACTAATCTTATAAAAACTGAATAAAAGTCGCTAAACGTCGTTAAATGTCGCCAATTAGCGACGTCTACCGACGTTTTACATGTAGTCGCTAAATTAGCGACGTTTTTACCTGGAGTCGCTAAAAAACGTCGCTAATTCCGCTTATTCTAGTAGTGTTTGTACCTTATTATATTCGTCATCGTAAATGAGGGGATTCAATTTTTTCCTCACAAATTAGTATCGGTGCTAAGGGAACCAGAGGAATTTCAGTTTCTTTGATCTAGGATAACATTAGAATGTTCCCTATCTTTCTAGATCGAGACTCTTGAAATTGTTGGTTCATAGAGGTCCTAAGGGGAAAGTTCTTTATTTCGGAATTTTGGGATGACAAATAACAAGGTTAATAGCACCAAATTCGAGGTAAAAAAATTCAACTGTAAATAAAATTTCTCGATGTGGAAGAGAATACTCAAAGGAATCCTTGTTAAAGAGGGTTGCTCAAGGTCATTGATGGTAAGGACAAAAGACCAGCAAATGTTACAATTGGTATATAGGATGACATGGTTCAGAGAACAACATACACGATAGAGTTTTGTCTAACGAACGAAGTGATATTTAACGTCATGACTGAGACCTATGTGTAACCTCCGATTTCCAATTTCCAAATAATTAGATTTTAATTTATTTTAAAATATCAAGTTTTATAAAATATTTCTCCTTGAAATTTTTATTTGGTTTTGAACGATGTTTGATTGTAGAAGGTAATTTATAATCTTGTATAAAAAATCATTTTTCATAAATGTCGCTTTCTTATAAAATAAGTACATAAATAATAATATATATATATTTCTAGTTTCAAATATTTATTGGCTTGAATCATAAAAATTATTGTTTTAACTAAATATTTATTTAAAAGACTAGTTGATAAAATAAAATAAATTTTTATTTATTGGGATAGTAAATAAATAAATGTCATACTTTCTAAGATTTTGCAAAATGTATTAATTAGTAGCTAATTGGAAATTAGCTAGCCTTCCTAAAAACATTTTCTGAAATTATAATCTTTATTTTTATTTTTACAAGTTGCCATTTCCCATTAACTAGCCCACACCCTCATTTTTCCCACATGAGAAACCCTTTTATATTTAATTCTGGGCCATTCATTATTGGGCCAACCCGCAACCCTTTATCCCACACCATCTCTCCCTATTTAAGTCCCTCATCACAACTCCCTAGAAACCCTAGCTAGCCCCCAAAATTCCCAAAGCCAAAGCCACCACCATTTTTGTGTGCTCGTGTCCGTGTGTCCAGCATCACCGTGTCAGCCGTGATGGCCTCGGGTCCGACCCCGGGTGTCCCATCGTATCCATTCATTTCCTGTGTCCGGTTACAACGTTACAATCAGATTTTTTTGTGTCCGACACACCCGGACACATCCACCTCCACCAGTACACCCAACCCCGTGTCCGACACACCCGGACACGTCCCTCACAGTTCAGTGAACCCGCCGTGTCCAGCCCGGACACGAACCCAGACCCCGACACATCCCCAGAGAAACCCTAGATCTAGCCTCGCCGAGCGCCGTGGTCGACCAGAACCGCCGCCTCCTCGATCTGGCCGTCTGCCACCACCACCTGGAGTCTCTCGAGTCGATCGCCGCCGGAGCCGACGTCGTCGCCGCCGATCTGGCTTAGATCCGCTGCCGCCGCCGGGTCGAGTCCGCCGCTGCTCTCGAGCCCCACGCCGCCGCCTCCACGGGACGAGAGCGCCGACCGTCTCCTCGAACAGAGCACCGCCGCTCTCGAGTCCCACGCCGTCGCTGAAGCCGACGCCGCCGCCGAGTTCCACCGCTGACCACCGCGCCGGCGACGGAAAATCCCTTCGTGAGTCCCCTTCTCCCTTTTCCCTCTTTCCTTCTTCGATTCTGTAGTTGTAATTAATGTGTAATAGTTAGTTTAGATTATAAATTAGTTTATTTTTATATAATTAGTTATTTTATATAATTAGTTAGTTAAATTATAATTAGTTTAGTAAATAATTGTAATTAGATTAGTTAAATAATGTACTAATCAGTAAATTATTGTTAATCAGTTAATTATTTATAACCAGTTAATTATTATTTAATCAGTAAATTATTTATAATTAGTTAATTAATTAATCATTTAATTAATTTATATTAGTTTAGTTTAGTTAATTATTAATAATCAGTAATTAACTATTAATCAGTAGTTATTTATTAATGTAATTAGTTTAGTAAATTTATATATTTAGTTTGGTAATATATATATAATTAGTTTAATAAGATTAAATAGTTTAGTTTTTATTTAGTTTAGTAAAATATAAGGATTTTGGTTGTGTGAACAAAAATAATAATTTTTGGGTTATTTTATATTTAAGAAATAATTTCAATAATAAAACTTAGTTCAAAATTGTTATTTGGGGCTGGTGACCAATTTTACTATAGATATATAAATATATTGGCTTTTACGTAAATTCTAAAATTGTATATAGTATAATTCTTATTTTTGGTATAAAAATATATATATATGTATATATATATATATATTTGGTAAGGGTATATGTTTAATAAAAATGTGTATTTTTAGCATATGTATAAACATATATATAGGTATGTAATTTGGTATAAAAATATATTGGTAATATACATACTAATTTAATACGTATTTTGGTAAATATACATGTATGTAGATTTATATTTTCGAATTGGTATATGTATATTTATGTATTTGTAAACATACTTAGCATATTTTAATATATAAAAATTAATAGATATGGTAAATATATTGTTCAACCTATATATATATATTATGCATGAATTAAATGGTATATATATATATTGTAAGTATTAATGATAATTAATAATATGTGTATTTATATACGTATCCCTACTAGATGACCCTAGTTGACTAGTGCCATACCTGGCAGAGCCCTGAGTTCATGTATTTGTGATGTGTTAGTGTAGCACCTGATGCAAATGTTGTATTGATATGTTTATAGGACTGTTGGTTTACCCAGGGGATACTCTGGAACAGGACATCAATAATTACCAGCTAAGGACCCAAGGCGAGTACATTCTCTGATTAGTTTCTAATTTATGATATCTTCTATGTTCACTGTATCTAGTGTAAATATCCATGTTCTTGACACATTGGTTACACGGATTGGTATACACGGATCTCGTCATGAGATGTTATTCCTTATTCATGGTGTAGCTTGTACAAGACTTGTTTTCCTTGTTATCTTGTGCACGTACAGACACTGATTCCCGGGGAGATTTGCTACCTTCCTAGGGAATCCAGTGCCATAGCGTACCATGATTGGATCTACTATACCAGTCGGGGGTGGGGAGTATTTTAGTGTAGATATGTGATCATACCCAACTTTACATGCATCATAGCTCACCCCACATCTCACGTCGGGTGCGGCCTGACCATCTCAGTGCCTCATAGCTGTTACGTGTGATTAGCCTGACCCCTACATGCATCATAGCTAACCAACGGTTAGCCTGACCTTCGTGAATCATAGCTAATCACATGTAACCAGCCTGATCTTGTTCCCAAGCCGATCACATGTCAAAGCTAGTACTCACACACTTAGTCTTAGGTTTCTTGCTCATGGACATATTGTTTCTTTTCCTGCAGTTACTTACAGTATTTCCAGTATTTCTTTCATTGTACATTTCTCGTACCTATACATGCATCTGGTATATTTCCATCTAGAACTGCTACATAGTTTATGTCATTTATATAGAACTGCTATTTAGAGATGTACTTTGCTCCTTCCTGACTGAAAAATATTTTTCCAGACTGTGACCTTAGTAGACTGGTTCCGACACTTGAGGATTGGAAGTTAATGATTGCAGGTATGATTATTGTGTCATTAGACTTGTGATGTATTCTTTTATTTCTTCATTTTCCTATCGTGCTGTAGTTGTGATTGAGTATTTTTGATTTATCTTATGATATCCAAGTCTCCTTATGGAGTTGGATACTAGCGTGAGATTGTTTAGATAGTACTTGACCTAGACAGCGTTCTACCGCCGATGCTACGGCGTAGGCTGGACGTACCCACGCTCTCGTGCCCCTAAACCGGGTGCGGGTCGTGACACTATGTGCCTAGTTTATGGTTGAAACAAGAGATCTATATGACAAGTTATTGTCTAACAAGTTGTACCTCAAGATTTTTTTTTATAATCACTCTATGAAGAAAGACAAAAATTCTACACCATACCATCTAACATCTTCAATAAGATAGTCAATGATCATTTGTCTTGAAATAAAGTTAGAGGAGAAGGGCCAAGCGCTATTGCTCCTATCTTCGCTTTGTGGGTCTTATGATCATTTGGTGACAATGATCTTTTAGGGAAATGAGACTCTCGAGACGGAAGAGATTACGATGATACTTCTTAATAATGAGATTGCAATAAGGCCAAATTCATCAGATTTATTTAGTAAAAAAAGGGAAGGTCAAAGAATAAGAATAGAGGCGTGAGTGGCAGGAGAAATTCAAATCAGGACAGAATGACAATTGTTGTCTTTTCTAAAAATAGTTGGAAAAATAAAATCTAATCCAAGAAGTCATAGGGGTTTATTGAAATTTTGTGAACGAAACGGATTTTTAGACAAGAAACTTGAAAACATAGAGAACTTAATAGGCCTATGTAGCATGTAGGGGTGAGCGTAATACCGATTAAAAATATCCTGAAAAATCAAACCGAAATTATGAAACGATATTGAATTGTCGAACCGACTAAAATATGGTATAATGATAATGGTAATGATATCGGTTTGAGTGTAATATATATATATATATATAATATTTGTATCAATATAGTTATCAATCAATTTTAATCACATATTTTTAAAAATATATGGTTATAAATCAACCAAATTATCATTATTTTTTATATTTATTTTAATTTATTACTTTTTAATAGTAAAATTTGCTATCCCTATATTAAAATCATGACTATGCCACTGCTCAAAAGTGGGTGCAGTCGATGGCCTTGAATCCGCAGGCCAGGCTGTAGGCGTTGGCCACCGTCTTCTTCACGCCGGTGTAGTCGTGCTTGCCACTGCTCATAAGTGGGTGCAGTCGATGGCTAATACATTAGCTTAGTCTAAACTTAACACTATAATACTAACTAACACCACAACCCTCTAACTGTTATCCAATAGAGTGTATCCACTGATATATATATATATATATATATATATATATTACTACATAACTTACATACATTACTAACATTTCTATCATAACACTAGTTTATAACTAATATTTAACTTAACACTAACAGACCACTACTTATACTTACTAAAATATGAACTTACACTAATTGATACCAAGTAACTGACATCTAACACCACCACTTGTTTTCTGACTTAATACCCCAAACCAGTTGCACAAACACATCATTATGTGATTACCTGGCACTCAAATTACTTCACTCATCCCACCACACTTATTCCACACATCCTAATACCCTCACACCCCTAGCCTTCACTGATACTAGTGAGGTATCTCACTTAATACTGTACAATAGTATGGCAGTGCACTGTTGCCAGATATTACACTTCCCTTTCCCATAATCACAACTGACAACACTAGCTTAACACAATCCACTACATTAAGTACTAACTGTTATATATCTATTGACACTAAACTAACTTACTAACACATAATATAACTGATACCAAGGTATCTGCAACATATGAGCTTTCCCCCTTTCTTCATTACTTCTACTGCTGCTATTGAATTCCTTCTAGCCTGACTTCTCTTCCTACTCACAAGCACTTGTGTGCTACCTGGACAACAACTTATGCAACACCAACATCACCCCACAACACAATAATATAATCACTGCTGTGGGCACCCCCTTTCACTAAACTGAGAACACCAAATACCCGAGAATTGGCTCCAGCCACTGCTACCTCATTGCTTAACAGAGCTCAAGTAATCGAGAACCAAATAATGTCCTGATACAAGGACTGAATATCCCCCTCCCTCCAAGACTTGCTGCTACATGGAACCCCATTCTCCCCTCTGTACACTTAGCTCTAGTATCTTCTCACATCTTCCTTAACCCCAGTTGCCCCGGTACTTGCCAACTGGAAACACACAGCCACTGTACCTAAACTTATTACCTGCAACACTTAAAAAGCCGAGCACCCACAAATGTTATTATACTGACTGCACCAACTAACAACAACACAGAGGTAATCCACACAACCCACAATTTATATATATAGCACATTCACATTTACATAAGGGTTATTATATCAAATACTAGGCATGCATATATAGTTAGGATACCATGATACACGTCCAAATGAGGTATCAAAATCCACCATTCATCACTAGTACTCATCCCTACACATAAATTATATATAACAACATCTATTAGGACTAGCTACAATAGGAATTAAGAAGAGATTATACAAAACATCCAAATTGGGCTCCGTATCACCCCGTATCACACCGTATGGTGATACGGCCTACTCGTATCCATTTGTGGACACGTAACTAGTACCCCAACCCCGATCTAAGTCCAATTTGACTAAATTGGTCTCATGACACACACTTAATGTGTCAATCCGAAAATTCTCCCAAAATACACACAAATTACCATGTATAAATCATAATACACATTCAATTAGCCTAGAACTTGTTCCTATAGGTAGTCATATGCCATTAGGGTGTTCCTAAGAGTCAAATGCATGATTTGGAAGCTAGATGGATGGTGAATTCAGAATTTACCAATTGGGAGATGGATTTCCAATGAATTATTCCCACAGACACGATCCAGACACAATCTCCTTGCCAAAGCTCCTTCTCATTGTGCTTCTTGCAACTCTAAGCTCCAATGCTCCTTGAGTGGTAAAAATGAGAGAGAAATATAGATAAATTGAGAGAGGTTGATGGGGGATGAAGGGAATTGGGGATCTATGAATTGGGGATCTAAAATGAGAGTGCTAAATAAAGAGGAGAGAGATAAGAGCCTTTATATGTGGTCGGCCCCTTACTTCCCCCTTCTCCAAGCAATGATCAATGCCTAATATGTCCCTACTTGTTAGTTATGGAGAGGATTAGGGAAGGACTAAATTAGAAAGCTTCTAATCTAATACAAATTAGTCTAATCCTCATAATTAATTAGTGGAAATGGGTCTGTTGGATCTAGTCCATGTTGGGCTCATAAGTTGTCACGATAAGTCTAACTAATAGACTAGCCCACTAACTAATAAATAAATAGCACAACCACAAATATTAATTATTAGCACAATATAAATAAACATTAATCTCTAAAAATAATTATATGTAAATTGACTAAATTACCCTTATTTGGAAAAGTGAGGGTGACAATGAAACATCATGAGTTCCAGATTTTTGATGTTGTATTAAAAGCAGCAAGGAGGCATGAGTATACCTCCCAGAGAATCATAAGAGAATCCATACTTCAAGCTGTTCTTATAACCAGTCTTCAACACCAGCCTTGGCAGTTAGGGCCTTGACTATCGGATTTTCGAGGAGGCCGGTTTCAACAACCTTAGTCCAGCAAACGGCACCAACCCGAACTCAGCAGCAAAGAAAACCTTCGTTAGTGGGGTGTTCTCATTGTGGAAAACCAGTATACTTAATTTTAGAGTATCGTAAAGAACAAGGGTTGTGCTTATCCTATAGAGCATCAAGCCACAGAGTGGAAAATTGCCCACACAGGGCTAGTTCATCATCATCATCCCCGATAGGACGCTAATATAGGACCCCGAAGCCGGTTTAGCAGAACTAGGGTCCGAGGCCTTTACCAACCCAATCTCAAGTATTCCAGCAGTAGAGGCCACAACAGTATGCGCAGGCCCAAGCTCAAGTACAAGCCAGGCAAGGAGGTCCGCAACAGAGAGGACCAACACTGAGAGGGCAAGGCCAGGCTATGACACTCACTGTGGAGGAACAACTAGCTTCAGGTGAAGTGGTGACAAGTACCATTCTCGTCAACTCTCATTCAGCTTCAGTATTGTTTAATTATGGTACATCTCATTCTTTTATATTTGTATGATTTACAACACGAGTTGGATTAGAACCTGAATTATTATCAGTAAGACTCAATATACTTACTGGTAATGGTATCGTGGGAGTAGATAGAATTTATACCTCGTGTCGAGTTGTAGTGTGCGGAAAAGATTTTTGTGCTAGACTGATAGAGTTTTCTATGGAAGATTATGATGTTGTCCTAGAAATGGACTGGTTGAGTGCCCGATACGCGATGATAGATTGCTATAATGTCAATGTTATCTTTCGTATTCCCCGAGAAGAAGAATTCTCATTTTCTAGAGGCGAGACGAAGTCCTCATCAGAGATCATGGGGATGTCAGTAACAGAAGGAGTACCATTACCCAGAGTAGTCAGTGAGTTTTCAGATGTATTTCCAGAAGAGCTTACAGGTATGCTACCAGAAAGAGAGATCGGATTTACCATAGATCTACTTCTACGAACAACACTAGTATCAGAAAGAGTCTACGTGCTAACGCCTTCAGAATTAGAAGTCTTGTACTAAATGATTGAAGAATTAAGAACCAAGGGATTCATTCGTAGTGGATCGCCTTGGGAAGCCCCAATGCTTCTTGTGAAGAAGAAGGATGGAACTTCTTATTTGTGTGTTAATTATCTGTCACCACCCCATTTCCAGAGCCGGATATTTTTTTTATTTTTAATTTAGTTAATTGTGCATTATTTTTATTAATTGTATTTATATTTAATTATTGATTGTATTATATTTTTATTGTTTGTTTTAGGATTTTGGCTAGCCTGGACCCATGTCAGACCCTAGTGGACCCATGTT
Source organism: Iris macrosiphon (assembly GCA_036927795.1). Lineage (NCBI taxonomy): Eukaryota > Viridiplantae > Streptophyta > Magnoliopsida > Asparagales > Iridaceae > Iris > Iris macrosiphon. The sequence goes on from JAYESA010000012.1 coordinate 165,878,267, forward strand.
CGACCCAGCCCACACCCTTGTGAGAATTATTTTGGGGCTTAGAATTATTATTTTATTTTTAGGAGGTTAGTTGGAGAGATTTGGAGTTAGTTTGAGTGCTTTTGGAACCCCGAAACCCAAAAACCCAAGTTTGGAGGACATGTTGGTCATTTGGACTTTGTGGAACCCTTATATTTCACTTGGCCGGATTCCCACAGCCCCCCTCACCCGACCAAACAGCAAACCAGCAGCCCCAGCCCCTTTCCTTCCTTCCTTCTTCACTTCTTCTTCTTCTCCACTCATTTTTCTTCTTCCTTTCTCCTTCCTACTTCAAGTAAGTCATTTTTCTTCCTTCTTTCTTCCATTCCTTCTTCTTTAAGTAACCCTAACCCTACATTCTTCCCCAACCTAGGTGGGTAGAGCTTAGATTTGGAGTTGGAGCTAGATTTGGGAGCTTGGAAGCTTGATTTGGAGGATTTGGAGCATTTTGGAGATTTTGGCTTGGGATTCCAACTCCCAAGAGGTAAACCCTAATTTTCCCCTTGTAATTACTCTTTTATAGTGTAATTAATATTTTAGAACCTTCCTAGACCCTTAGGCTACCCGTGGGAGGAAGTTGGAACTAGTTGGGTAGTGTTTGGAGACTTTAACACTAGGTTTTGTGTCAATTTCGGGTGGAATCCAAATTTGGCCCAATTTTAGGTGATGCCCTAGGTTAGACGAACCTAGGTAGACGTTGTCGGGTGTCTAGAGGGTGAGTACGTGTCTCCGTTCGGACACGGGAAGCCGCGTCGCGGAGAAAAGGGCGTTTCGGGCGAAATTGGGGCTTTTCGTCGTCGCCGATTCTAAGTGCGTGTACGTTTCTGCCATGGACCTATAATCGACACGGGAGCGCATTTTCTAGGATCTAGACATCGTGTAGAGCGCGTGGATAAATTTTGGGCCAATTTTGAGTTCGTTTGGTGTGCGCTTCAGGAGGTTTTCCGAGCCGCGCACCACGTGTTCGTCGAAATGACCGAACGGCCATTTCGACTTGGTTTCCTCGTTTCGGGCTTGTGCGCGTGTTGGGTTAGTATCGGGGAGTGTGTGCTAGAATTCTCGGGCTATATTTTATATATTTATAGGTGTTTGGGCGTGTCGGGGCCGTTGGGCGTGCGTTGGTGAGCGTTGTGGGTGTTGTGTGCGTTGTGCGTTGTGTGTTGTGTATATGTGTCTATATATATATGTATATACTTATATGTATGTGTGTATATGTATATATATTTATATATATATGTGTGTATTTATATCTATGTGCTAGTGTATGTGTGTAGGTGAGTGTGTGTGAGTGAGTGCTTGTGTGAGTGTGTAGGTGAGTGTGTGTGTGAGTGTGAGTGAGTGTTTATAGGTATATATATATGTATATATAATTATATATATATATATGTATGAGGATTTGTGTGTGATGTTGTGTGTTTGTGAGAGTGTGTGCTAGTGTGTGTGAGAGTGTGTGTGTGAGGGTGTGTGAGGTTGAGTGTGTGTGAGTGAGGATATATAGATATATATATATATATATGTTTAAGTGTGTGAGTGTGTGTATATATATATATATTAGTGTATATGTATATATATATATAGATATATGTGTGCATGTATATATAGAGATGTGTTTGTATAATTATGTGTGTGTGTGTTGATTTGTGTTTGAGTGTGTGTGTGTTAGAATGTATATAAGTTAGTGTGTATATATAGCTATAGAGTTATATATATATATATATATATATATATATATATATATATATATATATATATATATATATATATATATGGGTATGTGGTCGTGTGTGTGTGTGTGAGATGAGAGGGGGGGGACTGGAACCAGCAGGTAGCAGCAGCAGCAGGGAGCTGCAGCAGCAGCAGGAACAGCGCAGCAGCAGCTCAGCATGAACAGCAGTGCAGCAGCAGTGCAGCAGCAGCAGTTTTTGGGTAGCGCAGCGAGCAGTGCGCGCTGCAGCGCGCTGCCAGCACTGCCCCAGCAGCAACAACAGCTGCCCCAACAGCAGCAGCAGCAGTATGAGCAGCAGCAGCGAGCGCAAGCCAGCGCGGCGCAGCTTATGCAAGGGTAGCAGCCAATGCGAGGGAGTTAGAGTGGTATATATATATATAGATATGAATAGAGTAGATAGATATAGATAAATAGATTGATAGATTCATAGATAGGTAGATAATTAGATAGATATTAGATAGAGGGATAAATAGTTAGATAGGTAAGTGGATAACTAGTTAGATAGACAACTAGGTAGATAGATAGTTGACGGATAGGTAAATAGGTATAAATATATACATATATCAATAGATAGATAGCTAGATCTATTGATAAATAAATAGATATATGGATAGATAGATACATGGATAGCTAGATTGATAGATAGATATATAAGTAGATAGGTAGGTAAATAGATAGATAGATAATTACCTAGATATGTTAGATAGATAGATAGATATTAGATAGTTAGATAGATAGATTGATAGATAGCTAAATATTAGATAGATGGTTAGATATCTATATCTATATGCATAGATATATATATAGATATATACATAGCTAGATAGATAGTTAGATATCTAGGTATAGATATATATATATATATGTAAGGTATGTGTAAGGTAAGGTAAGGTAAGGTAAGGTAAGGTGTGTAGATACCTAGGTATATGCCTATATATATTAGAAATATATATTTTAGCCTAGATTATAGCTAGACATATATGTTTATGCCTAGTTAGTTAGCTAGAGGGGTAGTCGGGTTGAGTTTAGAGCGGTATCTCAATACCTTGAGATACCGAGGTATCTCAATACCTTAAGATATTCAAGGTATTGGGTTTCGAACGGGGTTTTTGAGCAATAGCCTAGGAATAGTATTGGAGTAATTTTTATATGTATATGTGTATATATTTACGCGTGCTAGCATAGGTTTTAGCGGGTTTAGGCGGGGTGCGTAGCCTAGGTTGAGGTATCGGATACCGAGGGTATCCCGGTATCTCAAGGAGGCGAGTTTGAGAGTTTTCTAGCTTAATGACCTCGGTTTGACCTAGAATTTCAGGAGCACCCTAGTTTGACCCAGACTTGACCGTAGTTGACTCGGTTGACCGCCAAAGTCAACTTTTGACCTAGTTTTGACCCAGAGTTGACTTTTTGGACCCAGAGTTGACTTTTTGACCCAGATTTCACCGGTTTGACCCGTTTGACCTAGAACGACCCTAGAAGCCTATTTTTAGTTATTTTATATCTGTTTAACTTATTAGAACCCTGTTTAACCTTGCTTTTCGCATTAGGTCCTTGCGACACCGGTTCGGATCGCCAGTTGCTCAGGACGTCAGGCGAGTACATTCTCTGATAGTTTTCATTATTTGATGATTATTATGATTCAGCTTCTAGTATAGTATCATCTGATTATTCTGGCACAACACGGGACACTGATTGATATTTCTGGATTCATTTACTTTTGACACGTATATTTTATGTTTCTGGCCTCTATTCTGGAATCACTACTGGCATCACCTACAGGCATTATTCATGTTCAGGCTGGACTCATCTTGATTTGCGTGTCGGGTCTTGGATCCACTTGTATTAGTCGGGGCGGGGAAATACTCGAGTAGACATGTAAACATTCCTATCTGGCATCATCAGGCATCACTCCCTCTGGTCTAATCTGGAATGATAGCAGCCGCGCACCCAGTGCGCGGTGAGCCGTACTTACCCCTAGCCGTTTACATGTCGAAACAAGTATTTCAAAGACACCGAGTTCATTCTTTATAGTCTGGACTCTCTTACATTTCTTGACTTATCTCACTTACATGTTTCTGGACTTGACTCACTACATGTTTTTCATGCTGGACTCACTACACGTTCATGTGCACGGACTTGATCTTAGCTTAGATTTCCTGTATCTTGTAGTTATTACTGTCTTGCTCTGATATCCATGCATCTTTACCTTTATGCACCAGTGACTTATATATTTCTTATTTCATACTTGCTTCACTCTTCTTGCTACTTGCTATAACTGTTTTATAGTTTTTATCATTTAAATGGAACTGCTGTTAGAGATGTACTTGCTCCAGTCCTGACTGGACATATTTTTCCAGAGTATCCGGAGGATTGGTGTCCGACATTTTATGGACCTGAGCCTGTCGATGGTGCAGACAGGGACCCTCTAGTTTAGGGGTGATCTCCGGGTTGGTAGCCGGGATCACTGAGACCTTGTTGTTATTTTTATTAGCTTTTAGCACCGGATTTGTCTCCGGTTTTGGATTGAGACCTTGTTTGTATATTATTTTGGATATTGTTGTATTATTATTTGATGTTGTAGTTGTTGTAGTAGTTGTTGTTGGTTAGACTTTATAGTTGTTAGATCTCTGTGTTATCTTATCGTGCTTAGATTCGTGATTGAGTATATTGTGATTATCATTATGATATTTGCTCCTCCGTTTGGAGTTGAGATATTGACAGGTTTATATATTGTTTGTGTGGTTGCCCTCCTTTTGGAGAGGTCATGTCCGATTTTTGTGTGAAATTATTATCTAGATAGTTGACCTAGACAGCGTTCTACCGCCGATGCTGCGGCGTAGGCTGGACGTACCCACGACTCATGCCCGATTTTCCGGGTGCGGGTCGTGACACATTTTTGGTGGTGGCCCATGCAGGTCTCGATTCGCAATTAGTGCGATGTCGTGGTGGTACAACAACTTAGTTGTACTGCTACGAGCCTGCTATAGGATCTAGGATCTAGGATGAGAGTGTACTCAATCACGACTAGGAACAATTCCATTCAAATTATTCTGAATTTGCTTTCTTTTGAAATATTACTGTCCTTCTTTGATGATATCGTATCTTGCGCCGTATTGACTTCTTTTGATCTGTGTTCAGGATGCCTCCGAAGACACGATCCCATCGTACCGTTCCAGCAGTTGCCTCGGAGAGGTCTGCTACCTCTCGTCCAGCTCGTATTCAGGCAGCTGCTACCGCTCTACTCACCACTCATGCGGTTGAGGGAGCATCTGCTTCTCTCGGGGATCCTCCTTCACCTATCGATCCGAGGACTACCCCAGTCGTTCCGGTGGTTCCTCCACCACTTCCTGCTCCAGTAGATGTCGTGCAGTTGTTTGCGTTCTTCAGGGAGATGATGGACGCACAGCACCGTCAGGTGGATGTGATGAGACTGGGCATTGAGAACGCCCACCAGGTGGCCATGACGGCAGTGGATAGGGTGGCACAGGTTCAGCCACAGGCAGATCAGATTCAGCATCCGAGGCCGGGCAGTATCATTGACTTCCAAAGGATGCGGCCCAAGGAGTTCCGTAGTACAGAAGGGATCCTGTACGCGGATGACTGGATAGAGCAGATCGAGGGGATCTTCAGGCTGGCGCAGATTCCAGACAGCATGCAGATAGAGGCAACGGGCAGTCAGATGTTCGACCTCGCCTTGACGTGGTATCGTATTGATACGAGGATTGCAGCGCCAGGGCTTACTTGGGAGGCTTTTAAGAGGCTTTTTAAGGAGAAGTTTTTCCCTGATGTGGCGCTCAGTGCTTTGGAGAGCCAGTTCGAGGCACTCGTCCAGGGGAGCATGACAGTGGACGAGTACGCAGCGGAGTTCTGCCGTCTGGGCAGATTTGTGGATGGCTTGAGTGAGGCAGCTAAGGCGAGGAAGTTTCGCAAGGGCTTGGTTATGGCGGTCAAGTCTTTGACCAGGAGCGACCGCGAGGCAACTTTTGAGCAGATAGTAGGAGATGCTCAAAGAGCAGAGGATGACTTGGAGCTCAAGTCCAAGAGAGGCAGGGATGATTCAGGCAGTGCGAGTGGTAGTGCGGGACCGGCTAAGCGTCCCTATGTGCAGAAGGCAGCGCAGCAGGGTCAGGATCAGAGGGTGCCCACTTGTGCCTACTGCAGGAAGGCAGGACACACTTGGGATGTTTGTAGGAGGAGGCTGAAGGTGTGTTTGTTCTGTGGATCCGCTGCTCACCAGATGCGAGATTGCCCCACTGCACCTCCATTGGGTGGAGCACAGGATCAGAGAGTTGGAGCTAGGCCATCTGTGGCACAGCATCATGCCCCGCACCAGCAGAGGGATACACCCCAGCAGGGCAGGGCTTATGCGTTGACGGTCGAGGAGGCCGATGCTACGGATGTCGGGTTAGCAGGTCTGTCTCTTGTTTCTTCTTCCTGTCCTTTTCCATTCCTGTGGTGTGCTTCATTAGTACATGTTAGACTTTTTTTGTGCTGTGGTAGATAGTGTAGTGACCCCGATTGAGACTGTAATAACACAACCAGTAGGACCCTGATCTTGTATGTTGTTTAGGTAGAATTTCTTGACTGTGCTTGTTGGGGGTTTGACCTAAAGAGAGTGTGATTGACTTTAAATTTCGAGGACGAAATTTTTTAAGGAGGATAGGCTTGTCACCACCCCATTTCCAGAGCCGGATATTTTTTTTATTTTTAATTTAGTTAATTGTACATTATTTTTATTAATTGTATTTATATTTAATTATTGATTGTATTATATTTTTATTGTTTGTTTTAAGATTTTGGCTAGCCTGGACCCATGTCAGACCCTAGTGGACTCATGTCCGACCCAGCCCACACCCTTATGAGAATTATTTTGGGGCTTAGAATTATTATTTTATTTTTAGGAGGTTAGTTGGAGAGATTTGGAGTTAGTTTGAGTGCTTTTGGAACCCCGAAACCCAAAAACCCAAGTTTGGAGGACATGTTGGTCATTTAGACTTTGTGGAACCCTTATATTTCACTTGGCCGGATTCCCACAGCCCCCCTCACCCGACCAAACAGCAAACCAGCAGCCCCAGCCCCTTTCCTTCCTTCCTTCTTCACTTCTTCTTCTTCTCCACTCATTTTTCTTCTTCCTTTCTCCTTCCTACTTCAAGTAAGTCATTTTTCTTCCTTCTTTCTTCCATTCCTTCTTCTTTAAGTAACTCTAACCCTACATTCTTCCCTAACCTAGGTGGGTAGAGCTTAGATTTGGAGTTGGAGCTAGATTTGGGAGCTTGGAAGATTGATTTGGAGGATTTGGAGCATTTTGGAGATTTTGACTTGGGATTCCAACTCCCAAGAGGTAAACCCTAATTTTTCCCTTGTAATTACTCTTTTATAGTGTAATTAATATTTTAGAACCTTCCTAGACCCTTAGGCTACCCGTGGGAGGAAGTTGGAACTAGTTGGGTAGTGTTTGGAGACTTTAACACTAGGTTTTGTGTCAATTTCGGGTAGAATCCAAATTTGGCCCAATTTTGGGTGATGCCCTAGGTTCGATGGACCTAGGTAGACGTTGTCGGGTGTCTAGAGGGTGAGTGCGTGTCTCTGTTCGGACACGGGAAGCCGCGTCGCGGAGAAAAGGGCGTTTCGGGCGAAATTGGGGCTTTTCGTCGTCGCCGATTCTAAGTGCGTGTGCGTTTCCGCCACGGACCTAGAATCGATGCGGGAGCACATTTTCTAGGATCTAGACATCGTGTAGAGCGCGTGGGTAAATTTTGGGCCGATTTCGAGTTCGTTTGGTGTGCGTTTCAGGAGGTTTTCTGAGCCGCGCACCACGTGTTCGTCGAAATGACCGAACGGCCATTTCGACTTGGTTTCGTCGTTTCGGGCTTGTGCGCTCGTTGGGTTAGTATCGGGGAGTGTGTGCTAGAATTCTCGGGCTATATTTTATATATTTATAGGTGTTTGGGCGTGTCGGGGCTGTTGGACGTGCGTTGGTGAGCGTTATGGGTGTTGTGTGCGTTGTGCGTTGTGTGTTGTGTATATGTGTCTATATATATATATATATATGTATATACTTATATGTATGTGTGTATATGTATATATATTTATATATATATGTGTGTATTTATATCTATGTGCTAGTGTATGTGTGTAGGTGAGTGTGTGTGAGTGAGTGCTTGTGTGAGTGTGTAGGTGAGTGTGTGTGTGAGTGTGAGTGAGTGTTTATAGGTATATATATATATGTATATATAATTATATATATATATATATATATGTATGAGGGTTTGTGTGTGAGGTTATGTGTTTGTGAGAGTGTGTGCTAGTGTGTGTGAGAGTGTGTGTGTGAGGGTGTGTGAGGTTGAGTGTGTGTGAGTGAGGATATATAGATATATATATATGTTTAAGTGTGTGAGTGTGTGTATATATATATATATATTAGTGTATATGTATATATATATATAGATATATGTGTGCATGTATATATAGAGATGTGTTTTTATAATTATGTGTGTGTGTGTTGATTTGTGTTTGAGTGTGTGTGTGTTAGAATGTATATAAGTTAGTGTGTATATATAGCTATAGAGTTATATATATATGTATATATATGTATGTATATATATATATAGATATATATATATATATGTATATGGGTATGTGGTCGTGTGTGTGTGTGTGTGAGATGAGAGGGAGGGGACTGGAACCAGCAGGTAGCAGCAGCAGCAGGGAGCTGCAGCAGCAGCAGGAACAGCGCAGCAGCAGCTCAGCATGAACAGCAGTGCAGCAGCAGCAGTTTTTGGGCAGCGCAGCGAGCAGTGCGCGCTGCAGCGCGCTGCCAGCACTGCCCCAGCAGCAACAGCAGCTGCCCCAGCAGCAGCAGCAGCAGTATGAGCAGCAGCAGCGAGCGCAAGCCAGCATGGCGCCGCTTATGCAAGGGTAGCAGCCAATGCGAGGGAGTTAGAGTGGTATATATATATATATATATATATATATGAATAGAGTAGATAGAGATAGATAAATAGATTGATAGATTCATAGATAGGTAGATAATTAGATAGATATTAGATAGAGGGATAAATAGTTAGATAGGTAAGTGGATAACTAGTTAGATAGACAACTAGGTAGATAGATAGTTGACGGATAGGTAAATAGGTATAAATATATAGATATATCAATAAATAGATAGCTAGATCTATTGATAAATAAATAGATATATGGATAGATAGATACATGGATAGCTAGATTGATAGATAGATATATAAGTAGATAGGTAGGTAAATAGATAGATAGATAATTACCTAGATATGTTAGATAGATAGATAGATAGATATTAGATAGTTAGATAGATAGATTGATAGATAGCTAAATATTAGATAGATAGTTAGATATCTATATCTATATGCATAGATATATATATATAGATATATACATAGCTAGATAGATAGTTAGATATCTAGGTATAGATATATATATATATATATGTAAGGTATGTGTAAGGTAAGGTAAGGTAAGGTAAGGTAAGGTGTGTAGATACCTAGGTATATGCCTATATATATTAGAAATATATATTTTAGCCTAGATTATAGCTAGACATATATGTTTATGCCTAGTTAGTTAGCTAGAGGGGTAGTCGGGTTGAGTTTAGAGCGGTATCTCAATACCTTGAGATACCGAGGTATCTCAATACCTTGAGATACCGAGGTATCTCAATACCTTAAGATATTCAAGGTATTGGGTTTCGAACGGGGTTTTTGAGCAATAGCCTAGGAATAGTATTGGAGTGATTTTTATATGTATATGTGTATATATTTATGCGTGCTAGCATAGGTTTTAGCCGGTTTAGGCGGGGTGCGTAGCCTAGGTTGAGGTATCGGATACCGAGGGTATCCCGGTATCTCAAGGAGGCGAGTTTGAGAGTTTTCTAGCTTAATGACCTCGGTTTGACCTAGAATTTCAGGAGCACCCTAGTTTGACCCAGACTTGACTGTAGTTGACTCGGTTGACCGCCAAAGTCAACTTTTGACCTAGTTTTGACCCAGAGTTGACTTTTTGGACCCAGAGTTGACTTTTTGACCCAGATTTCACCGGTTTGACCCGTTTGACCTAGAACGACCCTAGAAGCCTATTTTTAGTTATTTTATATCTGTTTAACTTATTAGAACCCTGTTTAACCTTGCTTTTCGCATTAGGTCCTTACGACACCGGTTCGGATCGCCAGTTGCTCAGGACGTCAAGCGAGTACATTCTCTGATAGTTTTCATTATTTGATGATTATTATAATTCAGCTTCTAGTATAGTATCATCTGATTATTCTGGCACAACACGGGACACTGATTGATATTTCTGGATTCATTTACTTGCGACACGTATATTTTATGTTTCTGGCCTCTATTCTGGAATCACTACTGGCATCACCTACAGGCATCACCTACAGGCATCATTCATGTTCAGGCTGGACTCATCTTGATTTGCGTGTCGGGTCTTGGATCCACTTGTATTAGTCGGGGCGGGGAAATACTCGAGTAGACATATAAACATTCCTATCTGGCATCATCAGGCATCACTCCCTCTGGTCTAATCTGGAATGATAGCAGCCGCGCACCCAGTGCGCGGTAAGCCGTACTTACCCCTAGCCGTTTACATGTCGAAACAAGTATTTCAAAGACACCGAGTTCATTCTTTATAGTCTGGACTCTCTTACATTTCTTGACTTATCTCACTTACATGTTTCTGGACTTGACTCACTACATGTTTTTCATGCTGGACTCACTACACGTTCATGTGCACGGACTTGATCTTAGCTTAGATTTTCTGTATCTTGTAGTTATTACTATCTTGCTCTGATATCCATGCATCTTTACCTTTATGCACCAGTGACTTATATATTTCTTATTTCATACTTGCTTCACTCTTCTTGCTACTTGCTATAACTGTTTTATAGTTTTTATCATTTAAATGGAACTGCTGTTAGAGATGTACTTGCTCCAGTCCTGACTGGACATATTTTTCCAGAGTATCCGGAGGATTGGTGTCCGACGTTTTATGGACCTGAGCCTGTCGATGGTGCAGACAGGGACCCTCTAGTTTAGGGGTGATCTCCGGATTGGTAACCGGAATCACTGAGACCTTGTTGTTGTTTTTATTAGCTTTTAGTACCGAATTTGTCTCCGGTTTTGGATTGAGACCTTGTTTGTATATTATTTTGGATATTGTTGTATTATTATTTGATGTTGTGGTTGTTGTAGTAGTTGTTGTTGGTTAGACTTTATAGTTGTTAGATCTCTGTGTTATCTTATCGTGCTTAGATTCGTGATTGAGTATATTGTGATTATCATTATGATATTTGCTCCTCCGTTTGGAGTTGAGATATTGACAGGTTTATATATTGTTTGTGTGGTTGCCCTCCTTTTGGAGAGGTCATGTCCGATTTTTGTGTGAAATTATTATCTAGATAGTTGACCTAGACAGCGTTCTACCGCCGATGCTGCGGCATAGGCTGGACGTAGCCACGACTCATGCCCAATTTTTTGGGTGCGGGTCGTGACATTATCGTACCCTCAATACAGTAACCATCAAGAACAAGTATCTCTTGCCAAGGCGATGACTTGTTCGATCAGCTTAGTATGGCAGTGATATTTTCTAAGATTGATTTGCGATCAGGATATCATCGGATCAGAGTTAGAGAGTAAGATATACCCAAGATGGCGTTCAGATCAAGATATGGATATTTGGAGTTTCTAATGATGCCCTTTGAAGCAACCAATACGCCAGTAGTGTTTATGGATATCATGAATCATAGTTTCATGCCATACTTGGACAAGTCCATGATAATATTCATCGATGATATTTTTGTTTACAGTCGGAACAAAGCAGAGCACGAGCAACATTTTTGCGCAGTTCTTCAAGTCCTTAGAGAACAAAAGTTATATGTCAAGTTCAGCAAGTGTGAGTTCTGGCTTGATCATATTTCATACTTAGGGTATATTATTGCTAAAGGTGGAGTAGAAGTGGATCCCCAGAATATAGAAGCCGTTGAGACATGGCCAGTACCTAAAACAGTTGTAGAAGTCCATAGTTTCTTGGGGTTAGCGGGATATTATCGACAATTTATGGCAGACTTTGCTAGAATTTTCGCACCCTTGATGCATTTGACTCGTATGTGCGCTTCAATTGGACACATGAATATCAAACCTCTTTTAAGAAATTCAAACAGAAGTTGGTCACGACACCCATTTTGATGCTTTTCGATGGGACATGTTATTTCACAGTGTATTATGATGTGTCAGGCAAAGGTTTATGATGTGTTCTTATGCAACATGGTAAGGTTATAGCTTTTGCATCTCGACAGCTTCGAGACATGAGAAAAATTATCCAACACACGACTTGGAGTTTGCAGCAGTTGTCTTCGCACTTTGAAGACATTACATATATGGAGATCGAGTAGAGATTTTTACCGATCACAAGAGTTTGAAGTATGTATTTAACCAGAAGGATCTCAATATAAGGCATAGGAGATAGCTAGAGGTGATGACAAACTATGATCTTGACCTTTAGTATCACCCTAGGAAGGCCAATATTGTAGCAGATGCTTTGAGCCGGAGAGCAGGAGCTTATTTTCTTATGGCGCAGTGAGATATTTTAAAAAATCTTCAGGAGATGGACATAGAAGTAGTATTACCTGGCAACACAATATTGATGGTTGGTCTGCAATTTTAGTCCAGTATTATGGAGAGAATCCAGGTAGAACAGTCAACAGATGCCAAGCTTCAGCGAGTTAGAGCAGAATGTGAAGCAGAGCATAGAGAAGAAATGAGCATTTTTAGTGATAGAACTCTCCATTTTGGGAATCGTCTTTATGTACCTAACGAAGACCTTCGTCGCAAGATAATGACAAAAGCCCATAGTTCACAGTATTCAGTATATCTCGAAGGAACAAAGATGTACAGAGATATTCGTCTGTAATTTTTGTGGAACGGTATGAAGAGGGAGATAACCCGGTTTGTCTCTCCATGTTTGGTTTGTTATCAAGTCAAGGCTGAGCATAAGAGGCCAGCAGGACTTCTTCAACCTTTTCCAATTTTGGAATGGAAGTGGGAGCATATCACCATAGATTTTGTGACCGATCTTCCTGGATCCCCAGCTGACATGATTTTATTTGGGTAATAGTGAATCGACTCATAAATGTTGCTCACTTCCTTCCTTTTAGAGTAGGAAAATCTACATAATAGTTGGCCCAAATGTACATGAATCAGATTATCATACCTCATGGAGTACTAGTCAGCATCGTATCAAATATAGATTCCATATTCATATCTCACTTTGGGCAGAGCCTGCTGCGGAGTTTGGATACCCGTCTGAAGTTTAGTACAACTTATCATCCCCAGACAGATGGACAATCCGAGCATACCATCCAGACTCTAGAAGATATGCTTCGATCTTGCACCTTTGACTTTGGTGGTTCATGGGAAGATCACTTACACTTGGTAGAATTCTCTTATAACAAGAGTTTCTAAGCTAATATCCAGAAGGCATCCTTCGAGGCACTATATGGCAGGAAGTGAAGGTCACCGTTAGCTTGGGATGATATTGGTTAGAGAAAATTTCTTGGTCTTGAGATGATAGCCCAGACAGTTGAGGTAGTCAAGTAAGTCCGAAATCATCTTAAGGTGGCTCAAGATCGTCAGCGTCATTGGGACAATTCGTATCAGAGACCTCTTGAATTTTCTGTCGGCGACCATATATTCCTTCGAATTTGGCCTACCTGAGGAGTCATCAGAATTGGTGTATAGGGAAAGCTTAGTCCATGTTATATTAGTCTGTTCAATATTCTCGAGCGAGTAGGAAATGTTTCTTATTGCTCTCTAAAGACGAGCGTTAGTGAGGTGAATGAAGTGAGACGACCGTGCCGGGAGCTAATAGAAGGAAGTAGGGAGGCCCAACGGGTGAACATGCCAGGATCCGGCTCCGCGCATCTACGAATGTTGAAACAAAAAAAAACTAGCAAATGTACCCAGTTTGGGTTTTGGCGTATTGCTTTCTCCTAGGAGGGAGATTTCACCTGGTCCTCAAATAGTACCTTGCTCTTCCACCGTCGCTCGGTGAGATACATAATATTTTTCATCTATCTCAGTTACGACAGTATATACTGAATTCAAGCCATGTCCTGGATCATTCAAAATTAGTAATTGGTACCGACCTTTCGTATGAGGAGATGCCTGTATCCATTTTGGACCAGAGAGAGAAGATTCTCAAGAACCAGACCATTCGATTAGTTCGAGTTGCTTAGAGGTATTACACACCGGGCGAGTCAACTTGGGAGTGAGAGGATGATGTCCGAGCTCAATACCCGTATTTGTTTGACTCGTAAGGTATACTTGTTCGTATATCTCATGCCCTGATCTTGGATTATGCATGCTTGTCTTATTCTAGGATTTTCTTGATTCTCGTATGCCCTTGCTTACCTTGATTGCATGTCCCCTGAGTTTTCTTGCTAGACCCCTTGCTTTATTGGAATTTCGAGGACAAAATTTTTTAAGAAGGAGAGAGTTGTGAGACTCGTCTCACTGTTCTAGTATACACATCCGAGATACGCGTATTAAACGTGTATAGCTTGCTTATTTTTTAATTGCTTACTTTATGCTTTATGTTATTCATACATTTTTTATGTTATTTTTGTAAATTTTCCTTAGTTACATGCTTTGGACCGTTCGTCGGTTTTCTTGTATGTGACTGTGATGAACCAGGGTGAGAGGCATAGATTATGATCCAGTGGCCTACAATCCTAAATTTTCTTATATAAACTCAACCCTTTCCTTTCTTTCACTTTTATTTTTCCTTTTATTCTCTTTCCTTCTTCATTTTTCCCAGCCGAGAGCAGCAACAGAGCTTGGCCTTGGCCGTGGGTGACTTGGTAGTGTTGGTATTAGGGTAGAACTTGACCGTATGCAAGTATATCTTGCCAACCGAGTAAACCCATGATTTGGGAGCTTCTTGATAAACCTAAGTTTATATTTATTTGCTAGCTTAGTTATCAGCATATCTTTAGTAGCTTAGAACTGTGTTATAGACTCTTTTGTAACATTGGTTTTGTTGCACTCGTATTTGATCTTGAACGGAAAAGTTGAGAACAACAAAGTCGGAGCACAAAGTATGCTGGCCAGAGAAGAATGAGCAATTATACGAAAAGTGTGCATGAGATCCTTGAAAATTTGAGCGCACTGTGTGCTATCTCATAAAAATGCTTGCGTTCAGCACAACATTCAAATCCTTCCAAAAAGTGCGCCAAGATATGGTAGACGCACTTTACTCCTCATGCGTACATTTTGTACGAATATCATCTAATCAGATCCTTGTAAAAATACGCTAAGGCTTTCAGAAACTTGGGCACACTTTTGAGGGAAATCCTCAGCGGCACACATTTGAGCGTCCAGTCTCATCAATTAAGAGAAAGTGCGTCAAGCCTCTGTTGGCGCACTAATTTCTTTCTCTGAGTATTCTTGATGGGCGAGCCTTAACTTTGGCATCGCCTCGACTGTCGTATTCTCTAATATCGTGTCTCGACTGCTATGTGATGCTTTGAGACTTGTATTTTGTCTTTTAGTAGACCGTACTACTCTTGTTTGTGCCCCAACATCCCTGTTGGCATACTTGATGAAAGTGCGCCAAGCTCCTGGCTCGCGCACTTCTATCATTGCGCGCCAAGGTTTTAGAAGTGCGCTTTAGTATCATTTGTGTGCCATCTTTTGCTCGGAGCACTTTTTGTATTAAAGTGCGCCAGAACTGTCCGGACTAGTGATTTGTGCTCCAATGTTGTTTTTGGCAATTTGTGCGCCAATGTTGTTTGGCCATTTGTGCGCTAATAATAATTTTTGGCCTATTATGCGCGGATGATTTATTTTCTTGCCTGATTATGCGCCAATCCTAAATTGATAATTTATGCGCATATATTCCATTATTCTCTTTAATAATGTTTAGCGCTTGAATTTTCTCTAGTTCTCTTTTATCCAGTTATTTTAGTTAATCCTGGTTATTTTTTGAACGTGACATTCTTGATATGGATCTTGATTTTCTGATATGAGCTAAGTAATTGTACACTATGAATGAACTCCTAAATCTTGACAAGGAACTGATAACCCTGATACACCTGATCTCGATACTCCTAGTAGTGGCTCGACATAGCGCACTCTTGACTTGAGAATTTTTACAATTGTCCTAATCATGGCTATTAGTAGCACCTGTATTGCATGTCTTGTATCCCCGTGGTTGATTTTGATTGTGCTCGTCAAGCTACAGTCCTGTCTTGCATCATGTCTAAGGCAGATTTCTTAGCTCCAAGGTCAAGAATTCTCGATAATTGTCCAGGCTAATAACTAGAATAATAATTTAGAAAGCATCTAGAGAAATATTTTGGCTACATATATTCCCGGTATCCCAGCGACACCTGATGGATTTGGAGCTCTTCGTCGTGAGGGACACACTTCCAGCACACCGACTAGTGTTGTACTACCAGAAAAGATAATAAAATAATTATACCTGATAAACCTATATTATGTGCTCGTTCGTTTGGATAAACCGGATAGTCTGCAATGAATGTGTCTGTAAGGAATCTCAAACTGTATGTGTTAGTAACTAGGACTGTGATAACCCTAGTTAGCTAATGATAGAAAATTGTAGGACATAATTGGTCATGATGCTTGATTTTCAGTCTAGTCATGTATTGATTTAATAAATAACTGATCCGAAAATGGTAACCAGAGTATTGATTCCAAATATCCTTGTTTAATTACTCCAGAACTGTTTAATTGCTATATTATCTGCTATTCTTACTAATTTGTCTGCATTCTTGTTTTAGTTCATAAGTTTGGCTCCTTTGTGGTACTTGTTGTTTGGGGTTTGACCCCACTTGTTTTGTATAACCAAATTTTGGAGCAGGACCACATGATCTCCCGTACTTTCCTCCTTAAGATGGTGAACACGAGGAGCACCCGGGGATATGAGTGGGTTTCTCTTTCATCACCCACTTGACCTTGTATAATTATTCTTTTGAGGCATTTAGTCACCGAGCACATGTTTGGGATCTTGATACTGCAGCCTGTGGGCCTACATGTAAAGCATATTCTATACTATAGCTAGTGTTGATCATGTAATATTGTACTCTGCTAGTTCATTATTTTGGTAACCAGCTTCATGATCATTTGTATATGTATAGTTTGGGACATCTTACTATTATATGTTTGGTGATCATATATATTGTAACTTGTTACTTTCTTGAGATTGTGACACCTAGGAATTCTTGACCCAAGAATGACGGTTGGATTGTAGAGTAAACCCTCACATGTCTAGATAGTCGTGACCGTATCTCGGGGTATAGAGTACTCTGGTGCACATAGCTGGCTTTGTCTGTCCCCGCTCTCAAGTATTCTGGTTCTGGGATGTGACATAGACGTCTCACTTTTGAACCATTTTGAAGCCTCATTATATTATATCTACAGATGGAAGTGAGGATTGTGGGCTTATATGGAGGACTCAATGGGGTGGATGCGGTGCTGGCCTCTAGGATATGGTTTCTTTGTCCGAGAAGGGGAATTCTTCCGTGTCGAGGGTTGGTACGGAGGGTAGTATCTTTCCGCAGGTCAGCAGTACCAGATTAGGCTTGGAGGGTTTGGATCCCTCCATCTGAGCAGTTATCCTTGGCTCTGGTGATGTGACTCCTTTCTCTTGACCTCTTATCAAATCTCTCTTATGGGCAGATCGTGGATCAGGCATCTCTCCTCCTAGTGAGGAAACCCATTTGTAGTCGTCCGAGAAGCTGGAAGTAGATGGTCAGAGGTCCAAGAGGGTTAAGAAATACCACAGAGTCGGTCCTCAATATATCATGACTCTTAGGCCTCCCTCATCCCGATCCAAATCTATTAAACTTATGTCCTAGGCTTTAGGTTTTAAGCTAGTTTTATCTCTGTCGGACATTATGTTACTCGGTTTTGATGGTCTTTTTAAGTCTTATAATCCGTCTGATTTTCCTTCAATAAAGATGTTTTGCTAATATCGTAGAAGGATGGAAAAGACACATCCATGTGCCCAAGAATAAAACTTAACAGATGTTGAACCGCATGGACGCCATGCAGCCCAGAAAAGGAAAACTCATGCGGTCCAAACAGGCGTCCTAACAACTGACATGACGTCCTAACAACAAAGATGGCGCCTGACACAGAATTCTGACAAAAACAATTTTTTATTGCCTCGAAGGACGAGAATATGCTAAGAGGAAGAAGTCCCAAGGATGGTGCAGAGCTACGTGGACAACACGACAAAAAGATTCTATGCGGCTCTGGCCCATGCGTCCCAGAATTCATGCGGTCCATGAGTATCTGGCCCATGCGTCCCAGACTCCATGCATCCCATTCGAATTTGGCCCATGCATTCCAGACTCCGTGCGGTTTATGCTTCTCTGGCCCAGTGCATTCCAGACTCCATGCGTCCCGTACGTCTTTGGCCACATGTGTCACAGATTCTATGACGACCAAGTCTTGCTGTTACAACTGAGTGGTCATCTCCAACCAAATAGCGGCCACGTGTCCATTTGACCAAGTCGCTCCTACAACAGTTGAGAATCGCTCAGATATTCAGCAAACAACAATATTCTAACAAATGTTCACGTGGCAGCGGAGCCCAGATTCTGGTGCATATCTGTAGTCCCCTTCCGTTGATAAGGGACACGTGGCCAACTCCGCCATCAATTTGGTCCAAAATCTATACGGCCATAAATATGACTATAAATAGTAGGATACCAAACCCGGACAAGGGGCTGGCTGGTTATCTGGGAATCAACACTCAAGAAAGAGAGAAGAACTTCTGTATCGGATCGTACACGGAGTAAAGAGAGTTGCTACACTCCTAACCCTCCATCGTCACCCCCCAGAAAATAAATTTGTACTTAAATTGTCTCATATGACTCTTCTTTGTACTCTCTTAGTTTGTTAATCAAATCTAGTTCTCCCAATTCTCGTTTTGATATTAAATCGAAAATATGGTAGCGACTCTGCTGGGGACTTCCTTTTCCTCTGTTGAGAAGTCAGTGATACAGTCTGATGAGGCCAAGCTCGACTCAACATAAAAGATGCTGGTGGTCCACTTCGACCAACAAGTGTTCGAGGATATGCTCTCCAGGGACAGCACGAGTCCTTCTCCGAGGCAAACAAAGCCCAAGAAGATCCACAGGATGTGGGTAGCAAAGACCTCTGCGCCTCACCCAATTGCGGAACATGCGCTCTCCGTCTCTCTCCTAACCACTGGGATCGCACATCATGTGACCGTTGTCTATGCGGCAGCCTCTTCCAACCAAAAGGGTGCTCTCCACTCGAAGACCCGCAAAATATGGGTGGCCAAGGCTACTGCACCCCACCCAGCTGCGGAGCAGACGCTTCTAATATCTCACTCTGTTGTCCATAACGATCGTCGGACGAACACCCATAACGTCCACATCTATTCGGCATATCGGGCAGACGCAGAGACTGTTCAGCACCCAGACTCTGGTAGAGAAAAATACTATGATGCCAGATGTCCTGGTGCTGAGGCAGCTTCTATGCGGCCAAGGGGAGGCCGCATAAGACTGCCAATGTAGCATCAACTCATAACCGCAGACAGCAGGCCGCATCCGGTCCTAATAGCAACAGAACCTCTGTTTTTGACCGTATCTCATGTGGCACAGATCCTATGCGATATACTGAGAAGGGTGAAAACCCAAAGCTGGACTCTTTATACTACCCACCTGTGGTAGCTAAGCTGAAGAAGTCCAGGGCAGTACGAGCCCGTCAGGCTTAAGCAACTGCTCATACGACCGACCGCCAACATGCATCGCTAGTTATTACGCAAGCCTCTGACGGAAGGTTGCACAGGACCGAACCATGCGTCCAACCCACAGGGACCAATGGACAAGGTCAGTCTCAAAAGTCTTCCACCGGTATCTAGGGGCTGTAAAAGCATGAAAAATACGCTGGGGAATCATACGCGTAAAATCCTCAAACACACAGACAGCCGCGTAAAACAGAGCTCCAGCACTGGGTGGCGTAAGATATGACTTTAGAGCCGTGGGCGTATAACAGAGCTTCAACGCTGTTCAGCGTACAATATAGCTCCAGAACAACCCGCGTAATACAGTATTTCTAGACTGCTTTAGCGTAAAAAGGTTGTTACATTGTCACTTCGGCGTAAAATCTATCTGCTTTTAATGCAGCGTGGAGTTGTATGAGGAACTCTTCGTATTTCTCGAATGAACCTGTCAGATCATGCAGTGAACCTGACTCCTGACAAAGAGTACTGCACGACGATTGAGAGGACGGCTGTAATAATGATTCTACACAGGGCCCTAGACTGTCGTTTAGTGACAAAGCCTTGATTTAAGTCATCTTTTACGCAGTCAAGGAATACGCTGCCTAGTTTTACACAGGCAGACATGAGCTTTTATGCTCAGGATGAGACAAAGCTGACCGCCACGTCAAAACCTGCTCTTCGTACAGAACTCGAGGCACGTCTCTGCAGTTAATGCGCGAGATGGGGGTAGATCTCTGCATTTAATGCACGAGATTTTGTTCTATTTTCAATGACTGGGTGAGCTATAATTATGACTAATACGTCAATATCATCACCTCTGCATATTACGTCATCAGGCTATTTTCAGCTATAGGAGTACGCTGTACGCTATCTCCTTGAAATATGTCGATCTGACTATTTTTAACTATAGGAGTACGCCGTATGCTATCTCCTCGGAATACGCCAACTCAGGCTATATTGCAATGGTGCATGATAAGGCTATCTGGTCCAGAATACGCTCAAGACTCCAGTCAACACCAAGTTTTACGTTCTACTTGGCTTCTATGCCAACTTGACAACTATTTGGCTTCTACGCCTACTCGGCTTCTACGCCAACTTGACAACTACTTGGCTTCTACGCCAATAGGATAACTATTTGGCTTCTACGCCAACCTTTTCTACACGAGGGGCAGTTACCTACGTGGCTTGCATGTCGTGATCTTCGCAGTAGTTATACGCATTACCTCTTAATGGGACACGCGTCACATGCCTATTCAGAAGATCATTTATACGTGGGTGGCAGTTATTATAATCGTCGCGTAAAAAGTGCTACACTCTCTACTGTTCGGCTTCTACGCCGACTGGACGGTTACTGTCACTAAACTCTATAAATTGAGACCTCCGGCCACGGAGGTCAAAGGTCGAAAAAAGGGTCGAAAAGTCGAAGATTTTTGAGAGATCAAAAAATTAGATTTTTTAGAGAGGAGTCCAGAGCATAGACAGAGAGTAGTGATTGACGACTTTGGCATCGAGCATCCAATCCCTCTTGCGATTTTTGAATCTTTTTCTTCTTATACAGCACTTCTTCGTCATCGTGTGGTCCAAGGGACAAAGTGATCGACCGCAGATCAGACTCCTATAGCAATATTTACCCAGATTAAATTTTTGTACTTAACATCCTCGTATAGGATTAATGGTACTTCTTGTTTGTAAACCAAAGAAAGGGTTTCGTATAAACCTATTTTTATTTCTTTCGTTTATTATCAAACAGGGGCAAGTTCGTGCACGAACCCCAGGCCAGGGAGCAAACATAGCACATGTGCATCCGTGTTCCCGGGATACCCGGACTCACAAAAAGGATGCAAAGGTAAAGCACCCTTTGCATGATTTGCGTGACGTGATTACTCACAAACGCAAAGCAAGAAAAATAACTATGGTGTACGATATTCCCTCTCTGAGGTACAGCTGTGCCAACATCGTTATCAACTGCTGCTGCAATAAAGAAGCAGTACTCACAGACAGACAGTCGGCCTTCCAACGACTGCACTGGAAAGCACCTACCCGGCAGCAACCTGAAGATTAGGTGCAAGTATCAGAGGAGGAGTTGCTCTTCGCCTCATGCTACTCAACTGAAAAGCTTCTTGCCACCAAGGGAAGAAAGAAGTCAAATACCTCCAGTCCGGCGCTCTCTACCATTGCATCGCGAAGGCGACTACCCGGACGGCTGACGACGACACCTACAAAAGGCGTCCTCTAAGTTACCCGCTCAAGGAAGAAGCTATCATCCCCTGGGGGTAGTTCTTCCTCAAAACCTCTGGGAGTGGCCCAAGATGGGGGTAGTGTCCCCCTGGACGTACACGACAACCCACCATTCCGAGGAGACAATGATTCTCAAGTAACGGACTCCGAGATCCCAGAGGATAGCTACTCCCACCAAGAAGACACATCTTCTACGCTGGGGGTAGTATCTCCTCCTAATCCAAGGAAGACACAATGGCTTCCGCCCTCTTTGAAGACTACTCACTACAAGGGTATAAAACAGGGAGTACGACTTCCACTGCCCCCTCCATTTATCCCCGTGTGAGGATGTTATACATGGCCAGAGATGACCATGAAGGCGCCAGTGACCGACAGCGCCTCGAGATGCTCGAAGCTATGATGCATACAATGAGTGCATCAATGCAAGCTTTGACCCAGACAATGCTGGAAATTAAGGCAAACATGGCCTCCCAGCTAGCAAGGGCCTCCGGACAAGCAAACCTGGAACCCGGGACCAACGGGGATTCAAGTACTACCGCTCTACCCGCGGGCGGTTATCCTCTCCTACCTGGCTCGTCAGTACCTTCAGCAGAAGATGAAACTAAGGAAGCAACGAGGGAGGTCCGAGAACTTCGGGCTCGCTTAGTCTCCGTGGGCAATCGGGACTCACTCCGTAATCTCGGGGTGCGACAACCATACCCGATAGAGTGGAGGGATGTACCGTATCCGCACAAGTATAAGCCCTTCAACATTAACATAT
Source organism: Iris macrosiphon (assembly GCA_036927795.1). Lineage (NCBI taxonomy): Eukaryota > Viridiplantae > Streptophyta > Magnoliopsida > Asparagales > Iridaceae > Iris > Iris macrosiphon. Next base: position 165,900,820 of record JAYESA010000012.1, read on the forward strand.
TTGACGGAAAGTTCTCCCCTCGTCGCTTCATGAGCTACTTCAAGATCACCACGGGATACTTACCCCGCAGCGACGCTATCCTTACCAGGCTCTTCGTCGGGTCATTAGCGGGGGTAGATTTTGATCGGTTTTGCAGTCTCAAAGATAACTGCATCACATCATTAGATGACCTCAAGCATCTGTTCCTTAATAGATTCTATGAGGCAAAAAATGATATGACGATGTCTTCTCTGATGGACATCGCCCATGGTAAGAAGGAACTGACGCAAAACTACATCGAATGGTTCCGACAGGCCACGCTACCCGAGGCCACACTAATAGAGATATGCCGAAAGAACATGCTCCCGGCAGTCAGCCTCTGGATGGGCGAGAGCCAGTTCAAAGACTGGAAAATATTCATTTTAAGTGCTGTCAACGGTGAAAAGAAGCTCAAGGACGCTCGATACTTGGGGATCCATATTCCTACTGCTGAGGAAAATAACAAGTGTCCCAGCAACAACAGCAACAATAACAACAATAATAGCGGCAATAACAGCCATGACGGAAAGGGAAAACAAGCTATGGTCACTACCTTGACCAAGAAGCCTGAGAAAAAGCCGACGGAGCCTCCAAAACCGAATGAGACTTACTCTTTTGAAGATGCAGATGTCAAACCCATCTTCGACATGCTGATGCACGGAGGCAAAATCTGGCTTCCCGACTTCAGACGTCAGCCTGAGGCGGCGGAGATTGCCAACCCGAAGTATTGTCACTTCCACCGCTACGTCCACCATCCGATGCAAGAGTGCTATACCCTGAAGCGGTACATCCAACGTTTGATAGACACCAAGGCTCTTTTCATGGACTTTGATGACGTGACGGTCGTCGCCAATATGGTGTCCCTCCAATTCGGCAACTTTCCACCGATGGAAGCCCAAGACGGAGTAGTCCCTATCCCTAAGGCGGCTATGGAAGTTTTTAACCTTCCACCAGCTCAAGACCAGACGGTCGGGCTAATACCTCTTGCCACATTACGTGGAGAGGTCATGTGGGTCCATCCCGACCTCATGCCAGACTTGACGCAGCCGGTGGCATCCTCCACCGCCAAGTCCAAAGGCAGAAAATCCAAAACCTGTTACACTGTTTCCTCCTCGGCTGAAGAGCTGACAACAGGTACAATAAGGTCAGGTGCAATATACCAATATGCACAGCGATACGCCCCCGGTTGTTGCACCTACTACCACTGGTCCCGGGCCATCTCAGCCCCCACCAGTGGACAAGTCCAAACAGAAAGTGTAACGCCCAAGTACCAAAATACGTAGGACTAAGAATACGTAACATGCCAGCTACACATTCGACCAGACTCTGGTCTGACTCAAATACGTATAAGCTGTATTATAATGGTTACTATATAGATAATCCAGTAAATATAAATATCTATGCCTTAATCCACAATGAACAGAATAAAATAAGAATGAGCTACATGTGCTAAAGTCGGCCGTCCAGTAACACACAAGCTCGAATAGACTCGAGAAAGAAATATACGTCTATAAAAACTATGTTATATCAGCAGATGAATAAATAATAATATAAATAACATAACTTTGGTAGAAATGATATAAGTACCTGGTACCAATGTCCATATGGCAAAGCAACCCAAATCAGCAACTTCAGACAGGCTCCACAATGGCCTATGCTGCAAAACTGGTAACGAACCAGGTCCTAAGAGGGACGTAACAAGGTACAAAAAATAGCATACCAAAGTAAAACTGTATAATGCCAAATACTCAAGGGTAAACTACTGTAATCATCTAAGTGATATACGCATGAGAATATCACTCAATCTTAGGCTGAAAATACTACAGGCTCTGTGTCGGGGAGCCCATAGCAACAAGTGTCACGCCCCAGTCCCAAAATACGTAGGACTAGGAATACGTAATACGCCAGCCGTATGTATACGAACTCCAATATATGGAAACCATATACACACGTACGCTGTACATGAATATCCAATCCACAGTGGTAAATATATGTCACAACAAGTCACACGCAGTTCTATATCTCATCCACAGCACAAATAATAGAATAATGGAAATCAATAACTGAATATCAAAGAAGCAGTCTCAAATAGTAATCTCAAAGTGTGATAGTCGGGTGGAAACAAATCCACTGCAAATCGACTAAAATAAACTACTAAAGAGAGAAGAGAATAAACTCTAATATAAGAATAAATGTCTAGAAAAGAATAGCAACTAGAATCTCTAAACAGCTGCAATGAATCACATATAATCAGAAGGTAAGATCGCCTCCGACTGATAAGTAGCGTCAGGTCCAGGTCCATACTCCTGCGGGTACTCCTGCTCACCTATATCTGGAAGGGACCAGGTCCTCAGAGGGACGTAACAAGATACAAAAAGCACATGCCAATAAAGTACTGAAAATAAACATCCATTGGGGTCGCCTAACCATCTATGTGAATGCAGTTTGAGAACAACTTTCTAACAAGTGGGCTATCTGGCCATAAATAGGATTGGTATGGTTCTCTTGGAGATCCAGGGGCCTACAAAGGCACGTCGTCTTTTGAACGACGAAGGTCCGCCAAGTAGTATAGGTGTCATCATGACCGCGCATCTCCGGCGGAGCGTACGGGTTACACAAGGAAAGTGCAAAGGAGCCCAAATGCCTTACTTGTTGTTCTCCCCACCCAATGCTCTAAGCATGTCATGTCCATGACACGATAATACCTCTAATAACCGCCAGGTCTACTAGCATACAAAGTTTCTATTGGCAGTTATCCCTATCCGTCGCACGACCTATACGTACCGGTGGCCAGCCGAGTACGCAAGTCCGTGTCCTACATGTGACTCACACTCGTGTAAGAATAGTGTCATGGCCAATGAAATATAATGCCTCATGAAGATGGGGTAGTCTCAGAAAATCGGTCCAATGCATATACATAAATAAAACATAGTACGACGACACCGTCGTTGCACCCAAGTTTCCTTGGACGCGCAGTTTATATAGCAGTTAAAATAAATGAACTAAATAAATAGAAAATAAACATGCATGCCTCATATGGAATGTAAATACAGTACAATGGCAAGGTATACTTGCCTGGCAAAAAATCTGTAAAGTGTACGCGTCCAAATATCAAGGACACAGAACCTGGAACTAAGGACTCCGAACAAACGTCTCCGGATGCTGAAATAAATATCACCAACATTTTCGGAATGAGCAAAATAGCTGAAAAGCACATCCCTTTCGTCCAATTTGGACACAGGGGCAAAACGGTAATTTCGGGCAAAAGTGGGGTCCACGTGTGGCCCACTTTGCACCGAAAAGCATGCCGAGGGTAACAGTCTCTAAATAGGACAAACTATAGGTCAAACAACTTTAGATGTCAATACGAACCCAACGGTATGTCCAATTGTGGATTTCGATGAGCCGAACACAATTTTGTCCAAAAAGTCAACTGTGGGGCCCGCCAATTGGCGATTTGGTCAACCATCTCAGAATAGCGTGAAAATTGGGTCACAGGACCAGCGTGTTACCACGAGTCCAGTGGCGCACGTTTCGTCGCAATCTGACAAGCGTGCACAAAATACGCGCGAGTGCCACAAAAATTGCGACACGAAATGTGTCCGCGGATACGGCCTGATTCCGGCGCACACACGCGTCCGAATCAGTCCTCATGAATTTTCACATGTCCGGTTACGCTGCGTGCACCATTCGGTACACTTGGCACACGGCTGGGCGATCCTGTTTGGCGGGGCGCGCTCCGTTTTCCAACTTTTAAAAATCTGGAAAAAAGTGGATGCACGCAGTTTTGTGACGAATTAAACTATGTCCACAGCAACTAATAGTATAGGATTATTTAACAGAAAATAAACTAGGTCAAGTGTTCTACAGGTATCAAAAAGAATCACCGTATTCGGATCTCTGTGGTGGGAGATACGAACTCGGCAATATAGGTGGTCACCGCAGTTTTCTGCGATTTCAGAATTGTGTCTGCTCGCGCCCACTTTGGACGCTATTTTTCACCTAGGGGCACATGTTTTCCGAGGTTGGCTATAAAACAAATATAGAAGAGGGTTAAGGGGTGATCATACCGGTGAAGACGGAACAGCGTTTGGTTGAGCGAGTCAACGGAAAATCACTCCGGAGCGAAGGTGCTTCGAGTGGAATTCTGCAGGGCACGAGGTCGGAGTCGTCAGGATGGTTGGATGGCTTGGCGGGGCTTCTCTGGCTGCGGTGACAGCTCCAGATGGGAAGAGGAGGTCTGGAGATTTAGGTTAGGGTTTTAAAATATATATATATATATATATATATATATATATATATATATATATATATATATATATATATATATATATATATATATATATATAGGGAAGAGGGGGAGCGGATGGTTTCGGCCAAAGGGGAGTAAGGGTCGGGTCTAAGCAATTTATTTGCTAAGTTGCTGTTGAATGGAGTGGGCGGGTGGTCTTAGCAATTACTAAGGAATCGTGGGCGGGTCCCTGGGTATTGGCCGAAGTGGGAATAGCAAATAAGCATTATTAGTTGTTATTATTATTATTATTATTATTATTAGTTACTTTCTTTAATAATTCTTCTTTTACTTTCTTTCCTTTTTCCTTTCTAAATATATATATACATATATATTTGTGTATACATATATATTATATATATATTCATAAGAAAATTTATAGATTAGGGTAATGCACACCGTTAGGCTAGCAACTACTCAAGGTGGCTCCTACATGGAATAAATTCCGAAAAATTCCTAATGGTCCCATAAGTCCTCTAAGTGCCCGAACACCTAAAATAAAAATTATTAAAAATCTATTTCTCCTATTTAGACCTAATTACTATAATTTAATTAATAATTAATAAATAAAGGGTATATACGATTTTCTAGGAAGGGGGTTTTACAACAAGTAATATCTAGTAGGGCCAGTAAATATGCCAAAGATCTGGAAAAGAGTCTAAGGCACCTCCAGTAACATAATATATATATATATATATATATATATATATATATATATATATATATATATATATATATATAATCAGCCTATAGTATTGTGTGTCTCTCCCCACCCAATGTAAACTTATGTCCCATATCTACGACGTCTCATGTCCATAACACGCAAGATCAGGACCTCTAGCTAGTATAACGAGTCATAATGATATATGTATATAATATGCAAGTCGCATATCACGAATCCTGTAATCCTATATAGAATCACCATGAAAACCTCAAGAAGGATTCTGTAACATAAAATAGTGTCAAGTGTCCTATGGTCTGACGTGTAAGGATACAAGCACGTGAAATTGGATCATGGTATTAACTCTCTAAGTGACGTTACTCGACTCCGCGTACGACATCGACACCCGAATCTTGTTTGAACGCTAAGCAATGTCTCACGGCCCTAGGATAAATACACACATCTACTATATCAAATAACTATAATAACTAAATAAGATAATTAAGGCAAGAAACTGTGATACAACATGGTAAGGTACACTTGTCTGCTGTCTGTGGCTGCGATGCTATTTGTCCGACGTCCTCTGCTGGAAGAGTAGAAGATCCAAGATGCCCTATTAAATATATTCTAATCAATAATATACATGCTAACTACTCTAAGGTAACACGAAAGATCGTTGCATAACCTCAACTTTCAGTGGACGTTCTTGTCCAACAATCCAATAGTTACGTAGCATTAAACAACGTGCCATAATACACGTATCATGCCACTCTCAAAATACATTGTGAGGGTGTCTTATATCGACATACCACACATACTTATAGGAACTTACATGTGTTTGGCTACACGTAGTCCTATGTGTACGTAGGAACGTATCGATGTCGCAAAACTTGCACCATTGCTATCATATTCATCTAACCTACATGGAACCTCTTAATCATGTATTTTAACATCATTTATTACTGAATTAATCATAATTAATATTCTGAAATTATTTTTAAATAATCAAAAATAACCAAATATCGGCATTGCATGGCATTATTTGCTTCGGACGATAATTAGTCATTCTAACCAACTTTGGCACGTAGCCTTGACATACAACCTCCATGTTGGCATCCAAATATAATTAAACAAAAAATCAATACATTAAATATTATAGAATTAATATACATTAATTTTTGTAATTTATTTACTTCAGTAAAATATAACAACTATCAAAGAACTATAACTAGTGTTGATGCGACGTGTCCGTGTCAAGGTTGTTCATTAGTTTGGGGTAGTTTTTGTACGTAAAAATATAGATCTAATGTATAAAAATAATTCTAAACATCATCTATCATTAATATAAATTTATATAAGGTTTTATTCATGAAAAAATAGGGAAAAAAATAATGTTGGAAAACTTACGCGATTGCGGTTACGACGGAGACCTTTTTCGCGACTACGGCCAAACGGAGTACCAAACGAACTCCAAATCTCACAAAACTTGACGAGGCTCTTTCAGAATTCAAGTATGATGTAAATATAGGAATTTTTAGGGTTTTTTTCTTCCTTTGAGGGGTCTGAACTACTGCTGCAACCAGTAGCCAATATTTGGCCAAAAAAGGGTTCGGTTGGGATTTTTGTGGAGTTATGGCCTGTGGGGAATGAGAGAGGAAGAGGGAAAGAAGTAGAAGAGGGAGAGAATGTTATAAAGGATTTTTTTTTACATAAGGGAGAGAAAAATGTGGGCCAAACCTAATAATTAGGTTTAAGTGTTGAGAGTTAATAAATATATGTTGTTTAAATAGGTGGATGGTTAGGATTTAATTTAATATTTAAAAATATATGGGTAGGATTTTGTGGAGTCTTAATATGGTAAGGGTCTGAGATTTAAATTAGAGGATTGTCACAAAAATATTCACTTAGAATTTTGTTTGATCCAAAGATAGAAATATACAACAAACTAGGAGTTTCCTAATTTAAAAATGTGGGATTTAAATCTTTAATTGATTTGTTCAAATTTTGTGGATATATTTTATATGTGGGACGTGTTGTAGAATGAGAAAAAGGTGTGGGGGTTGTTTTTTAGGATTGGAATTTGGTTGGTTAGGATCTTGGGTAGTTAGGTAGTTAGGCCAACTATGATGACACATATGGCACTTTCTATAAATAGAAATTCTATAAATAAAAACAAATTAATTTAAATTATATATATATATATATATATATATATATATATATATATATATATATATGGGGATATTTGGGTGTACTACATGCCTACATGTGTTTGGGTTTGGGTTTGGTTTCGGTCAAGTTCTAGTCAAAAGAAAACAGTTTTACGGTAAATGTGGTTCTAGATGTTTGTAAATATGTTTGTAAATATTTTTGGAGCATGGGGGAGATCAAACAAATGCAAAATCCATATCCCAAATATACTAGGTACCATCAAGATTAGTAATAAGAATTTTTTTTGGAAGAAAAAATGTTGTGCATTGCTCCAAATATCCAAACCATGGCAAAGTGTCATATATAAAAAACGAATTTTATAAATTAATACTTTAAAATATTAAATTAAATTAAATTAAATAAATAAATTGAAAAGTACCAAATTATTCCTATTCCAAAATGAGGGGGCTTACAATCTACACACCTTAAAAGAATTGCGTCCTCGCAATTTAAGATTTTCAATAATACACTTTTTTTCAATGGGGTCAAATCATTTATTGTGATTTTGCAAAGTCCTCAATATTAACTTTATTTTTCATACTTAAAATAAAATTTTAAGTCCTCAAAATTTAACCCCTTCAAGAATTAAACTCCTTAAATTTAAATTAAATTAAATTCTCACTTTTAAAATTATCATTCTTTTACTCGATCAAATTTTTTTATCTCTTCAACAATTAATCCATGAGAATTCAAGTCCTCAACATTTTCAAAACTTGATTTTAATTCCAATCTTCAAAATAATTTTTTTAAAATATATTTTACATCGACATCTTGTAGTCCAAGGACTATAATGTAAATCTTCTTAAATTCCTCAAAAATATAAATTAATAATCCAATACTCAAAATTTTAAATCCAACCATCAAAATTTTATCTTCCAAATTTAAATTCCAAAGATTTACTCTTCTAGAGTTAGACCCTTCAAATCCAAAAAAAAAAAAAATTAATCTAGAATATCATGATCTTTCCAAAAATTAATATTTCACTATTACCACATAGTACCTTTTAATTTCCATTCTCAAAGTTGTCAAACTTCAAAATTTTAAATTCAATTCTTAAGATTGTCTTCTCCTCAATACCTCCAATTATTGAATTATTTTGATCTTTCGAATCCATAATATCCATACTTAATCAATTTACCCTCTATCATTAAACCTAGCAATCATAAATCTATGCAACAAAAATTGGTATATGGCATATCTAATCCTAGTCAATCTCTTAAGATCAAATCAAATCCTCAAAATTTATAATATTTAATACAACTTTATCTCCTCAAAATCTCAAAATTTAATTTAATTTCATATATTCTTAAAATTTGAATCCAATTATAAAATTTAAAATATTCTTATTTAAAATTTGAATTCCAAAATTTGTTCTATCAAACTTACTCCCCAAATTTTTTTTCAATTACTAAGACGATAATAATTAACATTCCTAAATTATCAAATTTGAATTCACCAACTATCATGTCCCAAAATTCTCCAATTTAAAGTCCAAGTTCAGTCTTATCATGATCTCCTCATCCTTCTTCAAAATTTTAAATTTTAATTGACACAATAATCAATTCTCTTTATTTGCAACTAACAAAAATCTTTCGAGGGCTGCTAGTCATCTTCAATTCAACAAATCTATCTTTCATTTTACCTCAAAATCTAAAAATTTGAATTCAATCTTCAAAAAAAAATTATAAATTTAAATTCACATATAGTTAAAATTTTCTAATATTGAAAAATTGATTATCCTCAACAAATTCAACATTATCATAGTCCGATATTCATTCAATTTTTTTTTTCAAATCACATAGAAGTTTAAGCCTTAAAGCACCTGAATTTGATAATTCTCATCTACATCAATTGTATAACCTCTAAATCAAATTTGTTAGTCGAGAAGACTACCCACCTTAGATCAAACCATCTCACCAAAACATAATATTATACCCTCACATAAAATGACTCACATTCGTCCAAAAGGTTTATCTAATAGTAACCCATCACTTTTAATCTATGGCAATTTATTGAGTCCTTCTTATTTCAGGTTCCTACTGCTAATGTCAATTCTCACGTCTTTAATCTATTCTAACTCTAATATATAAAAATCATCTAGCATAATCTTTCCTACTCAAGTACCCATCTTCTTACAAATATTCGACCAAATATGACTTCTTCGTCTTGGCGAGAATCTTCTGAAAAAATTATCGTGCACGAGTGTTCATCTCTCCGAGATAGGAAAAGACGAGAATCAATGAATAAGAGTTCAAGGGAAGTTTGAATGAATATAATTTTGAGGTTCAAGGACGAAATTAGAATTCAAAGTTCCAATAGCAATTGTGGATTGAGATCCTAACAAACTTATCCTAACGTAGGCTCACTTGGTACAGTAACACAACTGAAACGATTTAATCAGGACCTGCATGGGCCACCACAAAAATATGTAACCCACAGTACCAAAATACGTAGGACTAGGAATACGTAACATGCCATCTACATATTTGTCCAGACACTGGTCTGACTCGACTACGTATAAACTGTATTATAATGGTCACTATCTAGATAATCCAGTAAATATAAATATATATGCCTCAATCCACAATGAACAAAATATAACAAGAATGAGCTACATGTGCTAAAGTCGGCCGTCCAGTAACCTATAATCTCGAATAGACTCGAGAAAGAAATACGAGTCTATAAAAACTAGGCTACATTAGCAGATGAATTAATAATATATATGAATAGTATAACTCTGGTATAAATGATATAAGTACCTGGTACCAATGCCCACATGGCAAAGTAACCCAAATCAGCAACTCCAGGCAGGCTCCATAACAGCCTATGCTGCAAAACTAGCAAGGGACCAAGTCCCCAGAGGGACGTAACAAGGTACAAGAAATAACATGCCAAAGTAAAACAGTATAAGTAATATGCACATTAGAACATCACTCGTAACAAGGATAAACTACAGTAACCATCTAAGTGATATGTACATTAGAACATCACTCGTACTCTGGCTGAAACCACTACAGGTTCTGTATCGAGGATCCCATAGCAGCAAATAATATCTCGTAGGGCCAGTAAATGTGCCAAAGATCTGGGACAGAGTCTAACACACCTCCAGTAACATAGTATATATATATATATATATATATATATATATATATATATATATATATATATATATAAACATAATCAGTCTGTAGTATGGTGTGTCTCTCCCCACCCAATGTAACCTCATTTCTCATATCCATGACGTCTCATGTCTATAACATGCAAGATCAGGCCCTCTAGCTAGTACAATGAGTCATAATGATATATGTATATAATATGCAAGTCTCATATCACGAGTCCTATAATCCTATACAAAATCACCATGAATGCCTCAAGAAGGATTATGTCACATAAAATAGTGTCAAGTGTCATACGGTCTGACGTACAAGGATACAAGCACGTGAAATGGGATCATGGTATTAACTCTCTAAGTGACGTTACTCGAATCCGCGTACGGCGTCGACACCCAAATCTTGTTCTGTCACTAAGCAACATCTCATAACCCTAGAGTAAACACACACATCAACTATATCAAATAACTATAATAACTAAATAAGATAATTAAGGCAAGGAACTGTGATATATCATGGCAAGGTACACTTGCCTGCTGTCTGTGGCTGCGATGCTGTCTGTCCGACGTCCTCTGCTGGAAGAGTAGAAGATCCAAGATGCCCTATTAAATATATTCTAATCAATAATCATATATGTTAACTACTCTAGGACAACACGAAAGATCGTTGCACAACCTCAACTTTCAGTGGATGTTCTTGTCCAATAATCCAATATTTACGTAGCATTAAACAACGTGCCAAGATATACATGCCATGCCACTCTCAAAATATGTTATGAGGGTGTCTTACATCGACATACAATATGTACTTATAGGAACTTACTTGTGTTTGGCTACACGTAGTCCTATATGTACGTAGGAACGTATCGATGTCGCAAAACTTGCACCATTGCTATCATATTCATCTAACCTGCATGGAACCTCTTAATCATGTATTTTAACATCATTTATTACTGAATTAATCATAATTAATATTCTAAAATTATTTTTAAATAATCAAAAATAACCAAACATCGGCATTGCTTGCCATTATTTGCTTCGGACGACAACTAGTCATTCTAACCAATTTTGGCACGTAGCCTTGACATACAACCTCCATGTTGGCATCCAAATATAATTAAATAAGAAAATAATACATTAAATATTCTGGAATTAATATAAATTAATTTTTGTAATTTATTTACTTCAGTAAAATATAACAACTATCAAAGAACTATAACTAGTCATGATGCGACGTGTCCGTGTCAAGATTGCTCATTGGTTTGGGATAATTTTTGTACGTAAAAATATAGATATAATGTATAGAAATAATTTTAAACATCATCTATCATTAATATAAATTTACACAAGATTTTATTCATGCAAAAATAGGAAAGAAACAAAGTTGGAAAACTTATGCGATTGCGATTACGGCGGGAACCTTTTTCGCGACTAGGGCCAAACAGAGTACCAAACGAACTCTAAACCTCACGAAACTTGACAAGGATCTTGGGGACTTAAATTATAATGTAAATATAGGATTTTTTAGGGTTTTTTCTACTGTAGAGGGGTCTGAACTGCTGCTGCAATCAGCAGCCAATACTTGGCCAAAGGGGGTTCGGTTGGGTTTTTTGTGGAGTTGTGGCCTGTGGGGAAGGAGAGAGAAAGAGGGAAAAAAAGTAGAAGAGGGATAGAATGTGAGAAAGGAGTTTTTTTATGAGGGAAAGAAAAAGGTAGGCCGAACCTAATAATTAGGTTTAAGTGTTGGGGAGTTGATAAATATATGTAGTTTAAATAGGTGGGTGGTTAGGATTCGATTTAATATTTAAAAATATGTGGGTAGAATTTTGTGGAGTCTTAATATGGTAAGGGGCTAAAATCTAAATTAGGGGATTGCCACAAAAATATTCACTTAGGATTTGGTTTGATCCAAAGATAGAAATATGCAACAAACTAGGAGTTTCCTAATTTAGAAATGTAAAATTTTAATCTTTAATTGATTTGTTCAGATTTTGTGGATATATTTTATATATGGGATGTGTTGTAGAATAGAAAAAATGTATGGGTTTTTTTTTTAGGATTGTGATTTGGTTAGTTAGGATCTTGGGTAGTTAGGTAGTTAGGCCAACTATGATGACACATATGTTACTTTCTATAAATAAAAATTCTATAAATAAAAATAAATTAATTTAAATATAATATATATCTAAATTGACTTCTAATTGTCCTTATTGTGACTTTTACATTGAGTTTGGTGTCCAATTTAGAAGAAATCCGATATTGGAGCACGAAGTATTTTTTATTAGGTTTAGTAGATCTAATTAGGTTTGTATTAGTGTAGTAAGGCTAGCTACGTGTCCACAATTGGATATGAAAAATCTATGTCATGAAACCCCTATGATGCAGAGGGTGAAATTAGTAATTTTTATGTGTAGGTGTTCCCTTGTGTTATTTCCTTGTATGTGTATTAGAATACTTGTATCATATCCTATTTGATGTATTTAATGATAATATATAGTAATTAGAGGATGTATTATATAGGTTTGGGTGTATTAAGAGGGGTGCACCAAGGGTTTTTGATTAAATGCTTAGGAGTGTGTGTGTGTGTGTGTGTGTGTGTGTGTGTGTGTGTATTCACTGTGTCAGTTCAGTAAGGTCTGGAACCATTGCACCAGGCAATGGAGGCAATCAAGAAATGCATTAGGTAATGAGGGTTTAAGGCTGTGAGCTACAGTTATTCATGGTATCAGTATCTACAATGGCAATGCACAGTGGTAAGTATTAAAGTGTCAATCCAATGTAAACAACCACCTGTATATCTGTGAGGAGTATACATTGCAGGTGACATTAGTTTGGGGTCTGCACAGAGCAGGAAATGCTAGAGTTCAGACTTGGGAGGAGGATGTATCCTTGTAATGTAGAGAACATATAGCACATGATAGCAGTGGACTGTAGGAAGCACATGCGTACCTAGGTGTACCTACTGTAGTGGTGTGTTCGGGTCATGACAACAAGTGTTCAGTGTGTATGAGTAATTGAGTGTGTTAGAGTATTAGATGGGCTTATTGAGACTGCAGTGGGTGATGTTCAGGTGTTGGTAAATATGAGGGGAGAGTAAATTCTACAGTTGCATAACTTGAGTTGTCCACTGGCTTCAGTTTGCAGGCATTAGCCTATTGCAGACAACTACAACTTGAATGCAGATGTGGTAGCAATGGGGGTAACAACATATCTTACCACAGTATGTTATGCAATCGGTGCAAGTATGCTCGTATGCAGTGCAGAGGGGTTTCAAGTATGCTTTTGAGGGAGGTATGTCCATATGTTCGAATGTACCTTGAGATTGATATCTCTAACAAGGCATTGGACGTTTGTGTGATTACAAGTTGTGAGTGAGTATCTAAACATGGTATCATATCATTAGTATTGATAGTTGGTTATGTTTTGTAGATAGATGGGAGGGCATTGTTTAGCAATGAGTGTTAGGTATAGGAGTTGAGTATCAAGATTGTAGTATAAGCAATTAATAGGCCTTGTGTGTATTGGTAAGGCCAACATCCAATAGGTACAGGCCTGTAGGGGGAAAACTGCTATGTGCAATGTGCAGATTATAGGCCTGGAAGTGTGTCTAGTTAGGATAAGGACCTGTGTGTGTATCACATTTAGCTTATTATGTGTCTAAGAGTGGTTTCAAAGGATTAGTTAGGATTTTATATGAAAATTGAGGATATGAGTACCAAATATTGAGGGAGGAGTGTTATTGTGTATGTGAGTATGTTAGGCACAGTTCCTGCAGTAAGTGTGATACACAAGTATGAGTAGGTAGGTGTGGGTGAGTGTTCATTGAGTGTGTTATATGAGTATTATAGGGTAGGATATGGGTATAGGTCATATGAAGGTAAGTATCCTTGAGATTGGTGGATACCTTAGTGTCTAGTGTGGTGTCAAAAAATGATACTATGATACTTTGGGTGTGGGGTAACAAGAGGATTTTATAAATTAATACTTTAAAATATTAAATAAAATAAATAAATTAAATTAAAAATTACCAAATTTTTTCTATTCCAAAATGAGGGGGCTTATAGAAAGAGACGCGCTTCGATAAGCCGTTGCGCAAGGATGCACCATAAGGGCTGGAAAGGCCCTATAATTTTGACATCTTAGCTCAATTAGCCCACACTCCGGTGAAATTGTGACTCTTTGAGCTTATGCGGCTCTCTAAAGACACTCGGGCTGCTCTGAGTGAGGCACTGCAGAATATCGATGTCTACCTGGCGGAAGTCAAGCCGCAAATCGAAGATCCTGCTTCTTGTCCATATTGCAACAACGCCATGGATACTATACCCAATATAACCTTCTCACAACAAGACATGCTGCTCAAGAACAATAGGCATGATCGGCCCCTGTACAACACATGATATATTGGCGATATCAAGGTGGACTGAATGCATATTGACCCATGATCGTCGATCAGCATCATTCCGAGAAGTTTGCTTCAAATCCTGGGGATCCCGATGCATCGTCTGACAGCCACCAATTCCGCCATCAGTGGCTTCAACAAGGGAAGGAGCTACCCTCTGGGCAAAATCTTCCTAAAATACCAGATCTGCGACTTAAAAATAGAAGTCACCTGCTATGTCATAGATGTAGATACGTCATATAACATCTTGTTGGGGCATCCATGGATACATGAGCACGAGATCGTGCCATCCACCATCCACCAGTGCCTAAAATATGTAGACGAATATGGTTTCATCAAAATGGAGTTCGCTGACATCGATCCATTTAAGGGTATCGAGATCTACTACTCCGACTCGATCCTCTACAAGAAAGTCCGCCAAGATGAAGGTGGCAACGAAGCCGAGGCCACAACAGCACCCGAGGAGCCTATGAGAATTTGCCTCAAGGCTCGTACTCCCGATGCGGCCGCACCCCTCATTGTCAAATCGCGCGAGAAGGCGCCTGAATCTTCGGTACCTTTAGCGTCGCCAGAACCAATAGTCGTCCACCTTTGCAGGCTGAATCAACCCCCAAAAGGAGATTCCTCCCTATCTATACCCTCAGAACCAATGATCGTTCACCTTCACAGGCCGAGTCGACTACCAAAGGAAGACCTGGCCGCGACTGTGACTTTCGAACCTTTGGTGATAAAATTACGCAGAAAACCACCAAAGCCTTCGCTTATGCTGGGGGTAGACGAGGAGAAGGATAAACTAGAGGAATACATATTTGCCAATGTGAATATCACTTCCACTGACGATGTAATCTTGCCGGAAGAGATACATTATTTCCTCAATAGAGGACTATCTTTGAACTACTTGGAGTGTATGCATATAAGTACACTATACTCCCTGGAGCACGGTCCGGACCTTCATTTGCACACACAAGTGACTACTACATACACCGTGCACCGTCTTCGCTCTAGCCAGGACTCTTATTTCTTTGTCCCACCCAGGAAGAAGGGAGATAAGATCATCATCTTCGGCAATGTGGAATGCCCCTGGCCCTTCATCCCAAAGGAAGTAGAACTAGAATTCGAGTTAGGCAGAATGCCACTCTACCTGTACAACTCGCAAGCCCTACATCTTATCCAAAAGATGAGATACAATCTGAAGGTCACTAAAGGATTAAACTACAGCAAAGGCCGAAGGTTGCTTTTACGACTTTTCTTTCCCGCGAGCAAGCCCGATGATTACTATCATAAAACTAAGCATGGCTTAGGATATGTAACGCCTCCTACAACCCCCGGGGGCTCAGATAAATAAGACGAAGAGCGATCGCACTCTCCAGAATCGTCATCCTGTGACTCTGATGTCAGCATCGGAAACATGCTCAGATAATTAAATATTGTCCTCCAATATGGTGTCTGTCGACCTTGAGGAAGACGAACGAGGATCTACCCGAGCTATTTGAGATGGAACATTGGGCCCAACACCTGGGTAATAACTAGAATGACAATTAATCCAAATCCTTGGGCCCAACACCTGGATACAACGAGAATCGCCATCCTATGACTCTGATGGATAGCAAGGGAAGAGCATGAGCAGACGCTCTACAACCATGCATGAAGACCGACGACAGGAATGGTAATTAATCCAAATCCTATCATCGACCCCGCGATCTTCTGGCCGATAGCGAACCACATAAAATGGAGAAAAGTAACTAACGCGCTGCATGAACAAGGACAGCTCAACATATGACAAGGGATGTTCATTCTCATCTCCTGGATTAGTTCTTGCCAAACTGACCACGTCTCCTGGAGAAATATTGCATAAGGTTGATTTTTATCCCGAACAACGGGTGTTATGATATCCTTCCATGCCCCATCATAGGCAACACGAGCAAAGGCAAAACCTGCATAAAAGAAGATGCATCAGTCTCAGCGAAGAATATAAAAAGGTATAACCGCCGTATACTGCTGCCAGGCTGCAGCCACGGGCAGTTAAGTCTAGACGAACGAGCAAGATGAGACCTCACCCATACGACCAAGTCACGTACAGGCTCTTCATGCATAAAACAGATGATTCCTTATCTATGCGGCTCCTCGCCAAAGCTCGACACACATGTCAGACAGATCTTGCATGCATGCCATGAAGAAGTGCTCACCCATACGGCAGAGCTCTGTGAAGAGGTCTGCACATATCCAAGAGGAGCCTTCATCTATGCGATAGAACTTGGCTAAGGGTCGACTTACGTTGGGGAGGACTTTTACCCACACAACAAATCTGTGTACCGGTGGCTCTGTGACCATAGTAGCCCAACACGAGAGACGGGGTACCCCCTTACCTCGGAGTAGAATCCCTGATCAGGGGGCCACGGATCAATCATTCTCTCGACCGACTCCTCAGCGAGAGAGAACAATATCCAGCATCTTCACGAAGGAGGAGGAACGGAAGACAAAATTCTCTCTCATCCCTAAGTCGCCTACTTATAGGCTCCAAGAGACGCGTGAAGAGATCGAGATAATGAACGATGCAGTTATGGCGATAAACCTGATGCCTTAATTTTTGTGTGTCACTTTTATCTCCTTGGGAACTACCATCTCGAGCCCCACGTCAGGAGATTTTGCAAAATCTGAACAAAATCCACTCAAGGGTCAAGGCAAAATCTGGCAGTTAATGAAATAAGGGATAGACTGGCAGCATTTTGCCCGTGCGTCTCAATGTCCATGCGACCCAGACGTAACCCATCCATGCTTCCTATTCAAAATATATCAAACTTATTAGTTTGAAAACTTTGAAGGGGGTCTTGTAGAAGCATGAAAAAGACGCATCCATGCGTCCAACGTCCATGTGCCCCAGAATAAAACTCAACAGATGTTGGACCGCATGGACACCATGCGGCTCATAAAAGGGACACCTATGTGGTCCGCATCCTGACAACTAGCCGCAGGTCGAACTGACATGACGTCCTGACAGCAAAGATGGCGCCTGACACAGAATCCTGATATTTTTTTTTTCTGATTGCCTTGAAGGACGAGAACACGTTAAGAGACAGAAGTCCCAAGGATGGTGCAGAGCCACATGGACAACACGACAAAAAGATCACATGCGGCTCTGGCCCATGCGTCCCAGAATCCATGTGGTCCACGCATCTCTGGCCCATGCGTCCCAGACTCCATGCGTCCCATGCGACTTTGGCCCATGCGTTCCAGACTCCATGCGGTCCATGCATCTCTGGCCCCGTGCGCTCCAGACTCCGTTCGTCCTGTGCGTCTTTGGCCACATGTGTCCCAGATTCCATGACGACCAAGTCTTGCTGTTACAACTGAGTGGTCCTCTCCAACCAAATAGCGGCCACGTGTCCATTTTACCAAGTCGCGCCTACAGTAGTTAAGAACCGCCCAGATACTCAGCAAACAACAAAATTCCAACAAATGTTCACGTGATAGCGGAGCCCGGATTCCAGTGCATAGCTGTAGCACCCTTCCATTGAGAAGGGACACGTGGCCAACCACGCCATCCATGTGGCCCGAAATTCACGCGGTCATAAATATGACTATGAATACTAGGGTACCAGAACCCGGACAAGGGGCTGGCTGGCTATCTGCGAATCAACACTCAAGGGAGAGAGAAGAGCTTCTGCATCGGATCGTCCACGGAGTAAAGAGAGTTGCTACACTCCTAACCTTCCATCGTCACCCCCTACTTAGATCGTCTCCTAGGACTTTTCTTTGTACTCTTTTAGTTTGTTAATCAAATCTAGTTCTCCCAATTCTTGTTTCAATATTAAATGGTAAACAAATATATATACAAATATATATATATATATATATATATATATATATATATATATATATATATATATATATATATATATATATATATATATATTTCATTCAAAATAAGTCTTGAAATTATTATTTTCCGGTTACGTGCAATACAAGTTACTAGTGAGTATATATAAAAAAAAAAATTATAATATTATCCGTCTTACATTACATGCACTTATAAACACAAATGACAGATAAAACCACAAGTAGAGGTACGAGGCGACGGTGCATATATTCTCAGAAGTGGGTGCAGTCGACGGCCTTGGATTCCCAGGGCAGGCTGTAGGCATTGGCCACCGTCCTCCTCACGCCGGTGTAGTCTCGCTTGCCTGGGAAGTTCATCCTCCCGTTGAACTCGTGCCCGGGGTCGAAGCTGTCGTAGCAGAACTCGAGCACTCTCTTGGCCAAGGAGATGCCCCGGGCGCCTGAGCCCGACCCGGATTTGGCTCAGCGACTCGGCCATCGCCTCGGCCACCTTCTCGAACCCCACCGAGCACCGCCTGAGGGGCTTCGCCAAGGCCTTCTTGGCCCGCTTGGCCCTGCTGATGCTCTCGTTGATGGCGGCCTCGACCAGCTCAGGTCGGCCTGTAGGCCTTGGCCAGGCTCCCGCAGAGCTTCGGGTGCTCGGCAACTTCGCGGCACGCGGCTTCCGTGTCGAAGCCCGCCGCGCTCGCGACGAGCTGGGAGGTGGCTCCGAGTGATGTGATCACTAGGAGCTGGAGGATCGTAGCGAGGGGAAGAAGCTTCATGGATGTCATTGTTTCGATCTCGATTGATTGCGGCTATATATATAGACCGAGACCCGGCCGGATCGATCGAGATGATGGATGGCTTGCGAATGTATGTATACTTATAAGTGATCTACGAAGTGGTAACACTCGAGTTTCTTTATTGTTGGGAAAACAAGACCTTTTCCGTCTTTGTGATGAGATGAGAATATAAAATAGAAATGGAAGAGAAGCAAAAAAAAAATTAAGAGAGATACACACAAGATTTACCGAGGTTCGGCTCAATTTGAGCCTACGTCCTCACCCGCTCCTTCTTCGCCTTTTTCACTATAATCAAATGAAAGATTACAAAGAGCTCTTCTCTCAAGTTGTTACAACTTCACTTGAGGATCACTATCTCTCAAACTCACTTGAAAAGAATTACAAGTGTGAGGATTACAAGTTGTGATCTAACCTTCACCATCTCCCCTCTATTTATAAGGAGGATAAGCCTCTTGGGTACACCACTCTATGTATGGAGAAGTCCAAAAGGGCAGCCCTTTCATCTCCCAATTAGTCCTTCCATCTTCCAATGCATGGAGAAAGGCAATACATCATTATTGCATGCAAGATGAATACATGCAGAATATGAACAGATAGCCTACTTTCGAGAGCCATAACTTCTTCAATATACCTCTGAATGATCTGGTTCAAAGCTGGAAAGAAAGAGAAAACTTTTTCCAACAACTTTCGCGTTGAAGACCGAGCCTAATTATGCTTGCAACAGCTCCGAAAATGGCTCCCAAAACTGTATCTAGTCACAGAAACTGCACCCAGAAAAATGGCTAAGTACTTGGCCGAACCCAACCATGGGTGACCGATCTTCATGGATCAAATCCATATTGGTTCATCATGGGGATGGACCCCATTCCCATCAATCTCCCCCTCCATCCACATGAGGAGAGAGGTTTTCAAACAGTAGTCATACCTGCCTTCCTTCGGCAGAAGTCATGCTTCTCTTTTGGTAGAGGCTTCGTCATCATGTCCGACGGATTTTGGCTTGTATCAACCTTCTTAATGTGCATCAGTTGTTTCTCCAAAGCATCTCGGATCCAGTGATGGCGTACGTCGATGTGCTTTGTCCTTGAGTGATATGTAGCATTTTTACTCAAGTCGATGGCGCTCTGACTGTCACAGTAAAGAGTGTACTTCTCTTGCTTGATCGATAACTCCTTTAGGAAGTTCTTCATCCACAAGAGCTCCTTGCTAGCTTCTGTGGCAGCGATATATTCAGCTTCTGTGGTGGATAGAGCGATACACTTTTGCAGCTTTGATTGCCATGATACGGCTCCCCCTGCAAAGATAAATAAGTATCCAGATGTGGACTTTCTTTTGTCCAAGTCACCTGCCATATCAGAATCAGTGAAACCCTCCAAGATAGGTCTGCCATCTCCAAAACATAAAGAATATTTAGAATTTCCTCTAAGATATCTTAGGATCCATTTTACTGCTTCCCAATATTCTTTACCCGGATTGGCAAAAAAATGGCTTACCACACCAACTGCATGTGCTATGTCGGGTCTTGTACAAACCATGGAGTACATCAAGCTTCCGACGGCTGAGGCAAATGGAATGCTCCTCATCTCCTCCTTCTCCTTCTCTCTTGAAGGACTTTGTTGTGAGCTTAGCTTAAAATGAGCTGCTAGCGGTGTGCTGACCGGCTTGGAGTTCAACATATTAAACTTCTCCAGAACACGTTCAATGTATCTTTCTTGCGATAGCCACAACTTTTTTGCATTTCTGTCCCGAGAGATTTTCATTCCCAATATATGTTGTGCCGCTCCTAAGTCCTTCATGTCAAAGGACTTGCTCAGCTCTTTCTTCAACCTGTCAATTTTAGACATATCTTTTCCAACAACAAGCATATCGTCAACATATAGAGAGAGAATAATGAAATCATCATCAGAGAACTTTTGGATATAAACACAATGATCTGCAGATGTTTTTTTATACCCATGGTCAAGCATAAAAGAATCAAACCTTTTATACCACTGTCGCGGTGCCTGCTTGAGCCCGTACAAGCTTTTCTTTAATTTGCAAACCAACTATTCTTTGCCTTTTACCTTGAAACCCTCTGGCTGCTCCATATAGATTTCCTCTGCCAAATCACCATGGAGGAATGCAGTCTTCACATCTAACTGCTCAACTTCAAGATCTTGAGAAGCGACAAGACCAAGAATAACCCGAATAGAAGACATCTTTACAACAGGAGAAAATATTTCTTCATAATCAATACCTTGCTTCTGACTGAAACCTTTCACCACGAGGCGAGCTTTGTACTTGACTTGGTCATTTCCTTCATTCTTGATTTTGAACACCCATTTGTTCTTCAAGGCTTTTCTGTTCTTCGGTAGCTCCACCAAGTCATAATTGTGGTTCTTATGCAAGGAATCCATCTCCTCTTGTATGGCTTTCTTCCACTTGGTATGATCTTCATGTACTTGTGCTTCATGGAAATTTTCTGGTTCACCTGCATCTGTCACCATAGTATATTCTGAAGTAGGATATCTGGTTGAGGGTTGTCGATCTCTTTCCGACCGTCTCAACTGAGGTGCTTGTAGCTGATCCATATGAGGTGGCTCTGCATGTTCATGCTCCCCCTGATCAAAACCTGGGAAACCTGTAATTTTTTCTTCTTCCTGCACATCTTGAAAATCATTATTTTCTAACATAGGAGAAGGTAAAACAACCGGTGTGGAGATTGGATCTGGGACGATGTGAGTGTTTTGTGGCTCCTCTTCTTTTTCAAAATCAGTAAGTATTTTATCTTCACAAAATACAACATCCCTGCTCCTTACAATTTTTTTGTTTTTAGGATCCCACAACCTATATCCAAATTCATCATTTCCATATCCCAAGAAGATGCATGGAATGGATTTGTCATCAAGTTTTGTTCTTTTCTCCTTAGGTACATGCACAAATGCTTTCCACCCGAACACACGCAAGTGGGAATAGGAAATATCCTTTCCACTCCAAACCCTTTCAGGAATATCTCCATCCAAAGGAACTGAGAGGGACAAATTTATCAAGTAGCAGGTTGTTCGTACTGCTTCTCCCCAAAATATTTTTGGTAATTTAGCTAAGGATAACATACTCCTTATTCTTTCCACAATTGTGCGGTTCATTCTTTCTGCAACCCCATTGTGTTGTGGTGTGTGTGGGACAGACTTTTGGTGTCTAATGTCATATTTAGAGCAATAGTCATCAAACATCCTTGAAGTATACTCACCACCATTATCCGTGTGAATACACTTCAAGAGCTTTCCGGTTTCTCTTTCAACTTTGGTATGAAAATCTTTGAAAACTTTAAAGACTTGATCTTTGGCTTTTAGGACATACACCCATACTTTTCTAGATGCATCATCAATGAAGGTCACAAAGTAGGAGGCACCACTAAAGGTTTTTACATTTATGGGTCCGCATACGTCCGAGTAGACTAAGTCCAATATGCCGGTTTCCTTTTTGTTATAGTTTTTAACAAAAGCTACCCGATGTTGTTTTCCAATTAAGCAATGATCACAGTGGGATAATGATATACCTTGCATGGATGGAAGTAGTTGCCGCCTTGCGAGAGTTTGTAGTCCTTTCTCGCTCATATGGCCAAGCCGCTTGTGCCACAAATCCATAGAGGTACCTTCCACTATTCCAAGTCCATCATTCTCCAAGTGGAACTGAGTTTTGTAGAGAGTGCAACACTTCTTTCCTCTCGCAAGTACAAGTGAACCTTTGGTAAGCTTCCAACATCCTTTATCAAAGTTGCTTGTGTATCCTTCTTCATCAAGCTTGCCGGTGGAGAAAAGATTAAGACGAAGATCGGGCACAAATCTAACATCTTTTAGAACCATCTTTGTTCCAATGTTAGTGGTAACACAAATATTTCCAATGCCAAGAATTTGAGAAGAGTTTTTGTTACCCATTTTTACCGTCCCAAGGTTACCTTCACGAAGCGAAGTGAAGTAGTCCTTCCGGGGAGTAGCATGGTAGGAGGCACCAGAATCAATCACCCATTCCGAGTCTTGGCAAGTGAGATTTGTACAGTCTTCTTCACATGCCAAGAAAAGCACAATTTCATTGTCAATGGCAACGGCTGCACTTTCAGTCTTTTCTTGCTTCTCATTGGTCCTTCCTTCCTTTTGTTCTCGCTTGAGCTTGCGGCATTCCCGTTTTATGTGTCCACTCTTCCCGCAGTGATAGCAACTGATGTCCTTTCTAGCCTTTGATTTCCCTCTTGACTTGTCACGGTTCTGAGGATATCGGCTTTTGCTCCTCCCCTTATTCTCGGTAACAAGAGCATGAGAATAGGAGGATCCGGATGACTTTCTTCGAATTTCTTCATTCAAGAGGCTGCTTGTAACTTGGTTCATGGATACAACTCCGTCAGGTGCTGAGTTGCTAAGAGACACCACCAGAGTCTCCCAACTGTCTGGCAACGAGCTAAGCAAGAGAAGGGCTTAAAGCTCGTCGTCCAACACCATCTTCATGGCTACAAGTTGATTCACAATACTTTGAATTTCATTTAGATGTTCAGATATAGAGTCACCTTCTTTGAACTTGAGATTGACAAGCTTCCGAATCAAGAAAGCTTTGTTGTCGGCGGTCTTCCTCTCGTAGAGATCTTCAAGTTTCTTCCACAAGCTATTCGCCGAAGTCTCATTTGACACATGGTGGAATACGGTGTCATCCACCCATTGTCGAATGGTGCCAATGGTCTTCCGGTCGAGCTTCTTCCAATCTTCTGCCGTCATAGACTCCGGCTTGGAAGATACTCCTTCAACCGGTGCATAGAGGTCCTTGCAATAGAGAAGGTCCATCATCTTTGCCTTCCATATCATCCAATTACGGCCATTCAAGCTAATCATACGAACGCCGCCGATGGGAGTCTCCATCTTAACACAAAAAGATTAGCAACCTGGCTCTGATACCACTGTTGGGAAAAACAAGACCTTTTCCGTCTTTGTGATGAGATGAGAATATAAAATAGAAATGGAAGAGAAGCAAAAAAAAAATTAAGAGAGATACACACAAGATTTACCGAGGTTCGGCTCAATTTGAGCCTACGTCCTCACCCGCTCCTTCTTCGCCTTTTTCACTATAATCAAATGAAAGATTACAAAGAGCTCTTCTCTCAAGTTGTTACAACTTCACTTGAGGATCACTATCTCTCAAACTAACTTGAAAAGAATTACAAGTGTGAGGATTACAAGTTGTGATCTAACCTTCACCATCTCCCCTCTATTTATAAGGAGGATAAGCCTCTTGGGTACACCACTCTATGTATGGAGAAGTCCAAAAGGGCAGCCCTTTCATCTCCCAAGATTAGTCCTTCCATCTTCCAATGCATGGAGAAAGGCAATACATCATTATTGCATGCAAGATGAATACATGCAGAATATGAACAGATAGCCTACTTTCGAGAGCCATAACTTCTTCAATATATCTCTGAATGATCTGGTTCAAAGCTGGAAAGAAAGAGAAAACTTTTTCCAACAACTTTTGCGTTGAAGACCGAGCCTAATTATGCCTGCAACAGCTCCGAAAACGACTCCCAAAATTGTATCTAGTCACAGAAACTGCACCCAGAAAAATGGCTAAGTACTTGGCCGAACCCAACCATGGGTGACCGATCTTCATGGATCAAATCCATATTGGTTCATCATGGGGATGGACCCCGTTCCCAAGATTTATTAAGTCTCCCATTGATAATTGAAAAAGAATACGGGAGTTCCTGTTTCTACGTAGTGAGTTTTTGGTAAACTAAAATAGAAGCTCCAAAATATTTTTTGTTTTTTCCGTCCGAAAATGTTAGTTGAGTACATCAATTAAAATTTATTTGGACGGCAAAATTTTTAATGCTGAATTTAAGTTATAAATTTAGGTTATATTAGCATCATAAATTAATGAAATAGTATTTATAAAAAACTAAACGAATTAAGATTTATATTTCTTATTAATCAAACATGTAAAAATTGAATTTTGCTAACTACATATTTTTAACTTATATAAAAATGTCTTTTTCATGAAAAAGAAATTGGAAGTGGATTCTGGCTAACCTCTTTTTTTCAAGGGAAACGTATGGTTGGGGAGTCTATGTTACTAATTGTCTGGGAGTTGTAAACTTGAAGAAGCAACAGTTGAGAGATTATTTAGAGATTGGAGTTACAAATGTTACTTAAATTAAGTTGGAGGAAAGAGCTTCAATTTAATTTAATTAGACGAATGTTTTACATGATCATCAATTAATAACCTACAACCTACAAGTTAATTCTATTGGAACTTATTTCTTTTAGCTAATTTGTTTCTGATAACGGTTATCGGTGGAACGACTCACTCACGGGATGTATTATTTTTTTTATTTTTTAGTTGCAGACAATGTACAATGATGAAAAGAATGTACCACAAGATTCATCAGATGATCAACACAAAACAAAACAAAACAAAACACACCTATCCACTAAGTAGGCATTTTTTTTGCTAGTTTGCTAGTGCATGAAACATAAATTTTACACTATACTTTTCACTAATTGATTTTAACAAAGATGAATTCAACAGAAATTGGCACAACCATCATGTATATCTCGATCCAAGCTGACCCTAAATTAAAATTTTGGGTTATTTTGTATACGGTTACCAGGTTTAGGGTATAATTAGACTTTGGGTACTGGATTTGTCCGTTTTAGACTTTGGGTACTCAAATTTTTTAGCGACACATTTTATTGACGAACATTCGTCATTAAATACTCATTTCGTGTCCAACTTCGTCACTAAAATGTGTCACTAAAAAGTTCGAATATCCAAAGTCTAAAATGAACATATCCAATACCCAAAGTCTAATTGGACCCTAAATCTAGTCACTACTAGAATAAGCGGGATTAGCGACGTTTTTTAGCGACTCTATTTAAAAACGTCGCTAATTTAGCGACTCCATGTAAAAACGTCGCTAGACGTCGCTAATTGGCGACATTTAGCGACGTTTAGCGACTTTTATTCAGTTTTTAAAATATTAGTCGCTATAATTTCAATTTAGGTCGCTAAACGTCGCTAATATGTTTTATTTAGCGACGTTTAGCGACGTTTTTAGCGACGTATATATTTTGGACATTTAGCGACGTCATTAGCGACGTCTTAAACGTCGCTAAATTAGCGACGTCATTATTGACGTCGCTAAATAGTCGCTAAATTCTAAATTAGCGACGTAAATTAGCGACGTCATTATTGGCGTCGCTAAAAACGTCGCTAAATTCTAAATTAGCGACGTAAATTAGCGACGTCATTATTGGCGTCGCTAAATAGTCGCTAAATTCTAAATTAGCGACGTCATTATTGGCGTCGCTAAAAACGTCGCTAAAGTTTTTACTTAGGGCTGATTCCCCCCATTTCCTTCGATCTCTCCCTCTCCCTCTCTCTCTCCCAAAATTCAAATCCGCTCTCGATCTCTCCCCTCCGGCTCCTCCTTCCTCCCTCCGGTGACCCCCCTCGGCCGCGTCCTCCCCCTCCGGCTCCCCTCCTCCCTCCGGTGCCCCCTCCTTCCTCCCGGCAACCCGCCTCCAGCCGCGTACTCCCCCCTCCGGCCGCGTCCTCCCCCCTCCTCCTCCTCCTCCTCCTCCTCCTCCTCTAGGTAAACCCTAACCCCCCCCTCTCTCTCTCTCTCTCTCTCTCTCTCTCCCTCTCACAGGACACACATGTGACACTGACACAGACACGATACACACACACTGACACAGACA
Source organism: Iris macrosiphon (assembly GCA_036927795.1). Taxonomy (NCBI): domain Eukaryota; kingdom Viridiplantae; phylum Streptophyta; class Magnoliopsida; order Asparagales; family Iridaceae; genus Iris; species Iris macrosiphon. The sequence goes on from JAYESA010000012.1 coordinate 165,927,852, forward strand.
CAGACACTGATGAGGACCTAGGGTTAGGGTTAGGTTTTTTGACCTGGGGTTAGGGTTAGGGTTAGGGTTTTTGATCAGGATTAAGGCTCCATTCTTCTTTCAGGAATCTCTAACACGAAGACGCAGAAAGTCTTCCTACATTGAAGGCTAAATATATATACGTTAGTATAAAAGCTTATAAACATGTAATGGTTTATATATAAATTAACTAAGAAATAAATAGTATATAGATAAATGAGGTGAATAGATGTGTCACCACCCCATTTTCAGATCCGGGTATTTTTTTTATTTTTAATTTAGTTAATTGTGTATTATTTATATTTAATTATATTTATATTTAATTAGTGATTGCATTATTTTTTATTATATTTTTATTGTATGTTTTAGGATTTTGGCTAGCCTGGACCCATGTCAGACCCTAGTGGACCCATGTCCGACCCAGCCCACACCCCTGTGAGACTTATTTTGGGGCTTAGAATATTTATTTTATTTTTAGGAAGTTAGTTGGAGAGATTTGGAACTAGTTTGAGTGCATTTGGAGCCCCGAAACCCAAAACCGAGTTACGGGAGGGCATTTTGGTCATTTGGACTTAGTGGAACCCTTTATTAAGTGGCCGGCCCTATTTATCTCCCCCCCACACACGTGAACCAGCAGCCTCTTCTCCCCCCCCCCCCCACTCTTCTTCTTCACTTCTTCTTCTTCTCCACTCATTTTTCTTCTTCCTTTCTCCTTCCTACTTCAAGTAAGTTCACTTTTCTTCCTTCTTTCTTCCATTCCTTCTTCTTTATGTAACCCTAACCCTAGATCTTTCCCTAACCTAGGTGGGTAGAGCCTAGATTTGGTGTTGGAGCTTGGATTTGAGGCTTGGAAGCTTGGATTGGAGGATTTGGAGCATTTTGGGGATTTTTGCTTGGGATTCCAACTCCCAAGAGGTAAACCCTAAATTTCCCCTTGTAATTACTCTTTTATAGTGTAATTAATATTTTAGAACCTTCCTAGACCCTTAGGCTACCCGTGGGAGGAAGTTGGAACTAGTTTGGTTAGGTTTAGAGACTTTAACACTAGGTTTTGTGTCAATTTCGGGTGAAATCCGAATTTGGCCCAATTTTGGGTGATGCCCTAGGTTAGATGGACCTAGGTAGACGTTGTCGGGAGTCGTGAGGGTGAGTGCGTGTCTCCGTTTGGGCACGGGAAGCCGTGTCGCGGAGAAATGGGCTTTTCGGGCAAAATTGGGGCTTTTCGTCGTCGCCGATTCTAAGTGCGTGTGCGTTTCCGCCACGGACCTAGAATCGACGCGGGAGCGCATTTTCTAGGATCTAGACATCGTGTAGAGCACGTGGGTAAATTTTGGGCTGATACCGAGTTCGTTTGGTGTGCGTTTCAGGAGGTTTTCTGAGCCGCGCACCACGTGTTCGTCGAAATGACCGAACGGCCATTTCGACTTGGTTTCCTCGTTTCGGGCTTGTGCGCGCGTTGGGTTAGTATCGGGAAGTGTGTGCTAGAATTCTCGGGCTATATTTTATATATTTTTAGGTGTTTGGACGTGTCGGGGTCGTTGGGCGTGCGTTGGTGGGCGTTGTGGGCGTGGTGTGCGTTGTGTTGTGTTTGTTTATATATATGTGTATATATATATATTGTGTGTGTGTTTATATATATATATATATATATATATATATATATATATATATATATATATATATATATATGTGTGTGTGGTTATGTGTTTGTGAGCGTGTTAGGGAGTGCTTGTGTGAGTGTGTAGGTGAGTGTGTGAGTGAGTGCTTGTGTGAGTGTGTAGGTGAGTGTGTGTGAGTGTGAGTGAGTGTTTATAGGTATATACATATGAGTTTATATATATATGTATATATATTTGTATATATATGTATGTGTATATATATACATAGATATTAGTGTATATATGTATATAGATATATGTGTGTGTATATATATATGTTAGTAGATGTGTTAGTGTGTATATATATATATATATATAGAGTTGTGTGTGTGTATATATATATGTATGTATATATATAGATATATATGTGTATATATATATAGGGGTGTGTGTGTGTGTGTATGTGAGATGAGAGGGGGGGGTGCCCAGCTGAAACAGGGAGCAGCAGCAGCAATGTGCAGCTGCAGCAGCAGCAAAATCAGCAGTAGCATAGCACAGCAGCAATGTGGGCAGCAGCAGCAGCAGTTTTAGGTAGCAGCAGCCGCAGTACAAGCAGCAGCAGCAGCTAGCAAGAGCAGTGTGCGAGAGAGAGGGGTATGTATATATATATAGATAGATAGATTGTTAGATAGGTAGATTAATGGATTGATAGTTGGATAGGTAAATGGATAGATAATTAGATAGGTAGATAGCTAGTTAGATAAATAGGTAAATAGATAGATACATAGATATAAATAGATAGATAGATATATGGATAGATAGATACATAGATAGCTAGATTGATAAATAGATATATATGTAGATAGTAGATAAATAGATAGATAGACATAGATAGTTAGATAGATAATTACCTAGTTGTTTAAATAGATAGATAGGTATTGGATAGATTTAGATAAATAGTTAGATAGCTAGATATATATAACTAGATTGATAGATAGACACATAGATAGATAGGTAATAGAAAGATAGATAGATATATAGTTATATAGCTAGCTAGATAGATAGATACATAAATAGGTAGATAGATGGATATCTATATAGATAGTTATATAGTTAGATAGGTAAATACCTAGGTATAGATATATATATATACCTATAGCTATATAAATATATCTATAGATATCTAGAGAGAGAGATAGATAGATTTATATATAGATATCTATATATAGCTAGGTAGATAGTTTAGATATCTAGATATAGATATATTTATATATTTATGAGGAGGGTAAGGTAAGGTATGTGTAAGATAAGGTAAGGTATTGGGAATAGATATATAGGTATATGCCTATATGTATTAGATATCTATATATTAGCCTAGATTATAGCTAGATATATATGTTTATGCATAGTTAGTTAGCTAGAGGGGTAGTCGGGATGAGTTTAGAGCGGTATCTCAATACCTTGAGATACCGAGGTATCTCAATACCTTAAGATAACCAAGGTAATGGGTTTCGAGCGGGGTTTTTGAGCAATAGCCTAGGAATAATATTTGAGTGATTTTTATATGCTTATGTGTATATATTTACGCGTGCTAGCATAGGTTTTAGAGGGTATAGGCGGGGTATATAGCCTAGGTTGAGGTATCGGATACCGAGGGTATCCCGGTATCTCAAGGAGGCGAGTTTATGAGTTTTCTAGCTTAATGAGCTCGGTTTGACCTAGAATTTCAGGAGCACCCTAGTTTGACCCAGACTTGACCGTAGTTGTCTCGGTTGACCGCCAAAGTCAACTTTTGACCTAGTTTTGACCCAAAGTTGACTTTTTGGACCCAGAGTTGACTTTTTGACCCAGATTTCACCGGTTTGACCTGTTTGACCTAGAACGACCCTAGAAGCCTATTTTTAGTTATTTTATATCTGTTTAACTCATTAGAACCCTGTTTAACCTTGCTTTTCGCATAGGTCCTTGCGACACCGGTTCGGATCGCCAGTTGCACAGGACGTCAGGCGAGTACATTCTCTGATAGTTTTCATTATTTGATTATTATTATGATTCAGCTTGTAGTATAGTATCATCTGATTATTCTGGCACAACACGAGACACTGATTGATATTTCTGGATTCATTTACTTGCGACACGTACATTTCATGTTTCTGGCCTCTATTCTGGAATCACTACTGGCATCACTTACAGGCATCATTCATGTTCAGGCTGGACTCATCTTGATTTGCGTGTCGGGTCTTGGATCCACTTGTATTAGTCAGGGCGGGGAAATACTCGAGTAGACATGTAAACATTCCTATCTGGCATCATCAGGAATCACTTCCTCTGGTCTAATCTGGAATGATAGCAGCCGCGCACCCAGTGCGCGGTGAGCCGTACTTACCCCTAGCCGTTTACATGTCGAAACAAGTATTTCAAAGACACCGAATTCATTCTTTATAGTCTGGACTCTCATGCATTCTTGTTGGTCTCACTTACATGTTTCTGGACTTGACTCACTACATGTTTTTCATGCTAGACTCACTACACGTTCATGTGCACGGACTTGATCTTAGCTTAGATTTTCTATATCTTGTAGTTATTACTATCTTGCTCTGATATCCATGCATCTTTATCTTTATGCACTAGTTATACATATTTTCTTGTTTCATACTTGCTTCATTCTTCTTGCTACTTGCTATAACTGTTTTATAGTTTTTATCATTTAAATGGAACTGCTGTTAGAGATGTACTTGCTCCAGTCCTGACTGGACATATTTTTCAGAGTATCCGGAGGATTGGTGTCCGACGTTCTATGGACCTGAGCCTGTCGATGGTGCAGACAGGGACCCTCTAGTTTAGAGGTGATTTCCGGGTTGGTAGCCGGGATCACTAGGATCTTTGTTGTTGTTTTTATTAGCTTTTAGCACCGGATTTGTCTCCGGTTATAGATTGAGACCTTGTTTGTATATTATTTTGGATGATGTATTGTCGTATTATTATTATTATTGATGTTGTGGTTGTTGTAGTAGTTGTTGGTGGTTAGACTTTATAGTTGTTAGTCTTCTTTGCCATCTTATCGTGCTTAGATTCGTGATTGAGTATATTGTGATTATCATTATGATATTTTCTTCTCCGTTTGGAGTTGAGATCTTGACAGGTTTATATTTTGATTGTGTGGTTGCCCTCCTTTTGGAGAGGTCATGCCCGATTTTTGTGTGAGATTATATTCTAGATAGTTGACCTAGACAGCGTTCTACCGCCGGTGCTGCGGCGTAGGCTGGACGTACCCACGACTCATGCCCGATTTTTCGGGTGCGGGTCGTGACACGTTTTTGGTGGCGGCCCCATGCAGGTCTCGATTCGCAATTAGTGCGATGTCGTGGTGGTACAACAACTTAGTTGTACTGCTGCGAGCCTGCTATAGGATCTAGGATCTAGGATGAGAGTGTACTCAATCACGACTAGGAACAATTCCAATCTAATTATTCTAAATTTGCTTCTTTTGAAATATTACTGTCCTTCTTTGATGATATCGTATCTTGCGCCGTATTGACTTCTTTTGATCTGTGTTCAGGATGCCTCCGAAGACACGATCCCATCGTACCGTTCCAGCAGTTGCCTCGGAGAGGTCTGCTACCTCTCGTCCAGCTCGTATTCAGGCAGCTGCTACCGCTCCACTCACCACTCCTGCGATTGAGGGAGCATCTGCTTCTCTCGGGGATCCTCCTTCACCTATCGATCCGAGGACTACCCCAGTCGTTCCGGTGGTTCCTCCACCACTTTCTGCTCCAGTAGATGCCGCACAGTTGTTTGCGTTCTTCAGGGAGATGATGGACGCGCAGCACCGTCAGGTGGATGTGATGAGGCTGGGCATTGAGAACGCCCACCAGGTGGCCATGACGGCAGTGGATAGGGTGGCACAGAATCAGCCACAGGCAGATCAGATTCAGTGCCCGAGGCAGGGCAGTATCATTGACTTTCAGAGGATGCGGCCCAAGGAGTTTCGTGGTACAGAAGGGATCCTGTACGCGGATGACTGGATAGAGCAGATCGAGGGCATCTTCAGGCTGGTGCAGATTCCAGACAGCATACAGATAGAGGCAGCGGGCAGTCAGATGTTCGACCTCACCTTGACGTGGTATCGCACAGATACGAGGATTGCAGTGCCAGGGCTTACTTGGGAGGCTTTCAAGAGGCTTTTTAAGGAGAAGTTTTTCCCTGATGTGGCGCTCAGTACTTTGGAGAGCCAGTTCGAGGCACTCGTCCAGGGGAGCATGACGGTGGACGAGTACGCAGCGGAGTTCTGTCGTTTGGGCAGATTTGTAGATGGCTTGAGTGAGGCAGCTAAGGCGAGGAAGTTTCGCAAGGGCTTGGTTATGGCGGTCAAGTCTTTGACCAGGAGCGACCGCGAGGCGACTTTTGAGCAGATAGTAGGAGATGCTCAGAGAGCAGAGGATGACTTGGAGCTCAAGTCCAAGAGCGGCAGGGATGATTCAGGCAGTGCGAGTGGCAGTGCGGGACCGGCTAAGCGTCCCTATGTGCAGAAGGCAGCACAGCAGGGTCAGGATCAGAGGGTGCCCACTTGTGCCTACTGCAGGAAGGCAGGACACACCTGGGATGTTTGTAGGAGGAGGCTGAAGGTGTGTTTGTTCTGTGGATCCGCTGCTCACCAGATGCGAGATTGCCCTACTGCACCTCCATTGGGTGGAGCACAGGATCAGAGAGTTGGAGCTAGGCCATCTGTGGCACAGCATCATGCCCCGCACCAGCAGAGGGATACACCCCAGCAGGGCAGGGCTTATGCGTTGACGGTCGAGGAGGCCGATGCTACGGATGTCGGGTTAGCAGGTCTGTCTCTTGTTTCTTCTTCCTGTCCTTTTCCATTCCTGTGGTGTGCTTCATTAGTACCTGTTAGACTTTTTTCTTTGTGCTGTGGTAGATAGTGTAGTGACCCCGATTGAGACTGTAATAACACGACCAGTAGGACCCTGATCTTGTATGTTGTTTAGGTAGAATTTCTTGACTGTGATTGTTGGGGGTTTGACCTAGAGGAGTGTGATTGACTTTAAATTTCGAGGACGAAATTTTTTAAGGAGGATAGGCTTGTCACCACCCCATTTTCAGATCCGGGTATTTTTTTTTTATTTTTAATTTAGTTAATTGTGTATTATTTATATTTAATTATATTTATATTTAATTAGTGATTGCATTATTTTTTATTATATTTTTATTGTATGTTTTAGGATTTTGGCTAGCCTGGACCCATGTCAGACCCTAGTGGACCCATGTCCGACCCAGCCCACACCCCTGTGAGACTTATTTTGGGGCTTAGAATATTTATTTTATTTTTAGGAAGTTAGTTGGAGAGATTTGGAACTAGTTTGAGTGCATTTGGAGCCCCGAAACCCAAAACCGAGTTACGGGAGGGCATTTTGGTCATTTGGACTTAGTGGAACCCTTTATTAAGTGGCCGGCCCTATTTATCTCCCCCCCCCCCCACACTCGTGAACCAGCAGCCTCTTCTCCCCCCCCCCCCCACTCTTTTTCTTCACTTCTTCTTCTTCTCCACTCATTTTTCTTCTTCCTTTCTCCTTCCTACTTCAAGTAAGTTCACTTTTCTTCCTTCTTTCTTCCATTCCTTCTTCTTTATGTAACCCTAACCCTAGATCTTTCCCTAACCTAGGTGGGTAGAGCCTAGATTTGGTGTTGGAGCTTGGATTTGAGGCTTGGAAGCTTGGATTGGAGGATTTGGAGCATTTTGGGGATTTATGCTTGGGATTCCGACTCCCAAGAGGTAAACCCTAAATTTCCCCTTGTAATTACTCTTTTATAGTGTAATTAATATTTTAGAACCTTCATAGACCCTTAGGCTACCCGTGGGAGGAAGTTGGAACTAGTTTGGTTAGGTTTAGAGACTTTAACACTAGGTTTTGTGTCAATTTCGGGTGAAATCCGAATTTGGCCCAATTTTGGGTGATGCCCTAGGTTAGATGGACCTAGGTAGACGTTGTCGGGAGTCGTGAGGGTGAGTGCGTGTCTCCGTTTGGGCACGGGAAGCCGTGTCGCAGAGAAACGGGCATTTCGGGCAAAATTGGGGCTTTTCGTCGTCGCCGATTCTAAGTGCGTGTGCGTTTCCGCCACGGACCTAGAATCGACGCGGGAGCGCAATTTCTAGTATCTAGACATCGTATAGAGCGCGTGGGTAAATTTTAGGTCGATTTTGAGTTCGTTTGGTATGCGTTTCAGGAGGTTTTTCGAGTCGCGCACCACGTGTTCGTCGAAATGACCGAACGGCCATTTCGACTTGGTTTCCTCGTTTCGGGCTTGTGCGCGCGTTGGGTTAGTATCGGAGAGTGTGTGCTAGAATTCTCGGGCTATATTTTATATATTTTTAGGTGTTTGGGCGTGTCGGGGTCGTTGGGCGTGCGTTGGTGGGCGTTGTGGGCGTGGTGTGCGTTGTATTGTGTTTGTTTATATATATGTGTATATATATATATTGTGTGTGTGTTTATATATATATATTTATATATATATGTGTGATTATGTGTTTGTGAGCGTGTTAGGGAGTGCTTGTGTGAGTGTGTAGGTGAGTGTGTGAGTGAGTGCTTGTGTGAGTGTGTAGGTGAGTGTGTATGAGTGTGAGTGAGTGTTTATAGGTATATACATATGAGTTTATATATATATGTATATATATTTGTATATATATGTATGTGTATATATATACATAGATATTAGTGTATATATGTATATAGATATATGTGTGTGTATATATATATGTTAGTAGATGTGTTAGTGTATATATATATATAGAGAGAGAGTTGTGTGTGTATATATATATATATGTATGTATATATATAGATATATATGTGTATATATATATAGGGGTGTGTGTGTGTGTATGTGAGATGAGAGGGGGGGTGCCCAGCTGAAACAGGAAGCAGCAGCAGCAATGTGCAGCTGCAGCAGCAGCAAAATCAGCAGCAGCAGTAGCATAGCACAGCAGCAATGTGGGCAGCAGCAGCAGCAGTTTTAGGTAGCAGCAGCCGCAGTACAAGCAGCAGCAGCAGCTAGCAAGAGCAGTGTGCGAGAGAGAGGGGTATGTATATATATATAGATAGATAGATTGTTAGATAGGTAGATTAATGGATTGATAGTTGGATAGGTAAATGGATAGATAATTAGATAGGTAGATAGCTAGTTAGATAAATAGGTAAATAGATAGATACATAGATATAAATAGATAGATAGATATATGGATAGATAGATACATGGATAGCTAGATTGATAAATAGATATATATGTAGATAGTAGATAAATAGATAGATAGACATAGATAGTTAGATAGATAATTACCTAGTTGTTTAAATAGATAGATAGGTATTGGATAGATTTAGATAAATAGTTAGATAGCTAGATATATATAACTAGATTGATAGATAGACACATAGATAGATAGGTAATGGAAAGATAGATAGATATATAGTTATATAGCTAGCTAGATAGATAGATACATAAATAGGTAGATAGATGGATATCTATATAGATAGCTATATAACTATATATCTAGCTAGCTATATAACTAGATTGCTCAGGACGTCAGGCGAGTACATTCTCTGATAGTTTTCATTATTTGATGATTATTATGATTCAGCTTCTAGTATAGTATCATCTGATTATTCTGGCACAACACGAGACACTGATTGATATTTCTGGATTTATTTACTTGCGACACGTACATTTCATGTTTCTGGCCTCTATTCTGGAATCACTACTGGCATCACTTACAGGCATCATTCATGTTCAGGCTGGACTCATCTTGATTTGCGTGTCGGGTCTTGGATCCATTTGTATTAGTCGGGGCGGGGAAATACTCGAGTAGACATGTAAACATTCCTATCTGGCATCATCAGGAATCACTCCCTCTGGTCTAATCTAGAATAATAGCAGCCGCGCACCCAGTGCGCGGTGAGCCGTACTTACCCCTAGCCGTTTACATGTCGAAACAAGTATTTCAAAGACACCGAGTTCATTCTTTATAGTCTGGACTCTCATGCATTCTTGTTGGCCTCACTTACATGTTTCTGGACTTGACTCACTACATGTTTTTCATGCTAGACTCACTACACGTTCATGTGCACGGACTTGATCTTAGCTTAGATTTCCTGTATCTTGTAGTTATTACTATCTTGCTCTGATATCCATGCATCTTTATCTTTATGCACTAGTTATACATATTTTCTTGTTTCATACTTGCTTCATTCTTCTTGCTACTTGCTATAACTGTTTTATAGTTTTTATCATTTAAATGGAACTGCTGTTAGAGATGTACTTGCTCCAGTCCTGACTGGACATATTTTTCAGAGTATCCGGAGGATTGGTGTCCGACGTTCTATGGACCTGAGCCTGTCGATGGTGCAGACAGGGACCCTCTAGTTTAGAGGTGATTTCCGGGTTGGTAGCCGGGATCACTAGGATCTTTGTTGTTGTTTTTATTAGCTTTTAGCACCGGATTTGTCTCCGGTTATAGATTGAGACCTTGTTTGTATATTATTTTGGATGATGTATTGTCGTATTATTATTATTATTGATGTTGTGATTGTTGTAGTAGTTGTTGGTGGTTAGACTTTATAGTTGTTAGTCTTCTTTGCCATCTTATCGTGCTTAGATTCGTGATTGAGTATATTGTGATTATTATTATGATATTTGCTCCTCCGTTTGGAGTTGAGATCTTGACAGGTTTATATTTTGATTGTGTGGTTGCCCTCCATTTGGAGAGGTCATGCCCGATTTTTGTGTGAGATTATATTCTAGATAGTTGACCTAGACAGCGTTCTACCACCGGTGCTGCGGCGTAGGCTGGACGTACCCACGACTCATGTCCGATTTTCCGGGTGCGGGTCGTGACAAGATGTATACTTTATAATACAAATATTAAAATAAATATAAATATATAAAATATCGAGTAAACAAATAAAATTATTATGTAGTAGATAAATAAAAAATAGTAATAAAGTAATTATAACATAATTATCTAAAAGAATATATGAAAGCAATTAGCTAAAAAGAAAGAAAAAAAGAAATTTTTTTAAAATAAAAACAAAAGTATATAAAAATAAATAAATAAATCCTTTGAGTTACTGTTCCCCGAAGGAAGTAAGTAAATAAATAAATAAATAAACAAAAAGAATATAATATATATATATCCTCCCAGAAATTTTATAATGTTTCATTCTATCACTTGTATTAGTCGATCAGTAATGTCATTTACTTGAACACCTTGGTCCTGGAGTCAACCCATTAAGATGGTATAGTGGGCTTTTTATTAGAGTCTTAACTATTGGTTTGATGTCACTCAAATCAAATAGATACTAATTGATGTCCATATAGCAATTATACTTGCAAGTTTGGTATATGACAATTTATTGTAATCCATTGGGCACTTCAATTTAAAGTATACTTTATTGGTTTATTATGGGTTATCCAAAATTCATGAGTTATAGAAATTAAATTATCCAATATTCCAGCATGATTCAAAAGTATAAACTAGCTCAGAAGAATGCCTTACTTCAAAACATGCACTGGACAATTGAATGCCCATTATTTGTCTGGAAAGTTGTGTCATTCTTTCCTATTTTTCTTTGCAAAACTAAGTTGTTGTTGTAACTGGAATGATTTGTTCTCCTGTGGACATACTTGATGTGGATGATCAGTCCAGAGATAAGCAGGTTGGGGACTGGGTACTTATGAATTTAGAGTTCAACAACATATTAGGTTGAGGCACCTCCCATCTCGTCCAATCTAACCTTGATTGCAGCAAACAAGAGTCAAATAAGAGCGATAGAAGGGAATCTCTATCATTCAAAAACTATATCTTTGGGGATTGGAAAATTCCTTAGCACCAATAAAAAAGTTAATAAAAAAACCTCAAGAAGATGCCAGGCCTCATATCAAGTGTACCAAACTACATTTGGCATATTTTTTCAAAGTCATATAGAATTTTATGATCAAACTCGGTATGAATATCTTATTTGATGGGTGATTTATGAAAGTAAAACCTCGTCGGGAGTACAGTATAAATATAGTATATAAACTGGTGTCAGCTATTAAAATTATGTAATATTTTTATTCAAATTGCACTCAGAAGTTGTAGCAGCAAGGACATGAAAACTTGTTTATAAACTTTGTTTTGAAATCAATGACATCCCAAAGGCCAGAGTCTCCTATGAACCCCATATCTCTTGTTCCATGGCAAAGAGGCTTTGCACCTAGTGAGTGATAAAAACTGTGATCTCTCCTACTAATTTGTGATCAATATTAGTGTAGTTTATAAACAAGTTTTATACAGATAGTTATAAGAAGCAACTTGTGACTGATAAACCAAATCATATGTATGAGATTTGTGTTTGAATAGTTTTATGATTAGTATTATTATTATACTCTCATGTTTTATGATTCGTATTATTATTATACTACAACAAACAATTTATAGGCAGGGCAGCTGAGGGTATGTCTTAATTAATATCTGTTATCAATTATATTCTTTGTGAGTCATCTATTTCTTCCATTCCGCATTATTAAGGGTATGTCTTAAGTAATATATGTTATCAATTATATTCTTTATTTTTATCTATCTTACCAGATGGCACCCAAGAGAGAGACACCTCCTACTGTTAAGGAGGAAGTGATGCCTCATACTGTTAAGGAGGAAGAGATACCATCTGCTGTATCTCAGACGGGGAGTTCCAGTCACCCAGCACCTATAGCGGCTGTATCTCAGACGGGGAGTTCCAGTCACCCAGCACCCATAGCGGAGATTGATCACATAGACGCTATTTATGCACAGTATCTGAGGGACTGGTATGTGCCCTAGCGTATTGGATATCCTTGAGATTGATACTGTGATGTTTTATATGCTTTTATTGTAGTTATTGTGTGATACAAACAACTTATATATTATGCCCATTATGTGACTGTGATACTTATATATTATGCATTTTATGTGACTGTGATACTTCTATTTTGTGTGTATTGTGTGACTGTGATATTTTATATATTTTTTGTGTTATTTCGTACCAAAAATTTTTAATGGAGGGTTGCTTTAGGTCTGTCTATAATATTTGTGTTTATTGTACGACTGTGATACTTTTTACTCATATTAAATGATGTTAATTTACCGGTGTTGAGTGTTCCACCGAAGGGGTCGGCGAACCCAGAGAATTCAACGGAGGGTTGCTCCGGGTCTATTTTTAATTAAAATTTCATAAATTGCAGGAATAATAGTTTGAAAATAATTTAGTATTTTTTTTATTTTTTCTGTAAAATTAGCGACGTTTTTAGCGACGTTTAGCGACGTTTATACACGTCGCTAACTGCGTCGCTAATTAGCGACGTTAATAAACGTCGCTAAATACGTCGCTAAATACGTCGCTGTACGTCGCAAATTGCTGACATGGCAGTACTGCCAGGTCATTAAAGACGTCGCTGCCGCGTCGCTATATAAGTCGCTAATTAGCGACGTTTAGCGACGTTTGTTTACGTCGCTAATTAGTGACGCTGCGTCGCTAAACGTCGCTAATTTAGCGACACATTTAAGTCGCTAAAAAACGTCGGTATAGCGACGTTTAGCGACGTTTTTCCTTTCAGCGACATGCCGATTTCCGACTTCTGTAAAACGTCGCTAATTACGTCGCTAAATATGATTAGCGACGTTTTTTTGTCATTTAGCGACGTTTTTTGACGTCGCTAATTTGACTTTTTCTGATAGTGAGTACCCTTATACCAAATAATCCTAAAAATTTTAAATAGTTGAGAATATCAAGTTGAAAATAAGTCTTAAATTTTTTTTTATTGGGTTACGTGCAATAAACGTTACTGGCTAGTAAGTATATGAAAAAATTTACAACTTTGCTATTTTGCATCCGGGTGCACGAGCCACCCTTTGCACCCACACGGCCAAACCCGACGGAGCCGCCGACCGGAGCAGCTGGGGAAGGGAGGAAGGGTGTTATGGGGGCACGCTTGGCGGCGCGGTGCCGCACCGGCCCGGAGCCTGCCAAAATGATATTTTCGAAAAAATTATTATAATATTGTACGTCTTGCATTGCATGCACTTATAAACACAAATGACGCACAAAACCACTAGTAGACGTAGGACGCGACGGTGCATATATTCTCAGAAGTGGATGCAGTCGACGGCCTTGGATCCGCAGGCCAGGCTGTAGGCGTTGAGCACCGTCTTCTTCACGCCGGTGTAGGAGCGTTTGCCGGGGAAGTCCATCCTCCCGTTGTACTCGTGCCCGGGGTCGAAGCTGTCGTAGCAGAACTCGAGCACGTTCCTGGAGTAGAAGAAGCCCCGCTCGGCGCGGCCCCTCCCCTCGCCCCGGATGCGGCGCAGGGACTCGCCCAACTCGTCGGCCACCTTCGCGAACCCCACCGAGCACCGCCTGAGGGGCTCCGCCACGGACTCGTCCGAGTTATTGAGGCGGAGCACGTCGAAGGCCCACTTGGCCCGCTTGGCTCTGCTGATGCTCTCGTTGATGGCGGCCTCGACCAGCTCCGAGGAGGAGGTCGGCCTGTAGGCCTTGGCCAGGCTCCCGCAGAGCTTCGGGTACTCCGCGACTTCGCGGCACGTGGCTTCCGCGTCGAAGCCCGCGGCAGCGCTCGCGACGAGGTGGGAGGTGGCTCCGAGTACCGATGTGACCACTAGGAGCTGGAGGATCGTAGCGGGAGGAAGAAGCTTCATGGACGCCATTGTTTCGATCTCGATTGATTGCGGCTATATATACAGACCGAGACCCGGCCGGCTTTGATGGATCGATCGAGATGATGGATGGCTTGCGAATGTATGTATATTTATAAGTGATCTATGAAGTGGTAACCCTCGAGTTTCTTTATTAAGTCTGAGATTGATAACTGAAAAAGAATACGGGAGTTCCAGTTTCTACACTAGAGAATCATGAGTTTTTGGTAAACTAAAATAGAAGGGCCAAAATATTTTTGTGTTTTTCGGAAAATGTTAGTCGGAGTACATTAATTAAAAAAAAAATGGACGGTAATATTTTTAAAGCTGAATTTAAGTTCTAAATTTAGGTTATTTTAACATCATAAATTAATGAAATAGTATTTATAAAAAACTAAACAAATTAAATTTTATATTTTTTTATTAATCAAACATGTAAAAATTGAATTTTGCTAACTACATATTTTTAACCTATATAAAAATGTCTTTTTCACGGAAAAGGAATTGGAAGTGGATTCTGGCTAACCTTTTTTTTCAAGGGAAACTTATGGTTGGGGAGTCTATGTTACTAATTGTCTGGGAGTTGTAAACTTGAAGGAGCAACAGTTGAGAGATTATTTAGAGATTGGAGTTACAAATGTTAAGTTGGAGGAAAGAGCTTCAATTTAATTTAATTAGAAGTATGTTTTACATGTATCATCAATTAAAAACCTACAACCTACAAGTTAATTCTATTGGAACTTATTTTTTTTAACTAATTTGTTTCTCGTAACGGATATCGGTGGATCGAGCTACATGGGTGTATTATTCCTTCTATTTATAAATAGTGAAAGTTGGATGACTGTGGACCCAAAAAACATACAATTTAGCGTGTACAAAGTTTCGAATGTTACGCCGTTCATCTCAAAATAACAAACGGATGTTGTAAATTTTACCAAATTTAATTACATATATTATCGTGAATTTGAAAGAAGGTGTTAAAGAAAGAGAGATGTATGCTTCTAGGAACAAATAGTTCCATGTCTGTTAGAATGTATTCAGGATCAGCCCAGAGATAAACCTAAAAAGACTTCTGGTTTAGCAACCCCTCTACATAATGCAACTCCCAGCCATTTGGTTTTCTTATGATCGGTCAAGTCCAAACCTAAGTTAAACCTATATATTTTCAATAAGGATAAAGCACAATCAAAATAATTAGCTCCCGCTAAAGACAACTCAACTCCCCCCATTATATATTTCATTTCTTCTCTAATCTCTGACAATTTAAATGTATAAGTCATTGTGTAGATTTTTCGTCGAGCCAAAAAAATAAACTCTTATTAATATATTCATGAAAAATAATTAGCATGAAAATAATTAGGGTACAAAATCACCATTTTTATTTGCTACAAATTAATTAGTATAGAATTTAGTGTATCTCGAAGAAGTTCAATAATTAGCGGAGACCCCTTAACGAGATCAAGGATATAGAGAAAGAAAACTTGCTCCAATAGAGAAATTATTGGGTGTATCGAAAGTAGTACATTATTTTCATGTCAACCGTTAAATTATCATGAAAATAAGTGTATGGATACATCTCTATACAATCTAACGATCGAAGAGAAATCGAGTGCACTACGTTCAGACCATACAATAATTTCTTGCTCCAAATAGCCGGAAAAAATAAATTTACCTGAGTATCATCGCTCACCACATAACATTTGGAGGTCTCTGAATCATCTTATCTGGTTAACAAAACACATTCCCACATATCCAACAAAATTCGGTGAAATTTCATACTTCATGTAAAGACAAGGGAAGGATTCGTAGACCCAGATCCAAACTGGTTTGGCTACCAAAGTCTACTTTTGCTATAAAACTCTATTTACTTCGTAAATTAGATAAAATAACGATCGGGTCGCAGTTCTATACACATTTTTGGTCCTTCTCAGTCCAGTAGCAATATAACAACCAAATATTGCTCAACCTTTGTTTCTAACATTTTACTATATGTGTAAAATAATTTAACAGAAGCTATCTACTAAATTCCACTCTTACGGTTGAGCCGGCCGCACAACTTTTGTCGTATGGAGTAAGCAGCGAAAGACATTTTGGCAACATAGACGTCGGTGATAGACATAGGTGAGACGGCACAGACGAATGACTACTTCAAAAAAAAAAAAATTTATATATTAAAAAAATTAAAAGAGGAAATGGTACAGTATTAAGGCTACATCTATTAAGATCCTCCACGTCACGCATCTGCCTGCTGCCGTTTACAACTTTGATTCCAAGTACAACACCTAACCACATCACGACCTCTTCGATCAGCTGCAAGGGACGTCGGTGTTCCTGGCCAAGAAGAAGCCCCGTTCGGCCCGGCACTTCTTCTTCTCCTTCTCGTCGTCCCGGATGTGGAGCAGGGACTCGCCCATTGCCTCGGCGACCTTTCCGAACCCATCGAGCACCGCCTGAGGGACTTCGCCACGAAATCGTCGGATATCTTAACGAGGAGCAAGTCGGAGTTCTTGACGAGGAGCAAGTCGAAGGCCTCCTTGGCGCTCTTGGCCCGAATGATGGTCTCGTTTATGGCAGCCTCGACCAGCTCCGAGGTGGAGGCCGGCCTGTAGGCCCTGGCCAGGCTCTCGCAGAGCTTCGGGTACAATGCGACTTCGCGCTCGCGATGAGCTGCTGGGAGGTGGCTCTGAGTACTGATGTGATCACTAGGAGGAGTAGCGTGGCTAGAGGAAGAACCTTCATGGACGCCATGGTTTCGATCTCGATTGATATATATATATATATATATATATATATATATATATATATATATATATATATATATATATATATCACACACGGAGTCCCGTCGAAGACCCGTCCCTCATGCACCATCGGATCGCGGAGCCCACGTGGATCCTGCGCGATCCAACGGTGGAGAGCCACGTGGATCCTGCGCGATCCAACGGTGGAGAGCGACGGGGCTCCGACGGAACTACGTGGGGCCCACGCGAAACCCAAGTTCCCCCACCCCCACACACCACCACCACCACCAACGGATGGGAAGGCAACGTGGGACTACGTAGACGGTTATATATATATGTGTGTGTGTGTGGTGGGGAGGGGGGGTGGGTGGAGGGACGGATCTTGATCCGCCTCCTGAGTCCCTTCGAAGCTCCTTCCCCCGCACTATCGGATCGCAGGACCCGCATGGCGTCCGTGCATGGGGTCCGCACGATCCAACTATGGGAAGTTACCGGGCTCCTGCAGTCTTGCTTGATCGATCCAGATGATGCATGGATTGTGAATGTGTGTATATTTATATTTTTGTATTAATCAAACATGTAAAAGTTGAATTTTGCTAACTATATATTTTTAACCTAACCAAATATTGAATATAAAAATATCGAATACTTTTTTCATGAAAAATGAATTGGAAGTGGATTCTGGCTAACCTTTTTCAAGGAAAACGTATGGTTGGGATGTCTATGTTACTAATTGTCAGGAAGTTGTAAACTTGAAGAAGCAACAGTTGAGAGATTATTTACAGATTGGAGTTACAAATGTTATTTATATTACGTTGGAGGAAAGAGCATTAATTTAATTTAATTAGACGTATGTTTTACAAGTATCATCAATTAATAACCTACAACCTAAAGTTAATTCTATTGGGACTTATTGTTGGTTTTTGTCTTTAGACTAGTAAAGATAGTCTCACATTGACTACATCACCAAGTGGATATCTCAATATAATACTTTGTATGAGTTGAGGTGTGCACATGGGGTGTGGTGGGGCACATGGGTGCCATTTGGGGGTATTTTTCTAGAAGAAAAAATGATTTAACTTCTCATGAAAGCATTTATGTTTTTTGTCATGCTATTGGAATTATTTCTATAGGAGCTAAGCCATCGGGCTCAAGGGCGCAAAGTGGCGCTTTGTTGGCGCACTTTGCACTTAGCTTGTACGCATTTGTTGCGCGAGTTACATGAGCCGGCCGCATGAGCGGGCGCATGGGCTGCTGCGTGCGCTGCTAAGTGTGCGGCTGCTGCACTGCTGTATGAACGGTCGCATGGACGGTTGCTTGCATGGCCGCTGCTATCGGATATATTTGAACGGTTATGCAAAGATATGGTCGGTTATTCAGATCCATTTTTTGTGGAATTTGAATTAATTCGTTCCTATCTTTGTGGGATTCGAATTAAAGTTGTTTCTATATATCTGTAACTAATGGGCGGCCAGGCTCCTCTATAAATATTCTCTTCGTGCCTCTATTGAGGACTTACTTCAAAATAGAGGAGACAAAAAGAGTTGCTGCAGCTGCCATTGCAGTCCAGGAAGTTCGTGCGAGTCCAAGTAAGGAGGAGACAGCGAGCGTTCTAGAAGTTCTACGTGAACTTGCTGTTTCCTGGAAGCAGATCGTGTGGGGCGAATCTTGCTTTGAGCAACGGTGATCTTCATCACCCTAGCAAGCATATTTTTTTCTTCTCCTTTCTCTTCTCTTCTCTTCTGCTAGTTGTAATTTTGTTTTGTCTGTCTGCAACTGCGAGTGTAAGAAAGAACTTGAAGTATATTTTTTCTGATTCCTTTGAAATCTTGAGAGCAAGTTGTAATCAGGATCATTATATAGTTCTTCGTGAAAATCGAGAATAGTCAGACTGAAAACTTTTGTGTGAACTCTGATCTCGACCACGCGTTCTTCCATCATTGGTTAAGTCTCGGGACTAACAATCTCAAAGCAAGATCCAAGAAAGATGGAGAACAACTGTGCGAAACTTCTTGACACTAGTTTGAGAAGTTTGACGGAGATCATTACAACACTTGGAAGAGGAAGGTCTGTCTTAATGTTCAACTCACAGAGGTGGACTACGTTCTGACAGAATCGAAGCCGATTTTTCCAGACGGTGATGATGCTACTATTCGGACAGTTGCTACTGCAACTGCTAAGTAGAACAAGTGGAGAAGAGACGACAACCTTTGCAAGCTGCTGATTCTGAACTCCATGGAAGATACTTTGGCGGAGTCATACAGCAAGACAGACCATGCTAAGGTCGTATGGGAGTATCTAGACAAGCATTACAAGGCGGATGAGAACCGCAACAAGATTCATGTGACTGAAAAAGTCTGGAACATGCGATTTGAGGACGACAATAATATGTTGTCTCAAGTCAAGGAGTTTCTCAAGTTACGTCAAAAACTTGAGGATGATAGCATGTCCTTAATCGACGCCTTTGTCGTGGGGGGGTATTGTGTCCAAGCTTCCGCCAAGATGGAGCAATTTTATCTCGAACATGCATCGGAAGAAGATGCAAGTTAGCCTTGATCAACTAATGGACAACATACATGATGAAGATGAGTTGATGGCTCAAAACAAAGTGGACACATTGTCCAAGCAGTTGGCAAAAGCCAACTTGGTGCATGCGGGCGACTCCAAGGGGAAGCAGAAGGCTTCTCACTACAAGAAGGACTTCAACTATCTCAAGGTGAAGTCGACTTCGTTCAAGTCGAAGCCAAAGCCCAAGTCAGATATGACTTACTTTAACTGTGACAAGAAGGGCCACTATCGGAGAGACTGCAGATCCAAACCCAAACAGACAGAGCAATGTGAGCCTAACAAGTTTGCTATGATTGCGCAGGTTATGACGGCTGGTGTTGACACTGACTGGTGGGTGGACACTGGCGCATCCTGCCATGTTTGCTGGAATGAGTTGTTTACCATCTACAAGCCTACATCTGAGAAGGTGATGGTGGCAAAACAGGAACAAGTTGAAGTACTTGGGACCAGAACGGTGGTACTAAATCTGACTTCGGGGAAGCCACTAATGCTTCAAGATGTGAAGCACGTACCGGTAATAGCCAAAAATTTGGTCTCGGAAAGTCTACTCTACAACACAGGCTTGAGAATGGACATCAATGCTAGACAGATGGTGATGTCGTACAAAGGAACATACTTCGTAAAAGTATTTTGTACCGAAGGGATATTCAAACTTCAGCTTGTAATAATATTAATGCAGTCTCTTCTTCTGGTTACTCTCTTGAGTTATGGCATAATAGACTAGAACATGTTCACTGTAAAAGGATAAACAAGATGTCTAGTCTAGGGATTATATCCAAATATGGGGGTAAGGAGGTGGAGAAGTGTGAGGTCTTTGTGTCACGCCCCGATCTCCCGCAGACAAATCGGCCGTTCCCGCTAGGTGGGAATCACCCTCGCCAGCGCTCCCGCGGAACGATCGCTTAACCCATCCGGGCGTGATGCCGCACGAGCGTGATCCACGCCCGTGCAAGGCCATGGTTCATTGGCTGGCGGCAAGAGTTCTAAGCCACAGAGTCGCACAGATTGTCCGAGTGCAGCGGAGTCATGAACGCATAGGCGATCGGTAACAGGTTCACTGAGTCGACAAATATAGCGGAAGCATCAAAACAAGTAAAGTAATCTCTTTATTGATATGAAACATGTATTACAGGCGGCGTATAGCCGAGATTACAAGTCGCTCAAGCCTCTCTCTCTGAAACAGTAAAAGCGTGCCAAATGGCTACAACTGTGGAATGAATGTACAGGCGATGGTCAGGCGATGTTCACAACTTATGTCTTGTATATGTGCTTCAGTTCCGGACGCACCGTTGCAAGGCTTCAGAGGGAACTCCTGGCCTTAGCACGCACGAAGGAGGCGTCCGCACCGAACGAGGTTCTCCCGCACACTGCATATCAAACTGGTGGATTATCAGTACATTGAATGCACTGGTGGGGAAGCTACTCGCCCGCTCGACAAATTCAAACACGTAATACAGGTTCAGTGCACAACTATTCAGTTGTCTTTCTAGTTGCCTTAGGATCAGTTTCATGCAAACATTGAATAGCTTAACGTGTCGGGCAGTGCGCCGTGCGATGTTTGAGGAAACACGGCGAGACTTACCAACTTACCATTTCTCCTTCCCTGTCCAAGGCAAACATGATTAATTCAAGCACGGTAAGTATAAATATTCAGGAAGCATAGCATATGCAAACATGAGGGTCGTTATGTTCAGATCGTTCAGGTGTTCAGTTCATTGATGCTATGCAATGACTCGCACGCGGATAGCCGCTAAGCGAGGATGACTTATCTATATGACGAAAGTCGCTGGCATAGCCATTATGGACGGGTTATGGTCTCGGGACTAAGAGCGATAGCAACGCAGGTGGCGAGCCCCACTACATAACACTCCGTCCGTGACTAACGACCATACAAACTCTTCCGCCCGGATCGGATCGGTCCCAGTGCCCCGGTGACCGTCCGCGGAAGCCAAAAATCCTTGTGCACAGGTTGTCCGCGACATGCAGGTCAGGGTCTATCCAAATCCAAAGCTTGACATGATAATCATGGAACACACAAACTTATTCTGAACGAGCACATTGCTCCACGAGCTGGGATTCGAACAGTACAAACATAATCCTCGTTCAGATCCAAACATGGCATGATTATCATTCAAGCGTGATTCACATTCCAATATCCATTCTTGCTTAATGCATTCCCCTGGTTCGGGGATTTGCCTTGGGTGACCTAACGGTCCCGGATACTTGCAGGTTCAAATGCACAGAAGGACTATTTGATAGTCTTCTGGCTAAACAATTAAGAATGCATGCACAACACAATAACGCTAGACGTTCGAAAGCAGACAAGCATACGTTTCTAAGGAATATAAGCAGGCACGTTGCTCGGACCCGAAGGTAAGCCGAGAGTTGAAACCGTTAAGGGACTTAGCATGCGAGGGTCTGAATATAAGCAGTATTTTATTTCCATGTTCTAGCATAGCAATACAGGTTGGGATTATTCCCTTAGCTAGGTGCGTTGGATTTATTAGCATGCAGGGGTGATTCACCTAGCGACTAGCATGAATATTCCAGATTTTATGTGTGCTGGCTAAGCAAAGACAAGTTCACCGTAGCCACCCACCTTAGTGATGATTCGCCTCGGTAGAGCGATACGTCTGAGCGAGCCTCTGAAAGCCTAAGCCGGATTCCTGTAGGAACAAGTCTGGATATCCTTTGCTTCTCGTTTGAGACAAAGCGGGTCGAGACAGTTGTACTATTGCCGATTGAGTCGGCAGTCCGCTTGAGCGGAACGGGGTATTACATCCTACCCAACTTAGAAAAAGTCTCGTCCTCGAGACTTACTAAGGACAAGCAATAATCTAGGGTTGAGGCAATCCTAGACAAGTCGTTTGTACTTGTTCATTTGGATATTCACTTGCACAAGCGTCAAAATCAGCATATCGCTTAGACTGGATCGTGCGCACTTTCGAAGTGCACTTCTAGCGTGAACACGTCAACCAGCTCAGTGATAGCGAAGTCTTAGCACTCGAGTTTCACCTTTTCTTAAGTCTTGGATGGTGCACTAGTTCAAGGCATCCCTCGAATAGATGCATTCAACCAAACTTAGGGTTAGTGAAAATCGGACAAGCTACTAGCGATACTCTCAAGGGTTCGCACAGGTTGGCACAAAGGCCACTCGCAGCAAACAACCAGACAAGCAAGCATATCATTCAAAACGCACTTTGAAAATATTTAGACTTATTGTTGGAACATCCCATCGAGGCATTGAGAGAGAGCGTGCACATAACCCACGAACAAGCTTTCGAAACAGAGATATCGAATTGAAGGCCAAAGGCGTAGAAGCCAGGCTCTGATACCAACCTGTCACGCCCCGATCTCCCGCAGACAAATCGGCCGTTCCCGCTAGGTGGGAATCACCCTCGCCAGCGCTCCCGCGGAACGATCGCTTAACCCATCCGGGCGTGATGCCGCACGAGCGTGATCCACGCCCGTGCAAGGCCATGGTTCATTGGCTGGCGGCAAGAGTTCTAAGCCACAGAGTCGCACAGATTATCCGAGTACAGCGGAGTCATGAACGCATAGGCGATCGGTAACAGGTTCACTGAGTCGACAAATATAGCGGAAGCATCGAAACAAGTAAAGTAATCTCTTTATTGATATGAAACATGTATTACAGGCGGCGTATAGCCGAGATTACAAGTCGCTCAAGCCTCTCTCTCTGAAACAGTAAAAGCGTGCCAAATGGCTACAACTGTGGAATGAATGTACAGGCGATGGTCAGGCGATGTTCACAACTTATGTCTTGTATATGTGCTTCAGTTCCGGACGCACCGTTGCAAGGCTTCAGAGGGAACTCCTGGCCTTAGCACGCACGAAGGAGGCGTCCGCACCGAACGAGGTTCTCCCGCACACTGCATATCAAACTGGTGGATTATCAGTACATTGAATGCACTGGTGGGGAAGCTACTCGCCCGCTCGACAAATCCAAACACGTAATACAGGTTCAGTGCACAACTATTCAGTTGTCTTTCTAGTTGTCTTAGGATCAGTTTCATGCAAACATTGAATAGCTTAACGTGTCGGGCAGTGCGCCGTACGATGTTTGAGGAAACACGGCGAGACTTACCAACTTACCATTTCTCCTTCCCTGTCCAAGGCAAACATGATTAATTCAAGCACGGTAAGTATAAACATTCAGGAAGCATAGCATATGCAAACATGAGGGTCGTTATATTCAGATCGTTCAGGTGTTCAGTTCATTGATGCTATGCAATGACTCGCACGCGGATAGCCGCTAAGCGAGGATGACTTATCTATATGACGAAAGTCGCTGGCATAGCCATTATGGACGGGTTATGGTCTCGGGACTAAGAGCGATAGCAACGCAGGTGGCGAGCCCCGCTACATAACACTCCGTCCGTGACTAACGACCATACAAACTCTTCCGCCCGGATCGGATCGGTCCCAGTGCCCCGGTGACCGTCCGCGGAAGCCAAAAATCCTTGTGCACAGGTTGTCCGCGACATGCAGGTCAGGGTCTATCCAAATCCAAAGCTTGACATGATAATCATGGAACACACAAACTTATTCTGAACGAGCACATTGCTCCACGAGCTGGGATTCGAACAGTACAAACACAATCCTCGTTCAGATCCAAACATGGCATGATTATCATTCAAGCGTGATTCACATTCCAATATCCATTCTTGCTTAATGCATTCCCCTGGTTCGGGGATTTGCCTTGGGTGACCTAACGGTCCCGGATACTTGCAGGTTCAAATGCACAGAAGGAATATTTGATAGTCTTCTGGCTAAACAAGAATGCATGCACAACACAATAA
The DNA here is from genome assembly GCA_036927795.1 of Iris macrosiphon. Taxonomy (NCBI): domain Eukaryota; kingdom Viridiplantae; phylum Streptophyta; class Magnoliopsida; order Asparagales; family Iridaceae; genus Iris; species Iris macrosiphon. The sequence continues at coordinate 165,952,321 of JAYESA010000012.1, forward strand.
CGCTAGACGTTCGAAAGCAGACAAGCATACGTTTCTAAGGAATATAAGCAGGCACGTTGCTCGGATCCGAAGGTAAGCCGAGAGTTGAAACCGTTAAGGGACTTAGCATGCGAGGGTCTGAATATAAGCAGTATTTCATTTCCATGTTCTAGCATAGCAATACAGGTTGGGATTATTCCCTTAGCTAGGTGCGTTGGATTTATTAGCATGCAGGGGTGATTCACCTAGCGACTAGCATGAATATTCCAGATTTTATGTGTGCTGGCTAAGCAAAGACAAGTTCACCGTAGCCACCCACCTTAGTGATGATTCGCCTCGGTAGAGCGATACGTCTGAGCGAGCCTTTGAAAGCCTAAGCCGGATTCCTGTAGGGACAAGTCTGGATATCCTTTGCTTCTCGTTTGAGACAAAGCGGGTCGAGACAGTTGTACTATTGCCGATTGAGTCGGCAGTCCGCTTGAGCGGAATGGGGTATTACACTTTGTGCAGACAAAGATCACAAGAAAATATTTTAAATGGGTTAACCGAAGCACAGATATTCTGGAGTTGGTGCACTCAGATATTGTGACTTCAAACAGTTCTCTACAAAGGTCAGGATGAAGTATTTCATTAAATTCATCGATGACTACTCGAAGTATGTGTTCGTCTATCTGCTCAAGTCAAAAGATGAAGTGTTCGAGAAGTTCAAGGAGTTCAGGGCTGAGGCTGAACGTCAAACAGGACAACAACTCAAGAGACTCAGAAGTGATCGAGGCGGAGAGTATAGGTCTATTGAATTCGCATCGTTCTACAAAGAACAAAGAATCATCAATAAGACAACTGCTCCGTATTCTACTCAATCAAATAGAGTAGCTGAAAAGAAGAATAGGATGTTGACAGAGATGATGAACTCAATATTGTTAACCGCGGGTCTTCCAAACTGCTTCTGGGAAGAAGCTACGCTTACGGCTACGTTCATTCTGAACAGAGTGTCGTACGCAACTTTCGATGTCACTCATCATGAACTCTGGTTCAAATTCAGATCCAACTTGAATATCATTCGAGTGTGGGGGTGCCTGGTGTATGTGAAGCTTCCGGACTTAAAGATTCAAAAGCTGGATACGAGGACTACCAGGACCATCTTCCTGGAATATGCTTAAAAGAGTGATGCTCAAAGGTTTCTTGATATTAAGTCAAATTATATCATCGAATCTCACGACGCATAATTCTTTGAAGATAAATTTACAAGGCACAAAAACATTGTTATCGCAGACATTCCGAAGAATAGTGTGAGTGCATAGGAGGGTAACACTTCCAATAAAGATGTAGTCCAAGAAAAAGTTGTCATTCCAGAGACAACGTTCGAACCATAACTCACAGAGCCGGTGTCTAAGCGGGTAAGGAGACACAAGGACTTCGGAGATAATTTTGTCACATATCAAGTGGAAACAGGTCCGCTTACCTATGATGAGGTGATAGAGACCAGAGATGCTATCTTTTGGAATAAGGCTATCAATGATGAGTATGATTCAATAACCTCCAACAACACTTGGGTGTTGGTCGATCCACATGAATGAGCAAAATCGATCGGATACAAGTGGATCTTCAAGAAGAAGATGAAGGCCGATGGAACTGTTGACAAGTTCAAGGCAAGACTAGTAGCCAAGGGATTTTCTCAGAAACAGGGGATCGACTACTTCGACACATATGCTCCAGTAGCGCGGATGACGATCATCAGGATGTTGATTGCTCTAAGTACAATTCATAAGCTAGTCATTCATCAGATAGATGTTAAGACAGCATTCTTGAATGAAAAATGACCGTAGAGATTTACATGCAACAGCCAGAAGGATTTTTCATCAAAGGACTTGAAGACAAAGTCTGCAAGTTGGTAAAATTATTATACGGTCTGAAGTAAGCTCCCAAGATGTGGCACAAGAAGTTTGATAAAGTCAAAAGATCAAACGGCTACAGGGTCAATGAAACGGACAAGTACATTTATACTACGTTCGTTGATGGGAGAGGAGTCATCGTTTGTCTATACGTGGATGACATGCTAATCCTAGGTACGGATCTAGCACATGTCACTGAGACAAAGAAGTTTCTCACATCTAAGTTCAGTATGAAGGACTTAAGGGAAGCTGATGTTATCCTGGGGATAAAGATCATCCAGACAGACACTAGAGTGACGCTGTCACAGTCTCATTATATTAAGAAGATGCCCACACGCTATGGATATCAGGATCTTCCAGGGATCGATACCCCATACAGGTGTGACAAGAAGCTGAAGCCAAATCCAAGGAAAAGTATCAGGCAGCTAGAGTACTCAAGCGTCATCAGGAGTCTGATGTATGCAACAACTGCCACAAGGCCTGACATAACTTTCGCTGTGGGGATGCTAAGTCGGTTCACGAGAAATCGAGGAGTGGAGCACTGAAAAGCTGTGAAGAGAGTGATGAGATATCTCAAGAGGACTCAGAAGTATGCACTACACTACAGCGGTTATCCGACAGTGGTGGAAGGCTTCAGTGATGCAAGCTGGTGTTTAGAAGTAGAGAGCGAAAGGTCCACAGGAGGATACGTCTTCTCCATGGGTAGAGTAGCTATATCGTGGAAGTCGAAGAAACAGACAATGCTCTCTCATTCCTCGGTGGAATCTGAGTTCTATGTACTGACGGCTGTAGCAAATAAAGCAGAGTGGCCTCAGGAGCTCATGTATGATCTTTCAGTGGTGGGTGCGCAGATTTTGGCGGTATCGATTTACTGCGACAACCAAGAGATAGCGGTGGCATCAAATGATCTCTTCAATAGTAAGAAGAGGACTGTGAGACTAAGGCACAGGGCAGTGAATGATCTTATCAAGACCGGAGTCATTACCGTGATTAATGTTCGAAGCCAGAAAAATATATCAGATCCGTTCACTAAAGGTCTTAAGCACCAGCTAGTCGAGGATACAACAATCAAGATGGGCTTGAAGACATTCTGATATTGTGTCTTTGTAATCCTACCATTTAGTTTTATACTATTAGTTCAAAGAGAAATCTACTAGGCATCTAGTTATTGGTTCAAGGGAGGATCATTGACTAAAAGAATATCAGGAACAGTGGGTAGTCCTTTGAGACATTGAGGGGTTACGGACCCAGAACCACTGTTGTCTACTAATTATTCTTTTGTGTAGAACAAGTCATGTGGGAGGATGGCTTAGATGCCTTAATGAGTTCTCAGAAATTTTGAATGTTTGGTGTGCTTAACAGGAAGCACGGTAGCGCAGCACTACAAAGGAGCGTAAGGTCTCCATGCTACAGTGGGTGACACCACCAAGAGGTTCCTCGGTAAAGGTAATGCATCGGCTTCGTAAGCCATGTCACAGCGGCGTAGCACCGCATATAGGCAGGTAGCCTAATGCTTTAGAATGAAGAGTGTAGGCAGCACTACAAAGAGGTCGGTGTCCTCATGTTACAGTGGTGTGACATTACAGAGGTAAAAATATAAATCATCGGCTACGCGAGCCATGTCACAGTGGCGTAACACCACAAGGAAGCGCAAGACTTCATGCTGGGTAGTTTGGCACTACAAAGAGACTGGGATCTCATGCTACAGTGGCATGACACCACGATGAGATTTAGTCTCGGCTCTGGGCCATGTCATAGCGGAATAGAACCGCAAGGTAGCTCGAGGCTTCATGCCAAGGACTCTTTAAAAGAACTCACCTAGAGTGTATGGAAAGAGATATAGGTTATCTCTTAAGGGAAAACTTGTAGACGTCCAAAATACATACACTGAATCCAGGCATACACAGGGCCTTTAATGTGCAACCGGAAGCACAGCTGATGTCAATGTGTGAGTGAAAAGAATTGCAGCTATGGAGCAGAATTCAAGGCTTAGTCCATTCTTGTAACACACTTTGTTCGACCCATGCGAAAATATTCAAGTGGAAGCGACATATATCCTAATGCATGATGGGCAGTCATTGTGGGGAACGCTCAACCCATATATTAAGATAGGTGAAAGATTGTTGGTATTTTTACCTTTGGACTAGTAAAGATAGTCTCACATTGGCTACACCACCAAGTGGGTATCTCAATATAATACTTTGTATGAGTTGAGGTGTGCACATGGGGTGGGGAGGGGCACATGGGTGCCATATGGGGATATTTTTCTAGGAAAAAAAAGGATTAACTCTTCATGAAAGCATTTATGCTTTTTGTCGTGCTCTTGAAATTATTTTCATAGGAGTTAAGCCCCAAAGGGGCTTAGCGACTCGAACTCGGGCTCAAGGACACAAAATGATGCTTTGTTGGCGCACTTTACACTTAGCACGTCAGCATTGGCGCATGGCGCTTGTGCGTATTTGATGCACTCGGTTATGAGCCGGCCGCATGAGCTGGCCACATGAGTAGGCACATAGGCTGCCGCATGAGCTGCTGCGTGCGCTGCTAAGTGCGCAGCTGCTGCACTGCTGTATGAACGGCCGCATGGACGGTTGCTTGCATGGCCGCTGCTATCGGATATATTTGAACGGTTATGGAAAGATATGGTCGGTTATTGGTATCCGTTTTTTTTTTTGGGGAATTTGAATTAATTCGTTCCTATCTTTGTGGGAATCGAATTAATGTTGTTCCTATCATTCCGTAACTAATGGGCGGCCAAGCTCCTCTATAAATATTTTCTTCGTGCCTCATTCCGTAACTAAAGTTGTTCCTATCATTCTGGTTTAGGCAACCCCTCTACATAATGCAACCCCCAGTCATTTGGTTTTCTTAGAATTGGTTCAGTCCAAACTTAACTTAAATCTATTTCAATAAAGATGAAATACAACCAAAATTAGCTCCGTTAACACAACTCAACCTCCAATCGTCCTTATTGTATTGTTGTTTTTTACCATCATGCATATATCAAGGTGTGTAAACGGGCGGGCCGGCCCGGAACCCGCCACGGGCCCGGCCTGGTCAAACCCGGTCCGGGTCGGTCCGGACCCGTTCAACAGACCGGCCCGCTCCGGCCCATTCCCCCCACGGGTCTGGGCTGGGTCGGAGGATCTGACTAGCAAGCCCGATCCGGTCCATCCTCTGGTCGGGTCGAGTCCAATTCGGACGACCCGGTGGGGCCGGACCGGCCTAGGCCCGGTTCGATTTTTTTTTTTGAAATAATAATTGTAATATATATATATATATATATATATATATATATATATATATATATATATATATATATATATATATATATATATATAATTGAATATAAATTAATGGTAATTGAATATAAATATATATATATATATATATATATATATATATATATATATATATATATATATATTAAAGTAAATAAAAAAACTGAACAATGTTGGTCCGAAATATATATATATATATATATATATATATATATAACGGGTCGGTCCGGTCCGACCGTGGACTGGCCCGGACCCAGACCGGTTCGGCCCGGTCCTACTCTGACCGGCCCGGACTGGGTCAGATTTTTTATTGACCGGACCGGACCGGCCCACCGCTCTCTTCGAGTTGAGTCCGGTCTGGACCAGACCCGGTCAAAACCGATTGACCCGGACCACGGGCCATCCCTGATCGGCCCAATACACACATCTATACATATATATATACACCTATGATTGCACACATATCAATATAGATTTTATATTTCATTTCCTCTCTAATCTCTGACAATTTAAATGTAGAAGTCCATTGCGTATATTTTTCATCGACAAACTCTTAATAATATATTCAAGAAAAATAATTAGCATGAAAATAACTAGGGTACAAAATCACCATTTTTATTTGCTACAAATTAATTAGTATAGAATTTAGAGAATCTACTAGCGGTTCAATAATTAGTATAGACCCCTTACCGAGATCAAGGATATAGAGGAAGAAAACTTGCTCCAAGGAGCCGTAAAAAAAATTACCTGAGTATCATCGGAGCTCACCACATAACATTTGGAAGTCTCTGAATCATCTTATCCAGTTAACATAACTCATTCCCACATATCCAACAAAATTCAGTAAAATTTCATACTTCATGTAAGGACAAGGGAAGGATTCGTAGACCCAGATCCAAACTGGTTTGGCTACCAAAGTCTACTTTTGCAATCAAACACTATTTTCTTCGTATTTTGCAATCAAACCATATTTTCTTCGTATATCAGATAAAATAACGATCGTGGAGCAGTTCTATACACATTTTTGGTCCTTCTCAATCCAGTCGCAATATAACTACCAAATATTGTTCAACCTTTGTTACTAACATTTTACTGCATGTGCAAAATAATTTAACAAAAGCTATCTACTAAATTACACTCTTTGTTCTAAGTGACAGTTGAGCTAGCCGCACACTTTTGTTGTATACGGTGGAGACTTGTTGTATACAGTGGAGTGGGCAGCCAAAAACATTTTGGCAACATAGACGTAGGTGCTAAGACGGCCAAAGACATTTTGGCAACATAGATGTAGATGCTAGAGACGTAGGTAAGACGGCATAGACGAACGTCACAATTTATGAACTATTGACGCTTTTTATTCTAATTTATAACTAATATTAATTGGAAAAAATCCAATTCCATATTCTATGCAAAAGACATTGTCAGTCTTATGATAAACTTAAAATCCTCGAAATTACAAAGAACTAATTTCAGCTTCTTGAAATTTTCATTTAGTTTTTACATACATAGACATGATGTCATACACAGATAGATTACATGTATTAGACCCTCTACGTCACGCACATACCTACCACAGGTTAGTGCATCACGCACCCGCCTACCACAGGTTAGTACCGTCTTACCACAATTTAGAACCTTGATTCCAGTAACAGCTAACCACTAGTATCAATCCTATTTTTTACCTTGTTCAAGTCAAAACACTTGGTTTAGTGGCAGACAAAGCAAACGAGTAGGAATAGACTATTGATGGCGCCATAGTAGCAAAACATCAGCAAGTTTCCTTGTGTATCAATGACAGAAAATTCATATATTATTACAGTGCCATACAAGCAGTTAAGCCAAAATTAATGCACGCATTATTACATAGATCATTTGAAAAAAAATTATGAGAGGATAGACGAATTATAACCTTGGGACCTTTGGGTGTTACTTCCATGTTTTTGCACATGTAAATAATTCATTCTCAAAGCAAATTATCGTTGCAGATAGCTTAAATCTTTCTCGATAATCTTTACATCAGCTTCTTCTTTTTTCTCATCCTCTTCTTCTGTCAATGAGGAGAGAAGAATATCATCTTGTATTTGACCCCAGGACTTAAAAATTGAATTCCCAAGCTTATATATATATATATGTATTTATGTACAAGACCAGATCATACATCGCCTTCTTTCTCCGCCAGGAATTCTTTCTCCGCCAGGAAATACATTTGATGAACTCAAAAAACTGACGGGTACAAAAACCAAAAGCTTTCACCTACAGTTAAAGCAGCTCTTATTGTGAAGTGCTACCAATGCTTTACCTTACCAAGGAAGTGCTACCCATCTAAGCTGATAATTTGATCTCACTATCCTGGAAGCAAAAAAGAAAATAAGATTCATAGCAGCTAACGGTAGCGAATTAAAAAAAAAAAAATTCAAATCTTGATGTATCATGAATAATATGATCCAACTGCTCAACACATCAAATGACACTATACCAAGTGGATAACAACAAATCCATAGAGCCTTCTCAAAAAACATAACCATATCAGCTGTATATGCAACAATCATTGGAAAGGCACAAACCTGAGCTAAGGGAGAGCTCCCACGAATTTTACGAGTTGGAGTCCTCATTGTGACCAATTCTTCTGCAGTTGTAGGGTGAATACCAACTGTGGCATCAAAGTCTTTCTTTTTTAGTCCCGCTTTAACAGCAATAGCAATCCCCTGAAACAATAAAAGTATCCGTTTAAAGTTACATATCATGAGCAAATAAAAATATGTTTTCAGCCAAACCTGTATGGCCTCGGGAGAATCATCACCACACATGTGCACCCCCAATACTGTGTCTGTACTTGCAGATACGATCATTTTCATATATACTCTATCAGGCAGTCCAGAAAGAGTAGCCTTAAGAGGCCTGAAATTAGCTGTGTAGATATCAACATCTCCATGTTTTTGAATAGCCTGCACCAATTTCAAAATTTAAAGAGATTACAGGAAGGTGGGAATAAATAATACACTCAATATTTGCAATACCTGCTCCTCCGTAAGACCAACTTGACCAATTGGCGGCTGAGAAAATACAGCAGACGGAATGGCTCTGTCATAATACATAACCCATACTTAATTCTACATCCACCTAAAATCAAGAAAGAAAAGTAGAAGCACTAGAAAAGCATAACCCAAGTAGTGTACTGTAGACTCCCATTAAAATAGTTTATGGATATTCATGTACCTAAACATCTGCCTTGAGCTTTTATCACAGTCGACAAAGACAGTTGCACTTAAAATTAATTGGGGGCTGTTTGGTTAAGCTTTATAACGCAGATTTCTGCATTTTATCTCAAATATGTCCGGAGATCTTGTTTGGAGCAACTTACACTCCAAAAAAAAATCCTAAAAACCTACACTATAACGCTACTTTCAGAGAGGAGCAGAAAGTAGTTTTTTGAGAGTTTTCCCAGCAGCTTGGCAGGCCCCCACCCACCCCAAACCACCCCCTCTCTCTCTCTCTCTCTCCTCTTCACAAAAATTCACAAAGCTCTCACAAAAATTCCCAAATCTCTGCTCCCACCGCTCCTCCACCATTCTCCGGCTGCTTCCGGTCCTCCGCCGTCGTCGACTCCGACGATCCCCCTCCGTCCATCCTCCGGTCGTCCTCCACGTGACCTAAATCGAAGACCGACGACCTCCCGGAGATCAAGGACAGTGAAAAATTCTAATCTCGAGGACTCCGCCACCACCACCGGAGAGGCCAGTTGGCGGAGTTCGCCATCCACCGCCGCCTCCCCAACCTCCCTCGAGCTCTCTCCTCGCCTCCTTTGAGGTCTCCCTCTGACTCGCCTCCCTCGAGCTCTCCCTCCGACTTCTCCAACTTCATCCGGAGTAGAGCTCCCTGCGCCGAGGAAGGTGGACAAGCTGCAGAACAGCCCGCGGGGACGGGATCTTCGACTGGGAGCTTCTCGTGGCAATGGCGCCACCTTGACGTGGCTTTGACGCAAGATTCCTGCCGGCCTGAGGTAGCTCGAAGGGAGGCGGTCCGGATCGGACGGCGTCGAAAGTTGGTGAACAGCGGAACATATGGACACAGCCGGACACAGTGGGAACAGCAGGACAGATGTGTCAATGAGATCACCAAGGACACGGCAAGATACAGTGGGAACACAGGGTACATATGGACACGGACATGTCAATAAAGATTCAGAACACAGAATATACTATGACACGGGATACAGAGATTTCAAGAATTGTTTTTACCAAACAGAATCTTCAACTTTTGTGTTTTAAAATTATTTTTCAGATGAAAGTAACCAAACACAAAATCTATATTCTCAGAAACAACTTTATAACTTATTTTCAGAAAACTGTTTTCAGAACAAAATTTCAGAAAGACTATCCAAACGGACCCTTAGCTTTCCTAATTTGAGCATTTATTTGAGATACGTGACCAAGTATTATCATTTGTGGTTCAAATGAAATGATAATAGGAACTAAGGGTAGATTAGCAACAAGAAACTTGGAAAGTTGGTTTTTGTAGAGTTTCTGGAAACTAATGAAAGTATGTTTCCAAACAAGAAAGGTTGCCTTTTGGGTTGAAACTAGAACAAGGAAAGTAGAGAATCTCACTATTCAAATAATATAAAAAAGGATAGCATTAATCACTTTTCATGACTTTCTTAATAAAATAAAATATTAAACATGCCATGAAGATTTCCCATGACTTTCCATGGTTTGGAGAGGAAACTAAATAGGCTAGTACTTATCAAATATGTTGTTGTGATGTGACATGGACTTTGGAAAGTGAGTTTCCGCCTCCAGTTGCCAATCAGCGTAGAGGATGGAAAGTAGACGTAGTTTCCAAATTCCAATGGTTTCCTACTTTCCCTCTTAGTTCCTGTTTGTCAAACATGTGATTCTGTATTTATTACACATCAGAAGATTCAGAACTTTATGACAGTTCATGAAGATATGCACATATTCAATTGGTTATCGGCTTCCTTAAATAAGCGTTGTGTCCATCTCAGACATACCAAAATACAAATTTCATGTCCATGTAGTCGTGTTTTTATCCTGTCATGGCATATCTTGCGGCTCTTGTCCATGTTCTTGCAACATAGTTTCAAAAAGTTATTTTCTGTAATGAATATAAGCCATATAATAATGTGTATTAAAGCAAGTCATGATTTAACATTTTCCCATTTATTCTGATCCACCTGTTCAGCATAATAATTAAACCTGTAATCTGGTTTTGTAGGTTCATTTCAAAAACGGTTCTGGCAAATGTGAACAGGTATGATTTCAGGCAGGAAAGTGTGAGGAGTGACTCAAGAGATAAAAAGAGAGAAGACAAGGGCGAGCTTCACCAACAGCCTGCCGATCCCATGGGTGAGTGGCTGAGAAGTGAGGATGGGGCTTTTTATGAATAGGCAGGGATGAAAAGAATACCTTGTATTCCTTTTCTAATGGCACATAGTATGTCCATGCTTAACCTGTAAATGTTTATGTTGGTCGAAACTATAACGATCCTTGTAAAAATTAAGGGATTCAAGTGGTGGCTTTAATAGGCTCACATAAAAGTCAGCTGGTATCAAGTTTTTGCTCTATGTAGGTAAACAGATATAAAAATAGATGGACAAACAAAAGATAAATGTCTAATTTATTTTACAGTAGTTCTGTATCTTGAATGTACCACAAGCAAGCATGCATTCATCAGATGATCAGCACAAAACAAAACACATCTGTCCTCGAAATAGGCATTTTTTTTTTGCTAGTTTGCTAGTGCATGAAACAGAAATTTTACATTTTACTTTTCACTAATTGATGTCAACAAAGATGAATTTAACAGAAATTGGCACAACCATCAGGTATATTTTTGTTTTAGGTGAAGGGCAATCCTGTGTTAATGTAGAGAACTCGTAGATCAACTTAACAGAAAACCTCAACAAAATATTGAAGCAATTGTGTCACTAAACAAAAGCAAGGCAATTGTAGGACACCGACGACTCACCAAGGAAGGCCTGGCCTGTCTTGATAGATTCAAAAGTTAATCTAGAACTAAAAAGAGGGGCACTTCTTGAGATTGAAGGTGTGGATATGTAGATATCAGCCAGCAATTCCAAACATGTCCACCTAAATTAGTCTCTATTCTCCTATGTCATGATTTAAATTGTACTTTTTGTCTCCTGCATCACGGAATAATTCCTGAAGTGTCTCCACTGTTATGAGTCGTCCTCATCTCATCAAACTGCAGCTGAATGGTCTAACTCTAACAGATTGGCATCTTTTGGTATTTCACTTTCGCCGCATTAGGTTAAGAAATATAATAGACTTTTTGTCTGTTTATCCACGGTAACATAGCTCACCAGGGAGATAAGAGAAGTAACAAATATAAAACTGAATGTAGAACAAGCAAAGCAATAGAAATGATATGTTAATGTGATCAAATTGTTAAATAATTGCTGTTAAGTTTGTATATAGTATGAATTCAAAGAATAAATACATGAAAGGAAAATTGGAATATCCTATGTGCCACTGCCAATGATCCAGAATCCGACCAGACAGATTTTTCTATAGGGTTATCTATTTTACAAGGTGTTGAGAACCAAGGACTAAACTATAATAGTCAATCTTAGAATGGTGTTAAGTATAAAAGGACCAAGGGATATTTATACCCTCTTTATCAGAAATATACATTATTTTACTTTGGTCCAGTATCTTTTTAGTATCAGAGTCACCATAACCATAACCCTACTTCACCACAGCCGCCACTACCATTTTCACCCGCCGTCCACCCTCACTGCCACCATCCACTCACCGCCGCCACCACCCTCCTTTCCCGCCGCCGCCGCTGCCACCTCCTCCCCACCGACCGACGTTCCCAATTCTCTTCTCCCTCTGCCGCCGCCAAAGCAGCCACAGTCCTCCGGTTCGTCGTCAGACTATGCGACCTTGGGTCGTAGCCATGCACGGTACATGAGCAGCGGCTCTCGGGGACGTCGTTGCCGCTGAAGGAGGAACCGTAGACGTGAAAAGATCTGCGATCGAAGCTGGAGGGCACCACCAGAACTCGTGTGACCTAGATCTGCCACCGTCAGGCTGATGGAAGAGAAGAAGTAGTAGTCGATAGAGGCGATCTACGGCAAACTAACGGCCAAGGTGATGAAGGCTTTGGTGGACGATCTCTTGTCCAGGAAGCTGACCGAGACTAGCCCCCGTGTTGCACAGGCAGATGTGGATCCTTCACCATACAAAATAAGAAAGTTAAAAAAACTGGAGGTGAAGTTGGAGGGTACTACCAACTACTTGAAGTGGTCACGTCAGGCTATGCGGACTGTTAAGTGTTATATTAGGTAGTGAGCTTTAGTCTCACATCGGGTAGAATAATAGAGAGAGGGGTCAACCTCTACTATATATATGTAGTCTTTCTTCATCAATGAGTACATCCCATCATTCTAATTCTACATAGTATCAGAGCCATAACCCTAACCCGCCTCCTCTCCTCCCCACCCGCTGCTCCGCTGCCCCGTCGCCCCGCCCACGGCCCGCTACTTCCCCGCCCCTGCCTGCCATCACCGCACAGCCCCGCCCGTCTCCCTCGCCACCCTGCTGCCCCCCCACCGTGTCCCCACCTCCGACCTGCCCCCCTGCACCGCCTCCGACCTACTGCCCGACCACGCCAGCCCCCCCCCCCCTCCGACCTGCTGCCCCCCCCCCCCCTCCAGGCCACCCCCCCTCTGCCTCCAGCCCAAAATCCTAATCCTAACATGCAGCCGTCGTCCCTTCTTCCTGTCTAAACCCTAATCCAAAAAACAAAACAAAAAAGTCATATATCGAAACCAGAGGGTAGACACTAATTTGTTTGCACAACCTATGTTCCTAGATTACGACTTCAGGAACGTATATCGAAGCCAAAAGGGTAGACAATTATTTGTTTGCACAACCTTTGTTCCTAGATTACGACTTCAGGAGTTAACAAAGAGTAGACAAGTGGCTTATTTACATGGATCTTTGTTTCCGTCCTACATCGATATCCACATCAGGATCTACACAGGGAGTGAGCTGGGTTACTTCTGTGTCCTGGCTTGTTTGATCCCCATACGATCTCTACTTTCCATGCGCATGCCGGTTCTGGCCACGTCGATACCGCATTGGTAAAGTTGATGTGATTATTGGGGTTGGGTAGAACCAGCGACGGTCGAATCAAATAACAGGATGACTAACACTGATGCGACTAACAGTGCTACTACTACCGGTGTCGGGAACACATTGGCGGGACCAACAGGCACTGGCACGACGATTTCTTCGATTCGACTCGCCGATCGGCGGTTGGACGGACTAGATAGCTACTCAACATGGCGGAAGAAGGTTGAGAAAATACTTCGGGGAATGCGGTTGTCCAAGCATCTGACTGACAACCCTCCGGAGACGACTTATCCCACAATTGAGCAGTAGGAGACGAATGATAGTCGACTGTTTACACAGTTGATGAACTCAATGGAACCATCGGTGGAGAACATGATTCAGAACACGGATAAGGTAAAGGAGTTATGGGAGGTTATATCGACGGCGTTTGATGGAAAACGCGACTTGTCTCGTATCTACGACTCGGTCGTCGGCGTCTACCGGACAGAACAGGGCGACGTGTCTCATAAGGACCACTTTTGAGCTTTTAAGGCTATGGTCGATGAAGTTGGCCGTATATTACCTCTGACGACGGATATCAATGAAGCGAGGGTTCAACGTGAGCAGCTTCATGTGATGGCATATCTTGCCTCTCTCCGTCTTGATGCAGACTCACTCGCTTTCAGATCATTGCCGGAGCCGAGGTTCCATCTCTAATGCAAGCACATTTTCGTGTTCTACGGGCAGCAAAGGTCGTCGAGACCTCTCCAAGTGATGCTTCTACTGATCGATCTGTTCTTGGTGCCGCTCGTACTGGATTTTGCGGTGGTCGTGGTGGACGACGTAGTGGCCGCAATATTGGTCGTGATGGTGGACGACCGCGCACCTACTTCAACTGTGGTTTACAGGATCATTTCCAGTGGCAGTGTACTGAAGCTCCTACCGCTAATGTTACCTCAGATACTCCTGATCTTGGCGGCCGATCAGTACAAATGACTGATGAAGCATATGCAGACTTTGTTGCGTTTCAAGCTCAATATCGAGGTGAAGCCTCTCCTTCTGGGTTCACAGCAGGGTACTCAGCAGCATGTGTGATACAATCAAAGCAATGGGTCCTTGATTCTGGTGTGTCTGCTCACTTGACAGGTATGATACGAAACTATGTACCGGTTGGTCGTATGTCTAATATTACATGTGCTAATGGTGGTTAGCTGATAGTCCGTGAAAAAGGATTTGTTCGTCTTTTTTCGGAACTGTCACTACATTCTGTATTAAATACCCCTGGAAACACATTCAGCTTACTCTCAATTAGTCGAATTACTCGTGATATGCACTGCTCGATAACATTCTTTCCTGATGATTATGTTTTTCATGACCTAAAGACTGGAAGGACTATCGGTGGGGGCATGTGGCTGGAGGCTTGTACCTGTTTGGAGAAAGTTCCTATTTTGCCTATGCTGGTATGAAACTTAATCTTTTTGAGTTACACTGCCGGTTAAGACATCCATCTGTCCAAGCACTCCAGAAAATGTACCCATCTTTAGATGTTTCTTTTCATTGTGAGTCATGTGGCTTGGCTAAACATCACCGGATTTTCTATCCAGTTAGTCCGAATAAAATTGCTTCCGCTCCCTTCGAGTTGGTGCATTCCGATATATAGGGTCCTTGTCCGGTTGAATCTGTGATGGGATTCAAGTACTTTGTTACCTTTGTTGATGACTACTCACGTGTCACTTTTGTTTATCTCATGAAAAATCGCTCCGAATTATTTAACATTTGGTGCAATATTCATGCGAAAATCAGAACACAATTTGGTGTTCCGATTAAATGCGTTCGAAGTGACAATGGTCGTGAGTATATGTCTCGTGAGTTTGTTTCACATCTGTCTCGGAATGGCATCATCCACAAAACATTATTTTCTTACACACAACAGAATGGTGTGGCTGAACGCAAAAATCATCTCTTAGAAACAATGCGTGCTCTTGTATTCCAAGCACCTACTCCAAAAAGATTTTGGTCGGATGCCATTCTTACGGCTTGCTATCTCATTAATTGCATGTCGTCGTATGTCATCAATGGTGATACTCTCTTCTCTCTGTTATATCCCAAATGAGAGCCGTTTTCTCTACCTCTCCGAATCTTTGGTTGCTTGTGTTATGTTAGGGATATCCGACCGACTCTTTCTAAATTAGATCCAAAGGCTATCCAATGTATTTTTTTTGGGTATCCTAAGGATCAGAAAGTGTATCGATATTTTTTTCCAGTCTTGAAGAGATATTTTTTCTCTCGGGATGTTACCTTTTTGAAACCGAGTTTCTTCCACTTCTACAAACTTCAGGACCAGGGCCCCAAGTTTACCCAGAAGAGGACTTCTTGTTGTTCCCGGTTCAAGCACAACAGCCCCATATTAGGCTACCCTCCCCTACCGAGCCAGTACTCCAGTCCGACGGTCCGCAGACACCAATTCAGTCAGCACCACCGTCGCCCGATCGATCATCGCAGATAATGTCCATGGTCACAGAGTCATCCTCCTCCTTTGGTTCGACTGATTCGTCTCCGCCTTCAGCTCCGCCTGTTCCACCAACTCGACCTCGTCGTGTCTGTCGAGATCATCTCTTATATGTTGAAAACTACAAAGGGCTTGCGAGCCACTCAGTCCTTAATAGCTACTATTGATGGAATTCGGATTCCCAGTTCTGCCTAGGAGGGTCTCAAATATTCCGGTTGGCGTGCTGCTATGGAAGAGGAGATGAAAGCGCTTCGGGAGAACCATACTTGGGACTTGATAAATTTGTCGCCTGGTAAACAAGATGTCGGTTGCAAATGGATGTTCACGATCGAAGTGAAACCAGATGGCACCCTTGATCGACTAAAGGCACGTCTGGTGGCTAAAGGATATTCCCAGACTTATAGTGAGGATTATTTTGAGACATTATTTCCAGTTGCCAGGATGACCTATGTGCGCATACTCTTGGCTTTAGTTGTTCGCTATGACTGGCCGCTACTCCAGCTAGATATCAAGAATGCCTTCCTCCACGGGGACCTTGATGAAGAGGTATATGTGGTACAACCTCCCGGGTTCGTTGCAAGGGAGGATAAAGTGTGTCATCTGAGGAAGGCCCTCTATGGTCTCAAACAATCACCTCGTGCATGGTTTGGTCGGTTTACAGAAATGGTCACCCAGTTTGGCATGTGTCAATCAAAGAATGATCATTCAGTATTTTACAGACTGACATCGGCGGGAAGGATACTCCTTGGTGTTTATGTTGATGACATTGTAATCACAGGAGACGACAGTCAGGACATTGCCGGACTGAACAAGTTTCTGTGAAAACGGTTTCAGACCAAGGATATGGAATCATTAAACTACTTCTTGGGTGTTAAAATCATATGAAAAAAGAAGCACATTGTCATGTCGCAGAAGAAGTATGTGCTAGACACTACATGATGCAGGAATGATGCAAGCCAAGGGAGCAATGTTGCCGATGGACCAAAAAGAAGTTACTCCCCGACGAGGGGATACTAATGACGAATCCAGATCAATATCGTCGTGTAGTTGGAAAACTCTACTTGGAGGTTATGACTCGCCCAAATATTTTCTTTGTCGTCAGTGTCGCAAGTAGATTTATGTCTTCTCCACGAGTTCCACATTAGCAGGCAGTTCTCAAAATTCTGCGCTATTTAGTCCAGAATCCTGGAAAAAAAATTCGCATGGAGAACCAGGGACATACAAATGTTGAGTGCTTTACTGATGCTGACTGGGGTGCAAGCCTGACAGATAGACGATCTACGTCTGATTATTCGGTATGTATTGGCGGAAACTTGGTATCATGGAAGAGTAAGAAGCAGAGTGTGATCGCACGATCAAGTTCCGAAGCAGAATATCGAGCCATTACACATAGCACGGTAGATATACAGCATCTTCTGCAAGAGCTGGGAGAAGAAGCAGGATCTAAAGCAGAAGACGTGTTGTGTGATAACCAATCTGCTATGCATATTTCATGAAAGGACTAAGCACATTGAAATTGATGCCAATTTCGTCTGTGATGAGTATAAAAAAGGAATGATAAAGTTCCATCACGTGAGGACCGGTGATCAAATAGCCGATATCTTCATGAAATCTCTTTTGGGTCCCCGAGTACAATTTTTATGTAACAAGCTGGACATGATTGATATATATGCTCCAGCTTGAGGGAGGGTGTTAAACGTTATATTAGGTAGTGAGCTTTAGTCCCACATCGGGTAGAATAATAGAGAGAGGGGTCAGCCTCTCCTATATATATGTAGTCTTTCTCCACCAATGAGTACATCCCATCATTCTAATTATACACGGACCCTGAAGGCAGGGGGCTTGGTGGGCTATGTGAATGGCCAAACCAAGGCACCTGAAGATCACTCCTCACGGGAGTTTGCTGTTTGGGAAATCATCAACAATGTGGTAGTTGGATGGTTGACAGCCTCATTGACAGACCAAAGTGTCGGACAACGTGGAAGCTATGGAGGGTGCTAGTGACATTTGGATGACGCTGAGAGACATGTACTCGGGGTCGGACAACCCCATAAGGGTCTTCCAACTGCAGGATGAACTTGACAAGGTGGTCCAAGAAGATCACATCATCTTTTAGTATGCGGCTGTGCTAAAGAAGTATTGGTCAGATCTCGACCACTATGATCCCATTGGCGTGGAAGATGAGCAAGTGGAACCGGCATTTATGAAACATTATCAGAAGTTCATGGAGTATGTCTCGCGACAAAGGATGATGAAGTTCTTGAAGGGGCTTAACCCAGCATTCGAGTAGAGGATGAATGTCTTACTTGTACAGCCTAGGTTGCCATCACTGGAGAAGGTCATAGCTGCTATGGCACAAGAAGAGGCACGGCTGAAGCTGATGCCAAGCACCACTAGTTCTCTGGGGGTTAAATCAGCTTTAGCAGTTTTTAACCCGAACTCCCTCCGAGGGAGAGGGTGTTACAACTGTAGAGATCCTGGACACTTCAACAGATTCTATACGAAACCTCTAAGAGGCCAGTCCAGTAGCTACGAACGCAGCCGTGGAAGGCGTACTGGTGGCAGAGGAAGCTATGCCAGTGGCAAGGGTGATTATTCTGGGGACACAAGGCAAATTTTGCAGAAGGAAGAAATGAGAGTCAGTCGTCCGATGTGACCCCTAGTGAGAGGAAAATGCTAAAGATGTGAAGGAGCATGAAGCTTAGAACTAGCAACAGTCGAGCCAACACCGTTGGGGCATCGATTCCAACCACCTCCGGAGGTAACATCACCTACTATGTCCATACAAGCACAGGTATATCTGCTCATGCCCTTACATCTTGCCACAGATCAGGAAGTCTAAATTGGATAGTTGACTCTGGAACATCCCGCCATGTCACGGGGGCCCATAATGAGTTCCAGGATTACACTCACATGGCGACACCTAAAAGGATTCAGATTGCTAATGGTACTGCTAGATCCATTGTGGGTACAGGCACGATTAAATGTACCCCTTCTATGACTCTTACTGATGTCTTGCATGCTCCATCTTTTCATGTTAATCTATTATCCATTAGTGTCATTGTTTTTCAACTTATTTGCGATATTTTTTTGACATTCCTAAGATAATTTTTCTGGAGAAGAGAACGGGGAGACGGTTGGAAACTGGCACTTGGCATAAAGGGCTATGGTACTTGGACAGGGATTGACTGGATGCAGCACTGGCATCACTGGTGGATGAAGCACGTCGGAGGAGACGCTAAGGACTGTGGAAGCAGAACTACTACTTCAACATCAGCGCATGGGACACTCTTCATTTAGTCTACTGAGTCGGATGTATCACTCTATGTATCAGAAGGCTGATAAACATAAGTTAGTTTGTGATGCTTGTGAATTAGGAAACATACCATAAGCTATTTTGTGAGTTCGAAAAATAGAAGTTTGTCCTCTTTTGATATGATACACTCTGATATATGGAGACCTTGTCCTACAACTGTTGTTAATGGCTTTAAGTGGTTTGTCATATTTATTGATTGCTACACTCGTGTCACCTGGGTGTACCTAATGAAGAGTAAGAGTGATGTATTTGTATGCTTTCAAGATTTTTATCGCATGGTCACAACGCAGTACAGTGCTAATGTAAAGATTTTGAGATCTGATAATGGGGACAGAATACACCAACAAGGCTCTTGAAGAGTATTTGTCAGCCCATGGGATACATCATCAGACTTCATGCGTCTACACACCAGCACAGAATGGTGTGGCAGAGCGGAAAAACGGGCACATATTGGAAGTGGCACGGTCGATGATATTTGCTATGAATGTCCCTAAACACTTGTGGGGGCATACCGTGTTGATGGCTGCATATCTCATCAACAGGATGCCCTCTCAGGTGTTAGGATGGAAGACACCATTTAAGATGCTTACAGGTGAGAACAAGTACATTGTTCCCCAAAAGTGTTTGGATGTGTATGCTTTGTGAAGGATAATAGGCCTGTTGTGGAAAAGTTGGATCCTCGGGCAGTGAAGTGCGTCTTTGTCGGCTACTCGGGGACTCAGAAGAGATATTCTTGCTAGAGTCATGTGGAGCGAAGGCTCTTTGTGAGCATGGACGTTACATTCAGAAATATGGAACCATACTACCACAATGGTTCCGGTGAAGGCTCCACATTTGATAACACACCTAACACAGGAGGTGTTAGGAGTGAGGGGGAGATGAACCCGAGCGTGATTGTCGAGTCAGTTCCATGTCCGATGATGGAAGTTGGTCCAAGGGAACAAGGGAGAGATAGCGAGAGTGAGAAAAGCGATGATACACACAATCAGGAGGAAGAAAGTGATGCTACAGAGTTAGGGAAGGAACAGTATGCTCCAGTGCAGGGGGAGGAACAGCCTTCAGAACAACCAACAGCTCAAGGAGAGCTCCAGGTCTACACGAGGAGAAAGCAGCGGTCCACTACTACTGTACCTAATGTCCCTATTGTGCCATGGCCCTCGCCTAATCCTACCCCAACTATTGAAGATGCACCCGCACTAGATCCCTCTGATTCGGATGTGGATCCCTCTGATTCGGATGGTATCGTCCCTCCTTCACTATCTCATATTCTCTTAAAGAACTTAAAGAGATCTTCTCGCAGCAATACGGGAAGATCCCCTAATCGTTATGGTCATGAACATGGCATTGTCCATTTCTTATCCTACTCTAACCTATCCCCTATTTATGGAGCATTCATTGCATCGTTAGACACCACCTCTTTGCCTAAGTGTTGGCAGGAAGCGAAGGAAGATCCGAGATGAAAAGCTGCAATGTTGGAGGAACTTGGGACACTCGAAAAAAATTGGACATGGAACTTGTTCCATTACCTAAAGGAAAGAGAGCAGTTGAATGCAAATGGGTCTTCACAGTAAAGAATATGCCAGAAGGAAAGGTGGAGCAATAAAAGGCAAGATTGGTAGCAAAAGGATTCACTCAGTCCTATGGCATCGACTATGATGAGACATTTGCTCCGGTAGCAAAGATGAGCACTGTGAGAACCCTGGTCTCCCTTGCAGCAAACCATGGGTAGCAGCTTCATCAATTGGATGTGAAGAATTGACTTTCTTCATGGGGATCTGCACGAGGAAGTATACATGGAGACGCACCCAAGGTTTTGCACGAAGCAGTCGACAGGAAAGGTGTGCAAGCTGAAGAAATCACTGTATGGACTCGAGTAAACTCCTTGGGCTGGTTTGAGAGATTCATGAAAGCTGTCACAGGCATGGGGTATAGCCAGATCACACGATCTTCTTCCGGCATGCGAGAGGCCACGTCACCATACTTGCAGTATATGTAGATGATATAGTTATCACAGGTGATGAGGAGGAGATCACCCAGCTGAAGTCAAAACTTGCCAAAGAATTTGAAGTGAAGGACTTGGGAATGATAAGGTATTTTCTCGGGATCGAGGTGGCTCGAGGAAGAGATGAGATCGTCCTCTCAGAGGAAGTATGTACTAGACTTGCTCACAGAGACGGGTAGGTTGGGGTATCGATCGGCAGTCACTCCAATCGATCAAAGATATAAGTTAGGTGCAGAGACAGGAGAGCCTTTTAATCTGAGAGAGATCAGAAACTAGTAGGCCGATTGATTTATCTAGGCCACACTTGCCCTGGTATCTCATTTGTTGTGAGTATAGTGAGTCGCTACATGCATGATTCAAGGAATGGCCATATGAATGCAGTTTTTTACATTTTGAGATATCTGAAGGGGGGCCCTGGAAGAGGGCTATGGTTCAAGAACAACGGATACCTAGGTGTTAAGGGATACTGCGATGCAGATTGGACAAGCTGCATGGACGACAGAAGGTCTACCTCAGGGTACCGTGTCTTTGTAGGGGATAACCTAGTCTCTTGGAGAAGCAAGAAACAGTCTGTGGTAGCACGATCGACCGCTGAATCAGAGTAAAGAGCTATTGCTCTATGAGTGTCAGAGTTGTTGTGGGTAAAAGCACTGCTGAAAGAGTTGAAGTTAGACCAAGAAGCACCATTGCGCCTTCTGAGTGACAGTCAAGCTGCACTTAGTATAGCTAATAATCCAGTTCAGCATGACAGAACGAAGCATATCGAGATCGATCGATTCTTCATCAAAGAGAAGTTAGAGAACGGAATATTGAAGCTCGATCATGTTCGCTCAGAAGAATAAGTCGCAGATTGAATATTGAAGCTCGATCATGTTCGCTCAGAAGAACAAGTCGCAGATTGAATATTGAAGCTCGATCATGTTCGCTCAGAAGAACAAGTCGCAGATTGTCTTACTAAGGGTCTTAGTTCCTTGAGTCTTTCTAAACTATGTAACAAGATGAGGATGATTGATATATATCGTCCATCTTGAGAGGAAGTGTTGAGAACCGGGGACTAAACTATAATATTCCATCTTAGAAGGATGTTAAGTATAAAAGGACCAAGGGGTATTTATACCCTCTTTTTCATTAATAAACATAATTTTACTTTGGTCCAATATCTTTTCAAGGAATTATGCAACACGAGAAAAGTTTAGTCCTACAAGTATCAAACAACTGTCGTTGAAAGTTGCATGTCCCAAGCCATTAAAAACTAGAAAACTGGTATCTTCGATTCTTAGTGACACAGGCTCCCGCTAGTGCAGAATCTCGGGAGGGTCGAGTGTATATACTTTACCCCCTATTAATGGAAATGCTATTTCTGATATTTGAACCTACATCCTCCAAGATGCAACTGCCAAGCCTTACTGTCACACCAGACATCGCCCTCTCATTGTAGAAGTCATTTGAAAACTTCTGCTTCAGGGCCCTACATTTTCTAATTTAGTAAAAGGAACAAGGTCACCATTAAGGAAAATATAGTAAAAGGGATGGGCTAATGGTGCAGACGCCATCTACAATCCTTACCCGACTAGTTCTTGAGGTAAAGGATCAAGGTCAACGAAGGAAGGATGAAAAGATATGAAGCAGGCAATCCAAGAAAAAGTTTTGTGTCGATTCCGAACTTGCCAGAATGGCAGAATATACGTTTCATGCCCAAGTATCATGTTTGTAACTAGTTATCTCCGTGCCTCCGGCGCTTCTTGATAAACCATCCCATGCCTCCGGCACTCCTTGGTAAATCGGTTTTTAAAATTGCTTATCATTTATATGTGCCTCGCCATCCCTTCATAAATCGGTTTTTGAATTATCATTTCTATCATTTAATAATAATATCTTTAACATTATTGACTTACGGTGACACTTCTTTAGATAACATATACACTTGTTGGGAAAGACTGCTCTGTTTTAATCGTGGCATTTTTATTTTGTTGGCAATTCTCGTATCTTTTAATCATGGGCGTTCTTTATTCTCTTATATTTTGTCACTAAATACAACTATATTTTGTGATACAGATACTAGTTAGTATCACGCCATCTCGTCATATCTTTGTACACATGCAAGATAGTTTCCAAAAGTTATGTTTCTCAGGTAAATAAAAAGAATTAGTCACGAACCACGACATGTCTTTGATCATAGAAATTGGATTCTCGTGTTGGCAATGCAGTCCATAAAAAGAATGGGGTTGCATGAGATATTGGCTACGAGAAATTATCAATCTCTCTTCCCTTTCTTTGTATAGGTTGCATTGCGAAGCACGAGATATTGGCTGCTGGGAATTCAAATCCTTGTCCATATCCGTGCAACATAGTTTCAAAAAGTTATCTTATTTCTCAAATTAATAAAATAAAACAGTGTTGTAGATGTTGGCCTCGATTTTTGGGGGGAAACGCCACATACAGGACTAAAATGTCTTTTATGGTGTTTTGTAAAAAAATAAACTGACATTTATGCATTTTCTGACATGTCGGCCAATGTCGTTATTTACATAAGTTGGGCGACATTTGAAGAACCAAGTAAGGCTCCACTCCGGTTACTCCACGATCCACTCTCACTAGGTATACACCGTACTAAAATTACTTATTCTTAAATTACTCGATATTTGTATTGTGTGTTTGATGTATATTGAACATTTAGGTTATATAATGTATACAATATTACCTATTTGATATCCAACATATTAAAATGTCCCCGATATGTTCTAGACGTTTGATATTAAAAATTCCATCCCGACATGCGACATCTACAACTTTGATAAAAACTATATGAAAACATATATTAAAGCAAGTCAAAATTTAAATTTTCCACAACTATTCAATTCCACATGTTATAATAATTAAACCTGTAATCTGGTTTTGTAGGTTCGTCCCCGAAAACAGTTTTCGCAAAAGCACCCCCTTCCATCAATGCAACAGGAGTCAAGTTCACCCTATCAGTAACATCTCCAACAGCCCAGATGTTGTCCACTGATGTACGGGAGTACTCATCAACCTGGTGAAGTTAAAATTGTGATTAAGATAATGATATATTTCTTGAGAATTGCATAATATAGCAACAATCTAACCAACACGAGAACTTACCAGTATTGCACCACCCTTAGCCAACTTTACTCCAACCTCCTCCAGCCCCAAATTCTATAGTACAAGGAGATAAATAACATAATAATTTCAATACTTGGAAAGAAGAATTCCTTATCGTATATAAATTAGATTATAAAATGCAAGGCTCAAACGCTAACAAACCTTTGTGTTAGGCCTTCGACCAGTTGCAAACATCACATGTGAGAAGCCAGAGCTAGTTCCTTTGTTGGTTTTTAATGACAGCGAACCATCTGCAGATTTAACAATTGCCTGAGGAGACTCCTCCGAGTGAAACTCAATACCCCTTAAGGACATCTGCTCAGCCACAAAGTCTCTAATCTGCAGGAGCCTAAAAGTGAGAACATATTCCATATTCTTCCAGTGAAGAAGTATATAAGGTCATATATTACCTAAGCTAGGTCAAAGGGCAGCTTATAACCACTCAATATGTAACCCCAAGGATGATTTTACCATTCATTACAATCTCCACATCTTAAAAAGTACATGTATAAAATTTATATTATAGTATTCTATATCTCTAGTGTGAAAATAGATTGGTCATTTGTTTTATGGTTGAAAACCCCATTAAAATGGACTCACGATCCATGGGTTAGAGATCTCCAAACCACATGTTCTCAATCCACAAATATTATAAAACATGGAGATGTGGATGAACAGTGAGCAAATCGTCCCCGCTTACGAAACGTACAGATTCTTTATTGGGCTTCCACTGTCACTATGCTCCCGCTAATGCAGGTTCTGGAGAGGGTCAACATGTAGACAACCCTACACTCCCACTCCAACAATATATGAAAAGGTTATTCCGTAACTCTATCCTACATCATCCACGATGCAAGCACTAAGTCTTACCATTGCATCAAGGTGCAAACTCTTATTCTTATTTTAAGTATGTCAATATGTGAATATAAACATGGTCGTGTCCGGTGACTTCCTTACCTCCTCATCAAAACCTCTAAGAACTTTCTTTTGTCGGATGAACACATGAACATCACTTCCCAATCCATTAAAGATGCCCGCAAACTCCATAGCAATGTATCCACCCCCTACTATAGCAATCTTTTCGGGTTTGGTAGGCAAATCCAATGCAGCATCAGAGTCGATAGCATACTCCTTCCCAGGAATATCTGGAAAGAAAGGGCGTCCACCTACGGATATAAGTATGTGTTTGGCAGAGTATAGCTTACCATCCACGTCAACCGTATGCGGATCAACAATCTGCAATATCAAATCAAAACAACTGAACCTTAAACTTCTGGAGAGAAAAAAAAAAAGTCAATTTAGAGTAAAATATGGTTTTGATAATAGTTTCATCATTTCTACAAGGCGTACACTAAGAATAAAAAAAAAATTGATACCATAACCAGAGTTATGAAGTTTTAACAATATCATATGACTGTCAAAATTCCGTCAATGAACGTAACAGGATAGTGACATGGACTAGTTGACTTCTGTCTGTATATAAGAAAACATTTAGTAAACTGAGCATTTAAATTGTTTCCAAAGACAGCTCCAAAACATCATTTAGCTGCCTTCTTTGACTGATTTTACTCGGATGTATGACATTGTAAAAATAATCGTAACTTCGGCTATGACATTGAAATTTATTTAACATTTTCCAATCTTTCTGAGGCCTTCGACCAATGTAACCCCGGCATTGTTCAAGATGTTCTTGTAATTTTATTTAACATTGAGTTGAGTTCCATATGTATATAAAAAGACATCTACAGAACTTTTCTTTTCTTTTCTTTCCTATGAGTATTTAAATTGTTTCTATACACAGCTTAGTAGACCACGACACCATTTAGCTGCGTTATTTGACAGACTTTACTTGGATGTATGTCATTGAAAAAGAAAATCGTAACTTTGGGCATAACATTGAAATTTATTTAACAAACAAACGTACAGAGAAATCCTAAGCAGAAGATCTAAGTACAATTTTTAATCTGGTTAGTGTGACGATGGACAAAGAGCGCTGTGGAGACTCCTTTACTCCGTTGACGGTCTGACGAGGGAATAAGGATGCTCTCTTCTCTTCTCTCTCTCTTGAGCTTGTGTGCACGTACGTAGCTCTCTCGGAGGGTATGGTCTCTCTCTGAAGCAGAAAAAGCCAGCCTTTGGGACGTCCAAGTTGCTCCTATTTATAGCCATCATGATGATGGATTATAGGTGCCGTATATGCTCATGTTTGGTGGCCGCAGGGGAGTCCTTCAACAGAATGCGGTTGCAACTGTAACCGCATGCAATGGACAGCTTGTCGCGTGGTCTTGGTTAAGATATGATGTTGACGAGAACTCGGAGTTGTTTTCAACCCGTAGTGTGCGTGACTTGGTCATCTGGACACGTAGTCAGCACTGATCGTGCAAGAAATCTTCTACAGTTGTAACAGAAAAGATCATGTAAATCGAGAGCCGCATAACGTCATGGCCGCATGGCGTCGTGGCCGCATATAGGCTCTAGCTTGGCCTTGGTCGGATGGACACTCTAGCCGCACGTCATTGTGGCAGCATACATGCTCCCGTCTGGCCTTTGGTCGGATGGACACTCTGGCCGCATGATGGCGAGACAGCATGGGTCTTGTAGTCGCATACGTGCTATCGTTTGGCCTTGGTCGGATGGACACTCTGGCCGCGTGACGGCGAGGCCGCATGGGTCTTGTAGCCGCATGCGTGCTCTCGTTTGGCCTTGGTCGGATGGACACTCTAGCCGCATAATGGCGAGACACATGGGTCTTGTAACCACACGCGTGCTCTCGTTTGGCCTTGGTCGGATGGACACTCTAGCCGCATGATGGCGAGGCCGCATGGGTCTTGTTGCCGCATGAGCACGTAGCGCATGCGCGTCTGACGATGCCATTAATGAGTTGACGTGACTTTTCGTCTTTTTCTGAGCCGCCGTCTTTACGAGTCTCGAAGCGTCTCAGGATGATGAGTGATGTGTCAGAAAGTCTGACAGACATCGAATGTTGTGTCGGGGGGGGGGGCCTTATACGGCCCCCATGTTCTGTTGTCGATCAGGCCGCATGTAGTGTACTATGTGGCTTCTAGATTCTTGGTTGATCAGGCCGCATGTGGATTCTCTGCGGCTTTGTTGTTCTTTTGAGGGGGCATGACATTTATGCGACCTGCATGATTTTTCATGCTTCTACAAGATCCCATAAAAAGTTTCCAAAATTGCAAGTTTGGAATACTTTGAATAAGAAGCATGGTTGAGCACTTTTAGCCGCATATGAAGGACATACCGCATAGTCTCGTCGCCGCATAGATGTTTCTGACAGGCTGTCAAATCTTTTATTAAATGAGGAGATTTGCTCGATCTTTTGACCACATTTTCTCGAAAATCTGGACCTATCTCTTGACGCGGGACTCGAGGAATCGGTTCCCGAGGAGATTAAAGAGGATCACGCGGATCTAGGTGTCAGGTTCCTCCCATTAATCGCTCGGTTTGTTACCTCGATCCCTTCATGCGGCTTTGAAGCCTATAAATAGGCGGTCAGGAGGAGAGAGAGAACTTTATTTCTTTGCTTCGTTTCTTCTTCCCTGTGAAGGATGCCAATGGATGCGGCTCTCCTTGCCAAGGCATTTGTCAGGAGCAGTCTTCATCCTCGGCTCCCTGATTTCGATGCTTTACTTGGAGGTAGGGGAGCACCGCGTTCTTCGTGTTGGGCCTCTATGGACACAGAGACACCAGTACACAGTCTTGCTGCGTGGATGAGAAATCATCTAGAACACGCGCAGACTCTTTACACAGCCTTGCCGCATGGATGAGAGATTATCGCGAATATGCGCGGGCTTTTCTCATGAGTCTATCGCATGGAAGGGTAACCATCCTACGCCAGTTAAGACACTGCCGAGTGAATGAAGGCTCGACCTGGACATGCGACAACCATGGCTCTGCCGCATGGATGGAGGCTCGACTCGACATGCGACCATCATGGATCTGCCGTATGGAAGACACCTCATGCGCCGACTAGGCTCTGCCGCATGGACTTCATATTTGTCTTTGTTTGCTAATGTCATATGTTTTCCTTGTGCAGACTTTGTTCTCTCTCGTGCTGCTCAAGATGGAGCATGAAAGGATATCATAACACCCGTTGTTCGGGGTGAAGATCAACCTTATGCGTCAGTTCGCCAAGAATTGATCCAGGAGACGAGAACAGTTCGCCAAGAACTAATTTAGGAGATGAGGACGAGCATCCTGCGCCATGCGCTGAGTTGTCCTTGTTCATACAGCGTGCTGGCTGTGTTTCTCCCCTTTATGCGACTTGCTACCGGCCAGGGGCCTGCGGTGTCGATGACAGGATTTGGATTAATTGTCATTCCTGTCGTCGTCCTTTCTGCATGATTGAAGAGCGCCTACTCCTACTCCTCCCTTGCTATCCATCAGTATGAATTTTTTTTCATATACCGAGATTTGCACTGTGGAGGGATGATCCAGAAAGCATTGAGTTCTGCTGCGGGCTCTGTTTGTGTCAGTAGCAACAACAGCTCGGAGGGGCGCCTGGATGGAGAAAATTTTGATTGTAGAATTTTCTATCACATGTACTCATGATTTTGAATATTAATGAAAACCCTTGAAATGTAACGGATTTTCATCGTATGTACTCAGATCTTGAATATTAATGACAAGTTTATCTTTTTTCCAGAACTTCTCTCATGTATATGTCTTGTTGTATGTTGTGGACTTTGGGTATTGTACTAGAGGTAATGTGGACGTAGTACAATACCGCAGTTGCCAAGGACATCCTACTTGGGGATCTTTGGTGGACCTATTACTTCCTGCGCACTTGAGTGTAAGTAATAGGTTTGAGACAAGCCATGCCAGAGGTAATATAGACGTGGCAGGTTTTGTGGACTTAACACCACTGGCGTACTTGGAGCTAAATACGGGTGATAAGTTAAGGTGACGACTGATGATAGTCGTAGGGAGAGGTTTGCTCAAAGGTAATATGGACATGGCAAACTCTCGGGGAGGATGTGAGGATGATAGTCCAGAGGTGACGTAGACGTGAGCTGATCGATAGTCATACCGAGAGGTTAGACACGATCCCAGTATTTTCTGTGGAAGGGAAAATGATACGAGCCAGAGGTAATAGGGACGTGGCTATTTTTCTTTAAATGGGTAAGGTGGGGAGCTCATAGCTCAGAGGTAATATGGACGTGAACTGTTTGCTTACATTGAGGACATACCGCTGGGAGATCTTCGGTGGACTTATTATTTCTTGCGCACGAGAATGCAAGTAATAAGTTCGAGACGGAACCCTATCAGAGATAATATGGACGTGATAGGTTTTGTGGAACCATTACTTCTGAGTGGAAGTAATAGGTTTGAGACAAGTCCTGCCAGAGGTAATATGGACGTGGCAGATTTTGTGGACTTAACACCGCTGGCGTACTTAGAGTTAAGTACGGGTGCTAAGTTGAGATAACCGATATCAGAGGTAATGCGGACATGATGATGGGTAGCCAAACCCGGAAGGTTTGCTCAGAGGTAATATGGACATGGCAAACTCGGCCGGGGAGAAATGTTGGGACGATAGCTCAGAGATAATATGGACGTGAACCAATGTCCGAAAAACTCACTGAGTGATTTGCTAAATGTGGTCTATCCGAAAATGTAGATAGACCAGAAGGTTACTCCGTTGGGGAGATTGTTAGGCCGATAGCTCAGAGGTAACATAGACATGGCTAGCGTCTAACGAGACTGGTTTGGGTGGTCCCTACAGGAGAGTGCAGGTGGACCTGAGAACTGCTCCGCTGGGGAGCTTTTGAGAATCCATTATCCGTTGCGTATCCAGGACTCCTGAATACAGATAATGGCATTTACAATGATTTGTATAGAAAAAAGGCAATGTCGTACATAGGCACTCGCTAGGGATGAAGAACCAAGAGTGTAAACACCGTACATCTTGGTTGTCCTGATGTGGATAAGTACCAGCCTAGCCTTAGACATAGTATTTTTTCAGGAACTTGCCGTTGATGGGCATCATGAGTAAGTCGCCATTGGGTTTCACCAGTCGGTAGGCGCCGTTGGAGAATACAGATTCTACGATGAACGGGCATTCCCATTTGGGTTGGAACTTGTCGACCGTCTTATGGGTCATAACCATCAGCCTTCTTACTGTCAGGACGAGGTCACCCACTTGGTAAGTCCTCTTCTTGACCCGTTTGTTGAAGGCTCCCGCGAGGCGCGCTTGGTATAGCTCAATGCGTTGTTAAGCTAAGAGACGCTTCTCGTTGAGTGCTTCTGACTCTTGTAGCCGTCGGCGGTGATTGTCGTTGACGGTTAATTGGTTGGAGAGAGCCACTCGGAGCGGGGGAATTTAGATCTCGAGAGGGAGGACCGCTTCGCTCCCGTAGACCAAGGAGAATGGCATGCTGCCAGTAGGTGTCCGGACCGTGGTGCGGTAGATCCAAAGACATTCACCCAGCTTCCCATTCCAGTCGCGCTTGTTGGATGACACGAACTTTTTGAGTAGCTTTATGATGGTCTTGTTGAATGCTTCCGCCAGACCATTTGCTGCTGGGTTGTACGCCATTGAGGCTATATTCTGAATTCGATTTTTGTCACAAAATAGATAAAAAACATGACTTGCAAACCGGGACCATTGTCATGGATGATCCTTCGTGGCAAGTCGAAGCGGTATATAACGTGATGCCTGGCAAAGCTGATCACGTTTGATGTTTTGACTTCAGCGAGTGGTACGGCTTCCACCCACTTGGAGAAGTAGTCGGTAATAGTGAGGATAAACCGATGTCCCTTAGATGAAGCGGACTGATCGGTCCTATGATGTCCATGCCCCAGGCTTCGAACGGCCAAGACGCAACGGTTGGGTGTAGGAACTCCGAGGGTTGATGGATGAAGTCTGCGTGGATTTGACACGCTTGGCACTTCCTTGCGTAGTCAACGGTGTCTGCTACCATTGTCAGCCAATAGTAACCCATTCTCCGGAGATGGTCATGTAGCTTGGGTCCGAACTGATGGGCATCGAACACCCCATTGTGAGCCTCGGGAAGAGCCTGCTTCACTTCTGCATTCGATAGGCATCGTAACAGAAGACCGTCATAGGAGCGACGATACAGTATTTTAGTAGCGTATCGTAATAGAACCGGAGGGAACGTCTCCTGATTGAAGTGGCTTCCTTTGGGTTCTCGGAGAGAATTCCATAGACTACGTAGTCGATGAATGGGAGTCTCCAATCTTGTGAATCGGTGCTCGTCTCTACTGAGTAGCTTATGTCACGTCCCAATTTTCGCTAAATCGATAATCGTCTCCCGGGAGTGATGTCGTGCGAGCGTAAGGCGCGCCCGCACAAGACCTAGGCATAATGATATACTTTAGAAACATATGCAACAGAGTACGCAACTGAGATATCACACATTGAATGTAGAAAAGCTCTCTTTATTGATAATGAACATCTTGTTACAGACTCTTGACTCAAAAGTAAAAATGATGTCGCGCGGACTTACACCATGGACGCAAAATGTTATAGTCGATCCATACATTACATCCCTTACTAATATTTCAAAAGAACAAACAACATTGGGTGCGTATTAGCACCATCGCCTTGGAGCTTCAAAAGGGTATGTGCGAGCTCCTTGAGATTTTGTACTTTGCGCTCCAAAAAGTCGCGAACGCGAACGCAAATCCGATCAGTGAAAGGTTTGGGGGGAGGAAAGCTTCAGCTCCCCGTCGTGTCGCCTTGGCTCGGGAAACCTGCTGCAACGAGGGTCAGTACTTCGAAAATTACCAGTGAGGACAAGCTAACCCAACTCACCAAATCGACATAGTATTCATATGAACATGCAAAATTATCATTATGTAGTCTTTCTATCTTGTCCTAGATCAAGTTACAAGCAATTCATAGAAGCAAATGACACAACGAAATGTGTCACCGTTCGGTGATTTTTTATCCGCACCGTTCAGATACCGCATGTACACAACTTACCATGACCTTCCCTGCCACGAAGACATAGTTAGTTTGCACAGTTTAAATCTACATACGAATCACTGTCTTGACTAGCCATCATGGACTATAGTCTGGGTAGACGGCGATGCTTGCAGCGCAGGTAGCGAGCCCCGCTACAAACTCCCGCCTCACCCGTGCTAAGTTGCTAGCACGACTAATCGTTGTTCCGCCCGGGACGAATCGGCCCCGGTACCCCAGCGACCGTTCACAGGAGCCATATACCTTGTGCACAAGTTGTCCTTGACTATTGACGATCTAAATACTAAGTTAACATACGAAGCATTTCAATACATCAACATGAACATAACTACTTTAGCACAATGCGATGGCATAGTCTACTAGCTGATATGATCAAATCACAAGTTATGTACTACCCATTGAAAGTTATAGATCAATAAGTTCTAGCTACAACTGAACACAAAATAGATACATGTATAGCGGACAAACACGCAACAATATGTATAGGAAAGTTTATGTGACAAGCATTAAGTGTTTCAAGTCTACTTCTTTTTATCTTGACTCAATTTTATTATTTTGGTATCGTTAATCGGAACGCACAAACGAGTCAGATTATTAGGAATGAATACTTGAAAGAAGGGCGCAAATCGGAATTAAGGCCACTCACTTAGTTGGTGAATCGGGGGAGAGAAATGGGAGATCTTCAAGACTCCGCGTGCGCATCGCCTACACGATCACCTGCCCGCACCAACAGATGATCAATATCTCGTGCCTCGGTCTCCAAGGGTTCGATACGAAATACGAAATTCAAAGAACGAAGACAATGAAATCCATCGAAATCGTTCAAGAAAACGCAAGTCACAAAACCAACAAGAAAGCAACCAAGCGGCATCAAAAACGAGCAATGAAACCAGCGCAACAGAAAGGCCCCTCTCGACTCTTGCCGCCGAGTCCTTCCTTGAGGCACGATCCGCTGAATGTGGTACATGATTCCGAAGAAATCAATCCATAACAAGGAAAGGATCTTGATTCAATCTGTTCCGATCGAACAATACCAAGTATTTCTTAGCCGCGCTCCCCGAATAGGGGGAACAGGGCACTACATCTTAACCAACTAATAATAAGTTGCGTCCTCAAAACTTAGGAATATAACCTACCCCTAAGGAATAATGAGGGAAACTTTTCCTTCATGTCCGATTCGAGTTCCCAGGTCGACTCCTCGAGCGCTTGATTCCGCCAAAAAATGCGCACAAGCGAGACTGTACGATTCTGTAACTGCTTCTCTTTCCGATCCAAGATCTGAACGAGCTCTTCGACGTACGACAAGTCTGCCTGCAGATCCAGCTGACCAAAATCTACCACGTGGTTCGGGTCGAGCACATACTTCCTAAGTTGTGACACATGAAAAATATCATACACGTTTGACAGGACTGGTGGTAATTCAAATTGATAGGCAACTGCAGTGACTCGCTTGAGGACTACGAACGGGCCAACGAATCTCGGACTTAACTTCCCCTTTACTCCGAATCTCATAACTCCTCACATGGGCGAGACCTTCAAAAACACATGGTCACCTTCGAAGAACTCAAGGGGTCGACGACGAATGTCGGCATAACTCTTTTGTCGGCTTTGTGCTACTTTTAGTCGCTCTCGGAACAACCGAACATTTTGGACTGTTTGTTCAACTAGTTCCAGCCCAAGGATTTGACGCTCCCCAACTTCATCCCAGCAGATCGGTGACCTACACTTCCGCCGATACAAAGCCTCGTACGGAGCCATTTGAATGTTGGACTGATAATTGTTGTTGTATGCAAATTCGGCCAACGGTAGGTGGACGTCCCAACTTGACTTTGAATCGATTGCACAGAGACGCAACATGTCTTCGAGTACCTGATTCACCCGCTCTGTTTGGCCATCGGTTTGAGGATGGTAGGCTGAGCTGAACTTCAACTTGGTCCCCATCGCTAACTAAAGGCTCTCCCAAAAACGTGATAGGAATCGTCCATCCCGATCTGACACTATAGAAACCGGTGCAGCCGAACTATCTCATCAAGGTAGGTCTGGACGAGGCGATCGATGCTCCAAGTAACTTTAATGGCAATGAAGTGCGCTGACTTTGTTAACCGGTCGACGATAACCCAGACTGCGTCATTCCCCCGTTGCGTCTTTGGCAAGACAACAATGAAGTCCATGCTTATGTGTTCCCATTTCCATTCCGGAATAGCAAAATTATGCATCTCTCCGCCAGGTCTCTGATGTTCTGCTTTCACCCTCTGACAGGTTATGCATTGCGACACGAAGTGCGCCACATCTCTCTTCATGCCGTGCCACCAGAAAATAGTGCGAAGATCTTTATAAATCTTCGTGCTCCCAGGATGGACTGTATAGGCTGCATAGTGAGCTTCCGCAAGGATCTCCTTTCTGAGTTCTGCGTCGTTGGGGACGTATAGCCTTCCCTTCACTCGCAACACTCCATTATCATCTACTGCAAAGTCCTTCGCCTTCTCCGCTAGAATCTGCTCGCGCATTTTCCTTAGGAATGGATCGTCCCTCTGAGTAGATGTGACTTTCTCTAACAGGTTGGGTACAAATCGCATCTGAGCAACTCGCGCGCCACGATATCGAATTCGGAGTTCAATGTCCATTTCCTCAAAGTCTCTTTGTAACCTGCGATCAACGGACAGGGATCCCGCAAACACTCGACTCAACGCATCCGCTACAACATTTTCTTTGCCAGGTGTGTAGTCGATCGTCAAGTCATAGTCTTTGATCAATTCTAGCCAACACCAGTGCCGTAGGTTAAGGTCTGTTTGGGTGAATAGGTACTTCAAGCTTTTGTGATCAGTGTAAATTCGGCAAGCCACTCCATAGAGGTAGTGTCGCCACAATTTTAGCGCGAACACAATTGCCGCTAGTTCCAGGTCATGTGTAGGATAATTTTTCTCGTATTTTTTTAGTTGTCTGGATGAGTAGACTATCACCCTGTCCTGCTGCATGAGTACACACCCCAAGCCCTGACCTGACGCTTCGCTGAATATTTGGAATCCCGAGGTCTCGTCTGGTAGTGCAAGTAGCGGAGCAGAGGTGAGGCGTTGCTTTAACTCTTCAAACGAGGCTTCGCAGTCGGCGGACCACTCGAATACGACTCCCTTCTGTGTGTGAGGCGAGTCAGAGGTGATGCTAACTTGGAAAAGTCTTTCACGAAACGCATGTAGTAGCCCGCTAGCCCGAGGAAGCTTTGAATCTCACTGACGGATGCAGACCGCTTCCCCTCGCGATGGCTTCAACTTTCTTTGGATCGACCGAAATGCCTTCCGCATAAATGATGTATCCGAGGAAAGATACACTGCTCAGTCAGAACTCGCACTAACTCAGTTTTACGTATAGCTTGTAGTCTCGAAGAGTCTGTAGCACGGTCCGCAAGTGTTCTGCATGTTCCTCCCTGTTCTTCGAGTACACCAAGATATCGTCAATGAACACTACTACAAACTTGTCGAGATATGGCCGGAACACACGATCCATTAAGTCCATAAAGGCGGCAGGGCATTGGTCAGTCCAAATAGAATTACCAAAAACTCATAGTGGCCGTAGCGGGTGCGAAACGCTGACTTCGGCACATCGTCTGGCTTGATCTTGAGCTGATGGTAACCCGAGCGAAGATCAATTTTTGAAAATACCGTCGCACCTTGTAGTTGATCAAAGAGGTCATCGATCCTGAAAAGGGGATACTTGTTTCGAACAGTGGTCTTATTCAATTCACGATAGTCGATGCAGAGCCACATCGAGCCATCATTTTTCTTCACAAACAATACAGGCGTGCCCAATAGAGACGCTAGGACGAATATACCCATGATCTAACAATTCTTGTAACTGGACCTTTAACTCTTTTAGTTCTGCCGGACCATTCGATACGGAGCTTTGGAAATCGACCGAGTCTCTGGAAATGTATCAATAGTGAACTCTATCTCTCGGTCGGACGGCATGTCGGACAACTCATCTGGTAACACATCAGAAAAATCCGCCACAACGGAAGTAGACTCTACGTTTGCGCAATCTCGCTGTCTCGAACGGACGCCAAGTACCCTTCACAGCCGGAATATATCATCCGCCGAGCAGACATTATAGAGATCACCATGCAGGCATTCGGCGCTCTCGACGGTGGACTGCACGCATAGCAAAATTCGATCTCGTCAGGTAGACGAAACATAACTTTCTTTTTCGCACAATCAATGGTAGTCGAGCAAGCGCCAAGCCAATCCATCCCCAGAATGATGTCGTAGTCCATGATGTCTAAGACTATCGCATCAAGTGATAATTTTTTTCCTCCGATGCAAATGTTACCTTCACGACAAACTAAGTGAGCGGGCAAATCCACGTCCGATGGAATACTGACGCTAAGGTTTAGGCCTAGTGGTGTCATAAGAAATGTGTTCTCGACGGCAAAATCTGCCGCAATGAAACTATGTGTGGCACCAGAATCAAACAATACTCGAGCATGTACATTATTGAAAAGTAATATACCTGACACCACCGTGTTTGATGCGAACGCCTCTTCCCGAGTCAGAGCATAGATCCGGCCTTGAGCGTTCTGTGGTGCCGTCTGGTTCGCACGAGGTGCTTGACCCTGATTCTGAGGTGGACGATGTTGTTGCTGTGGACGGCGCGGAGGGGGATCATTGGGGCGATCCCGACAATCGCGAGCAACGTGGCCAAACTTACCACAAACGAAACATCCCCCTTTTAGAATACGACAGTCGTTGATATGGTGTCCTGGCCTGTGGCAGTAGGCACAAGGTGGCCCTTGGTTCTTCCCTAGATCATGGTCCTGAGAGCCGTCGTTATTGTGGCACTTGTGCGCATTGTTACCACGTATTGCTAGGGCGCTTGTGATGGAAATTTTGCACACCGCCGGTGCGAACTAGGGGGTACTGCGACTCTAGGGAGGGGGCGTGGTTTAGAGACTCTGGCATGGTACGGTACTGAGGGACGACGACGTGGGCACGAATAGAATGTCGCAGTCCTATTTCAAATCTTCGAGCTCGACTTTTGGCGTCACAAAGATGAGACTTAACAAATTTTGCAAGCCTGTTGAATTCTGCGACGTACTGCCACACTGTCATATTTTCTTGTTGAATGTGTAAATTCGTCTTCCTTCTCGCAACGGACAGCGGGTGGAAGGTACTCCTCTTCGAAGGCTTTACGTAATACAGACCAAGAAATAGTCTTATCATCTTCACTCAAGATAGCTTGTTTGTGAACATCCCACCAATCATGTGCATTTAAACGGAGCTGAAGTTGAGCGCAAGCAACTCTCTTCGTCTCATCCATGCGAAGCACTTCAAAGTGGTCATCTAGCTCAACCAGCCAATCCAACAACACGGAGGGGTCCTCAGTCCCTTTGAAGGTAGCATGACACATCTTCTTAAACTCTGATATTTGAAGGATGGAACCCTTCTCATCTGAGGACGGAGGTTCCTGAGAGCCCTAAAGTCCCGCAGTCTCGGCTACAACTGCTACTGTCGCGGCGGCCGTTGATGCAGAATGGTTGTTGGCGACGAGCGTCGTCACAATCGTTTGCAAGGTATCAATTTGCTTATGTTGTGCCTCGGCCTGAGTCCGTTGCGCCTGAAATTGAGCCTCAATCCGGGACTTGAATTGGCTTTGACGTAGTTCCGCCTGCCTCGCTGCGTTTCCATCAAGCGCATCATTCGCTCGAACGAATCAACAGAGGGCGCGGCTGCTTGACTTCCCGAGCTGCCCGAAGTGCCGGAACTGCTCTCTTCCACCTGCGCACTACCTGCGCTTGTGCGTCCGGCTCTGATGTCGTTCCTTGAAAGAAAAGTAACTTACATCAGTCTCAAAACATATTATGGACTCACTGTATGGAACGCATCTCATTTTGGTCAAGCGAATTCAAGAGTTCAACTATGAGGGACAGAGTCGTTTCAAGAAAACTCTTCTGACACGAAGGTCAAAGGATCTGAAGCCATGCTCATATACCAAATATGCCACGTTCCGATTTCCGCTAAATCGATAGTCGTCCCCTGGCGTGATGTCGTGCTAGCGTAAGGCGCGCCCGCACAAGACCTAGACATAATGATATACTTTAGAAACATATGCAACAGAGTACGCAACTGAGATATCACACATTGGAATATAGAAAAGTTCTCTTTATTGATAATGAACATCTTGTTACAGACTCTTGACTCAAAAAGTAAAAAGGATGTCGCACGGCATTACACCATGAACGCAAAATGAGTAGCCGATCCATACATTACATCCCTTACTAATATTTCAAAAGAGCAAACCACCTTGGGTGTGTGTTAGCACCATCGGCTTAGAGCTTCAAAAGGGTATATGCGAGCTCCTTGAGATTTTGTACTTTGTGCTCCAAAAAGTCACGAACACGAACGCAAATCCGATCAGTAAAAGGTTGGGGGGAGGAAAACTTCAGCTCCTCGTCGCGTCGTCTTGGCTCGGGGAACATGCTGCAACGAGGGTCAGTACTTCGAAAAGTACCGGTAAGGGCGAGCTAACCAAACTCACCAAATCGACACAGTATTCATATGAACATGCAACATTATCATTATATAGTCTTTCTATCTTGCCCTAGATCAAGTTACAAGCAATTCATAGAAGTAAATGACATAACGAAATGTGCCACCGTTCAGTGACTTTTTACCTGCACTGTTCAGATACCACATGTACACAACTTACCATGACCTTCCCTGCCACGAAGTCATAGTTTGCACAGTTTAAATCTACATAAGGATCACCGTCTTAACTAGCCATCATGGACTATAGTCTGGGTAGACGATGATGCTTGCAGCGCAGGTAGCGAGCCCCGCTACAAACTCCTGCCTCACCCGTGCTAAGTTGCTAGCAAGACTAATCGTTGTTCCGCCAGGAACAAATCGGCCCCGGTGTCCCGGCGACCGTTCGCAGGAACCATATACCTTATGCACAAGTTGTCCATGACCATTGACGATCTAAACACTAAGTTAACATACGAAGCATTTCAAGACATAAACATAACTACTTTAGCACAGTGCGATGGCATAGTCTACTAGCTGATATGATCAAATCACAAGTTATGTACTACCCATTGAACAATTATAGATGAATAAGTTCTAGCTACAACTGAACACAAAATAGATACATGTATAGCGGGCAAGCACACAACAATATGATCGTATAGGAAAGTTTATGTGACAAGCATTAAGTGTTTCAAGTCTACTTCTTTTTATCTTGACTCAATTTTATTATTTTGGTATCGTTGATCGGAACGCACAAACGAGTCAGATTATTAGGAATGAAAACTTGGAAGAAGGGAGCAAATCGGAAGTAAGGCCACTCAGTTGGTGAATCGGGGGAGAGAGGGGAGATCTTCAAGACTTCGCTTGCGCGTCGCCTACACGATCACCTGCACGGACCAACATGATCAATATCTCCTGCCTCGGTCTCCAAGGGTTCGATACGAAATGTGAAATTCAAAGAACGAAGACAATGAAATCCATCGAAACGAAAACGCAAGTCACAAAACCAACAAGAAAGTAACCAAGCGACATCAAAAACGGAGAAAGAAACCAGCGCAACGGAAAGGCCCCTCTCGACTGTGCCGCCGAGTCCTTCCTTGAGGCACGATCCGCTGAATGTGGGACCTGATTCCGAAGAAACCAATCCATAACGAGGAAAGGATCTTGATTCAATCTGTCCCGATCGAACGATACCAAGTATTTATTAGCCGCGCTCCCCGAATAGGGGAACGGGGCACTACAGCTTAGGCACAGGCAAAGGTTCTTTGGGCAGACCAGCTCTTGACCAACCACGGTGATCAGTTCATGAATATTTACTGGAACAGCTAAAGAGGCTGCAAGGCCAGCCAGGACGTCAGCCTCGATATTTTGCAGCCGAGGGACGTGCTCTATGAAGAATCTCTCGAAGGTAGAGATTATCCCAAGCGCGACTTGGTGGTAGGGAATCAACTCTTCATTCCGGACTACGTACTTGTCTCGAACTTGATTGACTATCCGTTTGGAGTCGTCGTAGGCCTCCAAGTAGTCAACTCCTACCTGTTTGGCGAGTTGGAGACCAATGACGAGAGCGTTGTACTCTGCCACGTTGTTGGAGCATGGCTCTATGAGGGAGTAAGCGCGGTTTATGACCAGATCGTACGAAAAAATCAATAATATTCCGACGCCAGCGACAATATCGTCTTTTGGCCCTGTTCTTGAAGCACCGTCGAAGAACATTCGTCAAACGGCGTCTGCACTTGTGGTCATGTTTGAGTCTGCTACCTTGTCTAGAATCTCCTCGTAGAGCTTCGAGGTTGCCGGTACCGGGTGGGCTGCTAGAAAATCTGCCAACGCTTGACCTTTGACTGCCTTCTGTGGGACGAATACCATGTCATATGGTGACAGAAATATTGCCCATATGGCTAGGCGAGAGTTGAGTACTCCAGGTTTAGTCATAAGGACCCTGAGATGATTAACTCGTGAGATCACATAGACGATTTGTCCTGCCACATAATGCCAGATCTTCTGAATGGCGAAGACTAGAGCGAGGCACTCCTTCTCGATGGGGTTGTACCTGTGTTCTGCGCCGGCCATCATTTTACTGAGATAGTATATGGCTTGTTCGTGGCCTGCATCGCTTGTCTGAGCTAGCAGAGCGATGAGGGAGTGATCCATTGTCCGGACATATAGCAAGAAGGGTCTCCCCACAACGAGGGCCGGCCACCAATATTGGGGGATTCATAAGATACTCCTTGATGTCGTCGAAGGCGCACTGGCATTCTTCGTTCTAGACAAAGGAGACTCCATTCTTCATAAGCTGGGTGAATGGTTGACGTCTAGAGATGTTCGATATGAACCTCCTGATGTATGCCAGTCTTCCTTGAAGGTCATAAAGTTCTCTAAGGTGCTTCGGTGGGCGCATTTCAAGGATTGTTTTAGTCTTGTCAGGGTCTACGTGGATACCGTTCGAAGTTATGATAAAATCCAGGAACTTGCCGCTGGAGGCTCCTAGGAAAGGATTTAGTGGGATTCATCTTGAGCTGATGCGCACGCATGAGGTCGAACACAGTCTTCAAGTCCCGAAGGTGATTATCTTTGGGACGACTCTTGACGGCGATGTCATCAACGTAACACTCGACTGTCTTGCGTAGATGTTCACGGAAGATGGTACTCATAGCTCGCTGGTATGTAGCACCGGCGTTCTTCAGACCGAAGGGCATGACTATGTAGCAGTACACTCCTATCGGCGTTCGGAACGATGTATGCTTCTCGTCGTCAAAAGACATCTTGATTTGATTGTAGCCTGACAATCCGTCCATGAAGGACATATGCTCGAAGCCACAAGTGTTGTCGATTATTATGTCTGTGGTCGGAAGGAAAAACTCGTCCTTAGGGCAGGTCGCGTTTAGATCACGGAAATCAATGCAGATCCGGATCTTCCCGTTCTTTTTTACGACAGGCATGATGTTGGCTACCCAATCAAGATGTTGCACGTCGCGGACGAAGCCACTAGCTATCAGTTTGTTGACTTCAGCTTCGATGGCGTTCATGATGTCCGGCCGGAACCGTCGTTGCTGCTACTTGACCGGCTTAGCGTTCGGCAAGATGTTGAGTTTGTGGACCGCGATTTAGGGGTCCAGTCCCGACATGTCTTCGTAGCTCCAAGCAAAGACATCGATGTATTCCCTGACGAGCAATAGCAGGAATTTTCGATCCTCATCGGACACTCTTGCTGATGAAGATAGGTTTATGGGAGGATTCGTCGCCCATATTGACTTGTACGACTTCGTTCTCAGTAGGAGGTTCTCGTTGTTCGAACCACATCTCCCATTGCGCGTCTAGACGTTGGGCCCACGGTTCTACTTCAAAGAGTTCAGGTGGATCCTCGTCGTCTTCCTTAGGGTCAGCTGACACCATGTTGGCAGACAATGTTTATTTGAGCATCTTCCCAATACTGATGTCGGAGTCCCAAGAGGAAGTAACTCATCTTCTTCATCCGAGCCTTCAGGAGTTGTGGGAGACGTAACGTACCCTAAGCCATGCTTGGTCTTATGGTAGTAATTCTCGGGCTTCCCTGCAGGCAGGAGCTAACAGACGCAGAGGCAGCCGTCGTCCTTTGTCGTAGTTCAAGCCCTAGCGGCTTTCAGATCGCACCCCATCTTCTAGATGAGGTGCTTGGTTCGAGAACTGTACCGGTGAAATGGTATCTTTTCGGTATCGAGCTCTGGCTCAAGTTCCTCTGGGACGAAGTATTGGGGACTTTGTACTATGCCGAAGATGATGAGTTTGTCTTCCCTCTTCCTTGCTGGAACTATGAAGTAGGAGTTCTAACTGGCGAGAATCCGGTTGACTGCATAGGTGGTAGTCACATGTGTATGCAAGTATAGGCCCAGATCGTGCTCAAGGGATTATAGCGCGTTGAGATGTACAACATCCGAGTAGTTCAAAGA
Source organism: Iris macrosiphon (assembly GCA_036927795.1). Taxonomy (NCBI): domain Eukaryota; kingdom Viridiplantae; phylum Streptophyta; class Magnoliopsida; order Asparagales; family Iridaceae; genus Iris; species Iris macrosiphon. The sequence goes on from JAYESA010000012.1 coordinate 165,994,932, forward strand.
TAGCCCTTTATTGATGATATAAGGTATCTCGTCTTCCGGAATTACATCGTCGATAGAAAGGACGTTAGCATGAGCGGCTACGTACTCCTCCAGCTCGTCTTTCCCGAACTTTACCTCCAGTGCGAGCGATGGCTTCGAAGGTTTCCTGTGCAGCTTTACCACTAGAGGTTCGGAAGTCATAGGGAGTGCCGGAGTTTCCTTCAGCGGTCGAATCGGCCTACGGAGGCGAACGACCAAGGGTTCAGGAGCTTTCCTGGACAGTTTTACCATGAGGGGAGGGGCTGTGTCAAGAGCGCGTGCTTTGAGCTGGACCCTCAATGGCTCGTCCGATGTTGTCCCGGTTTCTGCCTCATCGTCGGCGTCATTGCAACATTCATCCTGGTGGACTTGTTTGTAGAGGATCGAGTCAGAGTAATAGGTCTCGACCCCTTTGAATGGATCAACGTCGGCAAATTTAGTCTTGACGACGTCGTGATCGTCCATGTACTTCAAGCACTGGTGCTAGATTGAGGGTACGATCATGTATTGATGTATCCATGGGCGTCCCAACATGACGTTGTAGGATACGTCTACGTCTATGACGTAGCAGGTGACCTCTATTTTCAGAGAGTCGATCTGGCACTTCAGGCGAATATTACCCAGAGGATAGCTCCTTCCTGCGTTGAAGCCACTGATGGCAGTGTTTGTTGCTGTCAGACGATGCATCGGGATGCCTAAGGTCTGAAGCAGACTCCGCGGGATGATGCTAATTGACGAACCGGAGTCGATATGCATTCGGTCCACCTTGATGGCGCCGATGTACCCAGTATAATAAGGACGATCATGCCGATTGTTCTTCAACAACATGTCTTGTTGTGAGAACGTAATGTTGGGTATCGTCTCCATCACATTATTGCAGTGGGGGCATGCGGCAGGATCCTCAGCTGGCGGTTTGACCTGCGCCAGGTAGGTGCCAACATTTTGCAATGCCTACTAAGAGCAACCTGAATGTCTTTGGAGAGTCAGAGAAGCTCGAATAGAGACAACTTCGCTGGAGTGTTGGCGAACTGGGCCAAGATGTCGAAGTTGTAGGACTTTTCCAGCCCCTGAGTTGTATCTTTGCGCAGCGGTTTGTCGAAGCGAGTTTCTTTCTGCTTGGACTTGTCCGCTGCTGGAGGTTAGGACAGACCCGGATCAGATGTTGCAGGTGCGACAATTGGGAGTGCACCATCGTCAGAAATGTTGTACTCTCGTTGGTACACTAGGCCTGACCTTGTTGTTCCTGCTATAGCTTCTTCGGACAGGATAGAAACCGTGTAGCAGGATTTGGACTTCTTGTCCCTGGACTTGGTGGCAGAAGGTGTTGTATGTTGCATCAGTTCTGGAGCAAGATCGAGATGAACCCACATAACCTCCCCACCCGGTGTAGTGAGGTATCGGCCCGACTGTTTGGTCACGAGCTGGCGGGAGGTTGACAACCTTCATTGTTGCCCGAGGAATTGGGATTACTCCGTCTTGGACTTCTGTTGCCGAAAATTTGTCGAACTGGAGAGATACCATGTTTGCGGCAACTGTCTTGTCATCGAAATCCAAGGTGAGGGCCTTGGTGTCGAGCAGATGCTGGATGTACCGCTTCAGGGTGTAGCAATCCCGCGTCGCATGGTGGATGTAACGATGGTAGTGGCAGTACTTCGGATTATTCATCTCGGTTGCCTCAACAGGATGTTTAACGTCGGAGAACCGAAACTTGTTTTCCTATATCAGTACGTCAAAGATTGTCATGACGTCATCATCCTCGAAGGAATAAGTTTCCTTCGACTTTGGAGCCTCGACGGGCTTTTGCTCGGGCTTTTTGGTTATATTGGCGACCAGAGCCTGCTTTCCCTTGCTATCCTGGGAGCTGTTGTCATTGTTGTTATTGTTGTTGTAGGAGCGTTTTCCCCTATCATCGGCAACGGGAATCTGTATGTCCAAGAGACGGACGTCCTTCACCTTCTTCTCAGCACCGACAACATTTATGATAAACGTCGTCTAGTCTTTAAACTGAGAGTCGTCCATCCAGAGCCTGACTGTAGGAAGGAGATTTCTTCAGTAGGTGTCCAGCTGTGTGGACTCAGAGTTACCGGGGGTAACTTTAATGTCACTTGCCTGTACCTCTCGATGTAGTCGCGTATAGACTCCTATCTTTGTGTGATGTCCATTAAAGAGGACATCGCCATGTCATTTCCCTCGTCGTAGAACCAAGCGAGGAAAAGGTCCTTGAGGTCGTCTAACGACGAAATACATTTGTCATGGAGGCTGCAGAACCAAACGAAGGCTATTCCAGACAATGTCCCGACAAAGAGCTTGGTTAAGAGGACGTCGTTGTGACGCAGATATCCCGTCGCCGTCTCGAAGTAGCTCATGAATTGACGGGGAGATGTCTTCCCGTCAAATGGAGTCAAGTTGAAGGGCTTGTACTTGGGCGGATACGGTACGTCTCTCCACTCGAGGGGATACGGTTATCAGATCCCGATCTCGCGCAGTGAGTCCCGATTGCCCATTGAGTCCAGGCGGGCCCGGAGTTCTCGTACCTCCCGCATTGCTTCCCGAACTTCATCAACTGCGGAAGGAGCGGATGATCCGGGCAAGGGATAATTGCCGCCAGCGGGTGGAGCGGTTGCATTTTAGTCCCCGTTGGTCCGGGGGTCCAGACTTGCCTGACCAGAGGCCCTCGCTAGTTGTGAGGCCATATTTGCCTTGATTTCCAGCATTGTCTGTGTCAAGGCTTCCATCGATGCGCTCATGGTTTGCATCATTGTCTCGAGGATCTCGAGGCATTGTCAATCGGTGGGGCTCTCTTGATCGTCCCCGGCCATGTATGATGTTCTCACATGGGAAGAAATAGATAGGAGGTGGACGTCGTGCTTTCCGCCTCAGACTCTTGCCGTGAATAGTCATCCGAAAAAGTTGGTAGGGTCGCATCCTCTTCGGACCCGGAGGGAACACTACCCCTAGCGTAGAAAACTGAGTCCTCTTAACGAGGGTGGCTACCCCCGGGGATTTCAACATATGTTCTCTGTGAATCACCGTCTCCACGGAACGCCGGATTGTCAGAGGTCCGGGGGATGACGACCCCCAGCTTGCGTAGCCACCTGGGGTCCCGAGGAAGAACTACCCCCGGTGGTTGACAGCTTCTTCTTTGAGCGGGTGCCCAAGAAAATACCTTCCGTTGTTTGTCCCCCTTGGGCCCGTCTCTGTGATCTGCTGGCTGAGAGCGACGGACTGGAGGTGTTGGACCTCTGACTTCCCCTTATGGAGGAGGCCTTCTAAGCAGAATAGCATGAAGCAAAGGACAGCTTCTCTTCCTCTGGTGCTTGAACCTGTTCTCCAGGTTGCAGCCGGGTGGGTGCCCTTGGTAGCAGTCGCTGGAATGTCGACTGCTTTTTTGTAGGTACTGTTGTTTTGTTACAGCAGTAGTTGATAATGTTAGCACAGTAATGCCCTGGAGAGGACACTTCGTATGTCGTAGTTGTTTCTCTCGCTTTGCGCTTATGATTGATCACGTTGCGTAAGTCAAGCGAGAGCTGACTCACCTTTGCGCCCTTCTTATGGGCTCGGGTAGACCGAGCACATGGGCACGCAGGTGTTGATTTTGCTTCCTGACCTGGAGTTCGTACAAGAACTTGTCCCGAGTTGCCAACAGAAGACTTTTTAGACCGACCATGTCCGATTGCCACTGCGGGATGGACGTGTGGGCCAATTTTGTATAACTTTCTGTCAGGGGCACGCATAATAAGCGGCGCATGCTGGCGGTTGGTCGAATGAGCAATTGCTTGAGCTTGGCGAGCTCGCATTGCCCTAGACTTCTTCGTTCTAGCACACGCTGGTGCGTAGTAGAAAGAGTCCAAATTCACGTCTTTTCCTTTTTCAGCAAGGCGCATGGAGTCAGCGTTGCGTAAAATTCGGTCGAAGACGGAACTTCTGTGGCTGTCGTGGCCGCATGTGGACATTTGCCTACGACCGACGATCGGTGCCATATGCAGACTTTTGTCTGCGACTTCTGCTGTAGCCGCATGGGACATGCCTCGGCACCCGAACTTCTGGCATCGTAGTGTTTTCCTTTGCCATTGTTTGGACGTTTCTGTTGCGTCCTTCTTATGGGCTCGGGTAGACCGAGCACATGGGCGCGCAGGTGTTGATTTTGCTTCCTGACCTGGAGTTCGTACAAGAACTTGTCCCGAGTTGCCAACAGAAGACTTTTTAGACCGACCATGTCAGATTGCCACTGCGGGATGGACGTGTGGGCCGATTTTGTATAACTTTCTGTCAGGGGCACGCATAGTAAGCGGCGCCTGCTGGCGGTTGGTCGAATGAGCAATTGCTTGAGTTTGGCGAGCTCGCATTGCCCTAGACTTCTTCGTTCTAGCACACGCCGGTGCGTAGTAGAAAGAGTCCAAATTCACGTCTTTTCCTTTTTCAGCAAGGCGCATGGAGTCAGCGCTGCGTGAAATTCGGTCGAAGACGGAACTTCTGTGGCTGTCGTGGCCGCATGTGGACATTTGCCTACGACCGACGATCGGTGTCACATGCAGACTTTTGTCTGCGACTTCTGCTGTAGCCGCATGGGACATGCCTCGGCACCCGAACTTCTGACATCGTAGTGTTTTTCTTTGCCATTGTTTGGGCGTTGAGCACATTCCTTGTCCGAGGAGGCTGCCGCATGAGAGGTAGACGCATGATATGCGGTCCCTGCGGCCGAGAGAAAGACGGGGAGAGCACGCTCCGCAGTTGGGTGAGGCACAGTGTCCTTTGCAACCCATGTCCTGCGGGTCTTCAGGTGTTGAGCACCCTTCTTGTTGGAAGGGGCTGCCGCATAAGCAGATGACGCATGATGTGTGGTCCCTGCGGCAGAGAGAGACGGAGAGCGCGTGCTCCACAGTTGGGTGAGGCATACATGCCTTTGCAACCCACGTCCTACGGGTCTTCTTAGGCTTTGCTAGCCTTGGAGAATGACTCGCGCTTTCCTCGGAGAGCATTTCCTCGAACGCTTATTGGTCGAAGCGCACCACCAGCATCCTCTAAGTGGATCCCAGTTTGGCCGTGTCAAACTGCGTCACTGTCTTCTCATCAGAGGAGAAGGAAGTCCCCAGCAGAGTCGTCATCTTGTTCGCCATTACAAGTGAGTTTAGGTAAACTTTTCGTTTAATAACAAACGTACAAAGAAATCCTAAGCAGAAGATCTAAGTACAATTTTTAATCTGGGTAGTGTGACGATGGACAAAGAACGTTGTGGCGGCTCCTTTACTCCGTTGACGGTCTGACGAGGGAATGAGGATGCTCTCTTCTCTTCTCTTCTCTCTTGAGCTTGTATGCACGTACGTAGCTCTCTCGGAGGGTATGGTCTCTCTCTGAAGCAGAAAAAGCCAGCCTTTGGGACGTCCAAGTTGCTCCTATTTATAGCCATCATGATAATGGGTTATAGGTGCCGCATATGCTCCTGTTTGGTAGCCGCAGGGGGCTCCTTCAACAGAATACAGTTGCAACTGTAGCCGCATGGCATGGACAGATTGCCGCGTGGTCTTGGTTAAGATATGCTGTTGACGAGATCTCGGAATTGTTTTCAACCCGTTGTATGCGTGACTTGGTCAGCTGGACACGTAGTCAGCACTGATCGTGCGAAAAATCTTCTACAGTTGTAACAGAAAAGATCTTGTAAATCGACAACCGCATAACGTCATGGCCGCATAGCGTCGTGGCCGCATATAGGCTCTAGCTTGGCCTTGGTCGGATGGACACTCTGGCTGCACGGCATTGTGCTCCCAACTGGCCTTTGGTAGGATGGACACTCTGGCCGCATGATGGCGAGGCTGCATGGATCTTGTAGCCGCATGCGTGCTCTCGTTTGGCCTTGATCAGATGGACACTCTGGCCGCGTGACGGCGAGACAGCATGGGTCTTGTTGCCGCATGAGCACGTGGAGCAGGCGCGTCTGACGAGGCCATTAATGAGTTGATGTAATTTTTCGTCTTTTTCTGAGTCGTCGTCTTCATGAGTCTCGAAGCATCTCGGGATGATGAGTGATGTGTCAGAGAGTCTGACAGACATCGAATGATGTGTCGGGGGTCTTATGCGGCCCCCATGCTCTGTTGTCGATCAGGCCGCATGTAGTGTACTATGCGGCTTCTAGATTCTTGGTTGATCAGACTGCATGTGGATTCTCTACAGCTTGATTGTTCTTTTGAGGAGACATAGCATTTATGCGGCATGCATGATTTTTCATGCTTCTACACCAACCTTTCCGCGATCAATGTGACCCAGCATAGTTCAAGACTTTGTTGTAAATTGATTTAACATTTAGTTGAGTTATAAAAAAGCATTTAGTAAACTTTTCTTTTACTTTTCCACGAGCATTCAACTTATTTCTATATACAGCTCAGTCGATCACAACTCCATTTAGCTACGTACTGTGACAGACATATAGAATTATAAATAAAAATTGCAACTTTGGTTACGACACTGAGATTTATGTAACAGTTTCCAACCTTTCCGCGGCCTTCGATCAACGTAACCCCAGCGTTGTTCAAGATGTTCTTGTAGATCCCCGTGAGCCGCTGCAACTCCACGTTCTTGTTGGCCATGAGCGTGCTCCAGTCGTGCTTCGGCTCCTCGTCGTAGCTCCACCCGAACCCGTGGCTCTCCTCGAACTCGTGGGCGTACTTGGAGGAGTACACCATCAGCTTCTTCGGCACGCACCCGCGGAGCACGCAGGTGCCCCCGACGCCGCCGGCGGAGTCGGAGGAGATGGTGGCGAAGGGGAGCTCGCAGATGGCAACGCTGGCGCCGTAGCCGGCGGCCAAGCGGGAGGCGCGGACGCCGCCGCTGCCGGCGCCTATGGTGAAAAGATCGAAGTCGAATTGGCGGTGATGGTCGGGAAGGGGCGAGCCGTTGTCTGAGCCGGCGGCGGAGGCGGAGGCGGCGACGGAGAGGTGGCGGCTGTGGGGGGAGGCGGAGAGGAATGGTATGGAGAAGGAGTGGGTTAGGGTTAGGGTTCTGAGTGGGTGGCGCAGGGTTAGGGTTAGGGTTCTGAGAGTGGAGGAAGAGGTGGGGAGGAGCCGTGGGGCTCCAAGGGAAGCAGTGACCATCATTGCGGATTGGGTTTTTCTTGTTGTTGGGGTTTTTTGAGAGGATTTCTATTAAATGTTTTTTTTTTCTTATTTAATAAAAATTGCAGCAAAATTTGAAAGAGAGTTTGAAACAAAATTGGAATCGACTAACCCAGCGTAAGTGCTAACCTAATATGCTAATAAGTTGTTGACTCGAGTCGTAAATTTGGGCTTTGATAAAGGCACTACAAAATTCACTTGGGATAGCTCAAATATTTATTATTGATAATTACAAGTTTACCATTTCAAAAAATTACTCATCGGACTGTCCACCCACTTTCAATTAATTTTTTTATAATCAGGACTGTCAAAATTTTGATAGTCCTACCAATTGGAAGGACTGTCAAAATTTTGACAGTCCCAAAAATATATGTTAATTTTTTAGAACTGTCAAAATTTTTACAGTCCTAAAAATATATGTTGATTTTTTAGGACTGTCAAAATTTTGACAGTCCTAACAATTTGTAGGACTGTCAAAATTTTTACAGTCCTAAAAATATATGTTGATTTTTTAGGACTGTCAAAAATTTGACAGTCCTTCCAATTGGTAGGACTGTCAAAAATTTTACGGTCCTAAAAATATATGTTAATTTTTTACAATCCAAAAGTTTGACAGTTCGGAAGGGAGGGCTACGCGAGGTGACCACGAGGGCTGGGCTGCGTGGAGGCCGGAAGGGGGGACGAGGCGGAAGAGCGGGAGGGGAAGGAGGCGGCGGGAGGCGGGGGAGGAGGCGGCGGTGGAAGACGGGGAGGAGGCAGAGGCGCGCGCGGTGGAGGACGGGTCGCTGCTGCGTGCGGGGGTGACGGTGGAGGACGGGGCCGCTACTGCGTGCGGGGACGGTGGTGAGGGGTGGGGGCGGTGACGAGCGGTGGAGGAAGGGGTCGCTGATGCGTGCGGGGGCGGTGGTGAGCGGTGGGGAAGGCGGCGAGCGGTGGGGGCGGCGACGAGCGGTGGAGGAGCGGGAGGGGGAGCAGGAGGAGAGAGGTGAAGAGGGTGGACAGCCTTAGTAAAATTTGGGCTAGCCTGAGTAAAATTTCTTCATAACTAGGCTAGCCCTGAGTGTACTTTGTAGTGCCTTTATCACAAGCCTAAATTTGATATGTAGCATTTTATTGTTGTAAGTGATATGTTGCATATATCATTTGGTTGCATATAAATAATTTTGTAAAATTTATAAATACAATTTTACTTCTTCTTCTTCTTCTTCTTTGCCAAAAATAACTTTACTTGAATAATGTAATCAGTTGGGAGTAGGTCACAGGAGAAAAGAAAGACAAATTCTATAGGCACTTCATATTTTACTTAGGATAGTCTATTATTTCATGACAGTCCAATTTTTGTAATTTTTACTTAGACAATCTAAAATTTACTCATGACAGTCCACGCCTCCAAAACTTTCCAAAAGTCTTCATTCTAAATTTCTACTCTCTCTCTCTCTCTCTCTCTCTCTCTCTCTTCAAATTCCCAAACCCCTTTCTTTCTTTCCTTATTCAAATTTCCTTCCCCTTTCTCTCCAACTCCTCCAATTCCAAGCAATGGCATCCAAATCTTCCTCAAAATATTTGTATATATCCAATATTCTTCCTCTATTAGGATTTTAATTTTATTTATGTGTAAATTTGATTTAATTTTCATGAATCATTGTTAATGCCTAAAATAGTTAGATAAATTAGTTTAGAACTAATTTAGGATTGATATACGAAGTGATGAACCCTAAAAATCAAACTTAGGGTTTAAAAAAATCTAACAGAACCGACAGTCGGGCTTCAAACCTACAGGACTGTAGACAACTTCTACAGTCCTATAGTATAGGAAAGCTTATAGTCCTATAGTATATGTAGGACTGTAGGAAAGCGTATAGTCCTATAGTATACCAAGACCCAATGTTGTTGGAGTACTAGCACCTCTTTCCGCAAAAAATGTCTCATATACTGCATTGGTTAATATGGTGAGAAAATAATTTATAAATTTGAATGATTTGTAATTGTTTGCAAACAAACATATTTTTCGCCGTGCCATAACAGGCTAAAAAGTAAAGTATTTGGGAAAGTTCTTCAAGCACGTAAGGGCAAAAAATACAGAGAAATTAGTGAAGAGTTGGAAAACATCGACAGCTCTGTTACATATTTTGACTTCGTCCTTTCTAGGGAGCAGCGTACGAAAAAAAGAAATGATGAATAATTTGGTTGTAGTAACGTTCGTTATGAAACTCTTTTTTGATATTGTAACTTTTGTTATGAAACTTTTGTACTATGAGACTTTGTTGGTATGAAACTTCTGTAATTTTTGTGATTCTATGATGTTTTGTGATCAAACTTGTGTGGCAACTGATTCTATGATATTTTGGTATGAAACTTCTGTAATATTTTAGTATGGAACTTTTGTAATATTTTGGTATAAAAGTTCGAAATCATAGTAGGAAAACATGCATTTTTTGGACTGTCCTAATTGAAACTCTCTGTCTTTACGATTTTATGCCCCTGTCATTTAGGACTGTCAACAATATAATGCTAGGACTGTCAACTAGTTGACAGTTCTAATTGAAACTCTATGTCTTTACAATTTTATACTCATGTTCTTTAGGACTGTCATCAAGTTGACAGTCCTAACCAAATGTAGGACTGTCAATAAGGTAACAGTACAACATTTGATTAGGACTGTCAATAAAGATAACAGTCCTAAAGGAATGTGGGGCTACATATATACTTACAGAGGATTCCAATCAAGACTGTCAACTTTCTTGGCAGTCCTAAACTCTTATAGAACTGTCAACTAGTTGACAGTCCTATAAGCGTCCTATAAGCATGTAGGACTATCAATTTATTGACAGCCCTAAAGGACAGGAGTATAAAATTGTAAAGAAATAGAGTTTCAATGATACACTAAATACTATAGATTTTTTACTGATACACACTGAAACTTTTGAAATTTTATATGAATTTTTTACTGTATACAAAAGTGATTCAGCATTATATAAAAGTATACAAAATTATACTTGAACCAAAGTGATACAAAATTATACAAAACTGCAAAATATAAATTGTCACGACCTGCACCCAAAATTTGGGCATGAGCCGTGGGTACGTCCAGTCTACGCCGCAGCATCGGCGGTAGAACGCTGTCTAGGTCTCAAAACTACTAAACATAACTCACAAGATAACATGTCAATGATCTCAACTCCATAAGGAGGACAATGAATAATGCATTGATCAACAATTCATAATATACTCAATCATAATAACTATAGGAAATATATGGCACGATAAGATATAAAGATAAGGAAGTACTGACATAAGTCAAGCACAACAACTCAAATACAACAGTAATTTAGAGTCTAGCTAGCCCAACATAAATAGTCTCAACAATAATACAATCCAAGTCTCAAGTTTTAGAACAGTTAATACATAAAAAGAACTGTCTAAACGACTGCGGGTGGTATCTCCTTTAAGGAGAGTGACTCCTCTAGAATCTCCGGTATGTAGTCTCCCTCTACACCTGGGCCATAGTGAGTAGGACATAATGTCACGCCCCGATCTCTAGCAGGCAAATCGGCCGTTCCCGCTAGGCAAGAATCACCGCGCCAGCACTCCCGCGGAACGATCGCTTTGACCCATCCGGGCGTGATGCCACACGAGCGTGAGCCACGCCCGTGCAAGGCCGTGGTTCATTGGCTAGCGGTAAGAGTTCTAAGCCACAGAGTCGCACAGATTGTCCGAGTGCAGTGGAGTTTATGAACGCATAGGCGATCGGTAACAAGTTCACTGAGTTGACAATAGCGGAAGCATTGAATAACACAAGTAGAAGCAAAGCAACTCTTTATTGATATAAATAAGTATAACAGGCGGCGTATAGCAGAGATTACAAGTCGCTCAAGCCTCTCTCTCTGAAACAGTAAAAGCGTGCCAAGTGGCTACAATTGTGGAATGATTGTACAGGCGATATTCAGGCAAGCTTCAACATTATGTCTTCTATATGTGCTTCATTTCCGGACGCACCGCTGCTTCGGAGTGATCTTCACGCCTTAGCACGCACGAAGGAGAATCCGCACCGAACGAGGTTCTTCCGCACCCTACAAACGAACTGGTGGATTATCAGTACATTGAATGCACTGGTGGGGAGGCTACTCGCCCGCTCGACAAATCCAAACACGTAATAAAGGTTCCGTGCACCAACTATTTTGTTGTCTTTCTAGTTGCCTTAGGATCAGTTTCATGCAAACATTGAATAGCCTAACACGTATGGCAGTACGCCGTGCGACATGAGAGGAAACACGGCGAGACTTACCAACTTACCATTTTACCTTCCATGTCCAAGGCAAACAAGTTAATTCAAGCACAGGCTTGTATAAACATTCAGGAGGCATAGCCTATGCAAACACGAGAGTCGTTATATCCAGATCGTTCAGGTGTTCAGTTATTCTTGATGCGATGCAATGACTCGCACGAGGATAACCGCTAAGCGAGGATGACTTATCTATATGAACAGGAGTCGCTGGCATAACCATAAAGGACAGGTGTAGCATAAGAAAGAAAATGAAATGCAACGCACGGATCAGGAGCGCTACAGGTCATTCCTTCTGAGGCAGGCGGCTACTTAGTCTGGGAGAAAGAATGGCGTGAAGGATAAGTTCACAGGCGCTACACGCCATTCTGCCCGAAGCAGGCAGACTAACAGGGTTTCTGTCCGGATCGGATCGGCCCGGTGCCCCGGAGACCGTCCGCAGGAACAGAGATTCGAAAATCTCACTTGATAACAAGTTATCCGCGACATGCAGGTCAGGATCTAAGGTCAAGTGCAGGAACAAGTTCGAGGCAGGATATATATATATGGAACAAGTTATATGGAACAAGTTCGAGTCAGGAAATATATATATATGGAACTTGTTGAGGGAACACGAGTACACGACAAGCAGTATTGCATGATTCATTTTGTTCAGTGAATGACTTTAGCCTTGATGCATTTCCCCTGGGGCGGGAATTGCCTTGGTGACCTAACGGTCCCGGATACTTGCAGGTTCATTCAGGCACGGAACGACTACTTCGTAGTCTCCCAGGGTTTTGGATGAAAACAAGGCAACATACAAGCAGACAAGCATGCATTTGTATAAACACAAGTATTCACGTTAGTTCGGACCCGAAGGTAAACCGAGGAGTGAGATCGTTAGGGGACTTACCGAGCAACACGTTCTAGGGTAGCATGCGAGGGTCTAAACATATATATAAGCAGTATTTTATTTCCATGTTCTAGCATAAGTAATACAAGTTGGGATTATTCCCTTAGCTAGGTGTGTTGGATTCTTATTAGTGTAAGCCCCCTGATTTTTCAAGAATTTTGATTTGGATTTTTCATAATTTTCTGGAATTTTTCGGTAATTAAAACCTAGGTATTTGGTCATTAAATAATTTTTTTAATTACTGTTAATTAATCTTAAAATATTATGAAAATAATATTTTATAGTGTAAAATGGAAAACTGGACATAGGGTAATTTTCGGTAAATTTATTGGACTCCGAAAACCCGTTTAAAGCCCTAAAAACCAATATAAATAAATCCTAATTAAACCCCTTAAATAAACCAAATTAAACCTAGAAATAAACCGGATTTATTTCAAATAAACCGAACTAAACCGAACCGGGCCGACCGGTCAAGCAAACCCAAACCCAATTCCTTATTGGGTCGGATCCGGGCCCAAAACACGACCCGACCCGCGGACCCAAACCCGGAACCCACCAAACCCTAATCCTAATCGGGTCGGAATTACTGTTTCGACCCTGCGGCGCGGGTATTTAACCCCCTCGGGATCCGTGAAGCCCTAATTAATTCTCCGCCGCCGCCTTTCTCCAGCTCCGCCGCCGCAGCCATCTGAACTGGACCCTAGCCCCCGCGCAGTCTATAGCGCCCCGTTTCCCCGGTGCGGGGAGCGCGGCTAAGAAACATAAACGGTATCGTTCGATCGGGATAGATTGAATTAAGAACTCGTCCTCGTTATGGATTTTTTTCTTCGGAATCGATTCCCATATTCAGTGGACCGCGCCCCAAGGATCGGCTTAGCGGCAGAGTCAGGAGGGACCTCTCCGCTGCTATCTTTTATTGCTTCGGTTTTCGATGTCGCTTGTTGCTTTCGTGCTTTGAGTTGGTTTTGGGATTTGCTTGTTTTCTTTGAACGGTTTTGATGGTTTTCATTATTTTCGTTCATTGACTTGCACTTCAATTCCGAGATTTGAAAGAGAGGAAGAAGTATTAATCGAGCTGTTCGTGTGCAGGTGAACGAGCAGTAGGCGGCTTACGAGCGGAGTCGTGAAGCGCCTCTTTTCTTCTCCCTTCCAAACATCGAAGTGAGTGGCTACCAACCCGATTAGCTAGCCCTGCTTCCAAGCTTCACAGCTAATAATCTGCATTCTCCTTTGCCCCGATCAAACGATACCAAGTAATAATAAAAGAAACCAAGATAAAAGAGAATAGACTTGGTATATATTGCTTGACAGTAACTTCACGAACGGATACTTAATTGCATGCTTGTTCGCTTGGAAATAATCATAAACTGTTGCTTGTCTTGTGCAAATACATGTTTCATGCTCGTGTTGCCTCGAAGGCGTAAACTTGCTCGTGTTGCCTCGAAGGCGTAAACTGATTGTTTAAGTTAACGTATTGTTCGATCATGGACAACTTGTGCACAAGGGTAAGTTCTGCGGACGGTCGCTGGGGCACTGGCACCGTTCCGGTCCGGGCGGAACTCGTGTATAGTCATCGTGTGCTGGAGGGGATAGCTTGTAACGCATCGTGTGCTTGTCGTGTGCTTGTCGTGTGCTTGTCGTGTTCTCGTTACATGCTATCCCTGTCCTTGACTATGTCCGTTATGGCACCACGCCAGTGATCATCGTGTATATTTAAACCTGTTGCATACTAACTTGTGTCTTCGTGGCAGGGAAGGCATGGTAAGTATTGTACAGGTAATTCAGCGGGCAGGTAAAATCCACCGAACGGTGGCACGTTCATTTCAGTAAATTCTATATGCTGCTTACTTGTAAATGAACTAAGGCAAGATAGAAACCCACAATTATGCATGCTTTATTAAAACAACATGTTGATTGGTATAGTCAGGCTAGCTCGCCTTCACCAGCATGTTTCGATATGCTGACCCTCGTTGAAACAGGTTCTCCGCACCAAGGCGAACCGAGCGAGGAGCCGAAGTCGTCTTCCCGATTCAGTCCAGCTGTTGGCGCATCATCACCGCGCCCTCGAAGCATTTTGGAGTCAGGAGCCTGCAACTCTTCATACACAAATGCAGCTCCGTGGCAAAGCTGTCCTCCAGCCTGGAGGTCTTTATCATTTTGAGTTTATAAAAGGATGTAATGTACAGGACTGCTATCTCATTTTGAGTCAACACTTTTGTAAGCCGTTCGGCATATTAGCTGACTCGTTCAGGAGTTTGTAATAGATGTTCATTATCAATAAAGAGAACTTTTTCATGTTTCAAATCTGTGTTTCAATTTATCTGCGTACTCTGAATATGTGCTTGCTATACAAAATACTTTAGCCTTGTGCGGGCGCAACCCCAGGCCCGCACGGCATCACGATTAGGGGGACGCCCCAACGATTCTAAGGAATCGGGTCGTGACATAGTGGTATCAGAGCACAGATTCAAGTTCCTTAGACTTCGTGCTGGAAAAGTTCCTTTAACGATCAAATTCCTGTGCGAACTCTTGAACTCGCTAGGCCAAAATGAGATACGTTCATGCAATAAATCCATAATACATTATGATTCTAATATAATTTACCTTCTTTTGAAGGAATGGTACCAGCGCAATCTGCAGCGCAAGTACCGAACGAAACACAAGAAAGTAGTTTGGGAAATTTGGGAAGCCCTCAGAGCCAGCGCGGCATATCTCAAGTCAACCCGCTAGAGCGGGTGATGCAAATGTTAGAATCACAACAACAAAGAGATGATGCTCGCCAAGCCAAGTTCGAAAGTAATCTAAAGACCCGATTCTCAGTCCAACAGAAGCAGGTAGATACCCTGCAACAAATCATTCAGACTTTGGCTGCCAACCATTCCGCCGCAATAACAACGACTCCGGTGGAGCAGCCCGTGCTTGAAGTGGAGATGCCTCAAATCCCAAGGCCGAAGGACGTGACTGCCTTCAACTTGGGCCATTTCAAGAAAGTTTGCAACACCCCATTCAACGGGACTGAGGACCCAGTGATAGCTCTAGATTGGCTAGCCGAGCTTGAAGATCACTTTGCTCTGTTAGAGGTCCCCGAAGATAAGAGCGTCGCCTGCGCGCAACTACAGCTCCGCCTCAATGCGCACGATTGGTGGAACGTGCATCGACGATCTCTCCAATTTGATCACGGAGAGGAGGCGATCTCGTGGACGACTTTTTGTGCCGCGTTTGAAGAGGAGTTTATACCGCCTCCAGTACAACGTCAAATGGAAAATGACTTCGTGCAGCTGCGGCAGGGCAGTATGACAGTTAAGCAATACTCCGCCGAATTCAACCGACTCTCTAAGTTCGCTAGGGCCTATTTACCTGATGCAGCGAGTCGAGCTAGAAGGTTTGAAGGTGGACTATGCCCTGCCATCTATTCGCACGTGGTCAACAATCAGTATGGAACAATGCGTGAAGTCATGAATCACGCCCTATCTCTGGAGCCACAATATCCTCATGTTGCTGCCGGCGCTGTGCATACCTCCAGTCACAAACGCCAAAGCAACGAAGGAGGAAATACCGCTACAAAGCGCCCAAATAATGCTGGTCAACAGGACGGGGATTGGAGCAAAACTTGTCACTTTTGTAAAAGAAAAGGGCACCTTAAGAAGTATTGCCGCAAAAGACTTGGGTTATGCCTCGCTTGTGGCGATCCAGGCCATGCTATTACCTCATGTCCAAACCTTCATGGTCGTCGCCCCCAACAGAATAATCCCTAACGGTAGGTCCTATCCTAAGTTTCGGGACAAAACTTCCAATTGGTTGGGTAGGATATAGCGCCCCGTTTCCCCGGTGCGGGGAGCGCGGCTAAGAAACACAAATGGTATCGTTCGATCGGGATAGATTGAATTAAGAACTCGTCCTCGTTATGGATTTGTTTCTTCGGAATTGATTCCCATATTCAGTGGACCGCCCCCCAAGGATCGGCTTAGCGGCAGAGTCAGGAGGGACCTCTCCGCTGCTATCTTTTATTGCTTCGGTTTTCGATGTCGCTTGTTGCTTTCGTGCTTTGAGTTGGTTTTGGGATTTGCTTGTTTTCTTTGAACGGTTTTGATGGTTTTCATTATTTTTGTTCATTGACTTGCACTTCAATTCCGAGATTGGAAAGAGAGGAAGAAGTATTAATCGAGCTGTTCGTGTGCAGGTGAACGAGCAGTAGGCGGCTTACGAGCGGAGTCGTGAAGCGCCTCTTTCCTTCTCCCTTCCAAACATCGAAGTGAGTGGCTACCAACCCGATTAGCTAGCCCTGCTTCCAAGCTTCACAGCTAATAATCTGCATTCTCCTTTGCCCCGATCAAACGATACCAAGTAATAATAAAAGAAACCAAGATAAAAGAGAATAGACTTGGTATATATTGCTTGACAGTAACTTCACGAACGGATACTTAATTGCATGCTTGTTCGCTTGGAAATAATCATAAACTGTTGCTTGTCTTGTGCAAATACATGTTTCATGCTCGTGTTGCCTCGAAGGCGTAAACTTGCTCGTGTTGCCTCGAAGGCGTAAACTGATTGTTTAAGTTAACGTATTGTTCGATCATGGACAACTTGTGCACAAGGGTAAGTTTTGCGGACGGTCGCTGGGGCACTGGCACCGTTCCGGTCCGGGCGGAACTCGTGTGTAGTTATCGTGTGCTGGAGGGGATAGCTTGCAACGCATCGTGTGCTTGTCGTGTGCTTGTCGTGTTCTCGTTGCATGCTATCCCTGTCCTTGACTATGTCCGTTATGGCACCACGCCAGTGATCATCGTGTATATTTAAACCTGTTGCATACTAACTTGTGTCTTCGTGGCAGGGAAGGCATGGTAAGTATTGTACAGGTAATTCAGCGGGCAGGTAAAATCTACCGAACGGTGGCACGTTCATTTCAGTAAATTCTATATGCTGCTTACTTGTAAATGAACTAAGGCAAGATAGAAATCCACAATTATGCATGCTTCATTAAAACAACGTATTGATTGGTATAGTCAGGCTAGCTCGCCTTCACCAGCATATTTCGATATGCTGACCCTCGTTGAAACAGGTTCTCCGCACCAAGGCGAACCGAGCGAGGAGCCGAAGTCGTCTTCCCGATCCAGTCCAGCTGTTGGCGCATCATCACCGCGCCCTCGAAGCATTTTGGAGTCAGGAGCCTGCAACTCTTCATACACAAATGCAGCTCCGTGGCAAAGCTGTCCTCCAGCCTGGAGGTCTTTATCATTTTGAGTTTATAAAAGGATGTAATGTACAGGACTGCTATCTCATTTTGAGTCAACACTTTTGTAAGCCGTTCGGCATATTAGCTGACTCGTTCAGGAGTTTGTAATAGATGTTCATTATCAATAAAGAGAACTTTTTCATGTTTCAAATCTGTGTTTCAATTTATCTGCGTACTCTGAATAAGTGCTTGCTATACAAAATACTTTAGCCTTGTGCGGGCGCAACCCCAGGCCCGCACAGCATCACGATTAGGGGGACGCCCCAACGATTCTAAGGAATCGGGTCGTGACACTGTCCGCCTCGACCTCCTTGCTCCGCCATCCTCCTTTCTCCTTCCCTCGTCGACGATCCCCTCGATGTGCCGCCCTCACCTCGACCATTCTCCTCCCCGTCGTTCCCCCTCGCCACCTGACCCCGACCAGCAGCGACTCCTCGCTCCGCCCCTCTTCCTCCTCCCTCCGCAGAGCTGCCCCCCGCACGCCGGAGCCCGAGCAGCACCTCCAGCATCTCCTCCTTCCTCCGCCATCGTCACCTTCTCCTTTGCTCGCCTCTCCCAGCCCCTCGCCGTGCCCTAAATCCCCTCTCTCTCCCCCTCGACTCCGGCCAAGAAAACCTCCCTGAACCCCAGACCCCCGCCGCCACGACCCCGGCCATCCTCCAGCGGCTTCCCAGCGCCGCCCCCTCACAGCCCTCCTTCCTCCCAGCGCCTCGCCGCGACCTCCACCTACTCCTCCTCCTTCTTCCCCGTACGGCTCCGCTCCTTCCCGCCTCAGTTGCTCAGCCTCGAGCCGACGATCCCCTGAGCCATCTTCATCATCGCCAACCCACGGTCGCCCTCTCCCCGTACGGCCACGACCCCCAACACAGCAGCTCCCCGACCCGCTGACCTAGCCCCGGATACGATAAACCCTAGCCTGGACACGGCAGTGCAGGACACAGCGGACACGAGTGTAACACCCCGTTCCGCTCAAGCGGACTGCCGTCTCAAACGACAAAAGTGCAACTGTCCCGACCGACTTTGCCTCAAACAAAAAGCAAATGATATCCAGACTTGTCCCTACAGGAATTCAGCTTAAGCTTTCAGAGGCTCGCTTGACGTATCGCTCTACCGAGGCGAATCATCGCTAAGGTGGGTGGCTACGGTGAACTTGTCTTTGCTTAGCCAGCACACATAAAATCTGGAATATTCATGCTAGTCGCTAGGTGAATCACCCCCTGCATGCTAATAATAAATCCAACGCACCTAGCTAAGGGAATAATCCCAACTTGTATTGCTATGCTAGAACATGAAAAATAAAATACTGCTTATGTATGTTCAGACCCTCGCATGCTAAGTCCCTTAACGGTTTTAACTCTCGGCTTACCTTCGGGTCCGAGCAACGTGCCTGCTTATGTTCCTTAGAAACGCATGCTTGTCTGCTTGAATGTTGCCTTATTTTCATCCAGCTCCGGGAGACTACTAAGTAGTCGTTCCGTGCATGTTTGACCCTGCAAGTATCCGAGACCGTTGGGTCACCAGGCAGCCCCGAGCCAGGGGAATGCATCAAGGCAAGTTACTGTACAGAATCATGATTCAAGTATCCCGCGTACTCGTGTTCTTGTGTGCACTCGTGTTCTCTTGTTCTAGTGCACTCTTGTTCTCGTGTATCTCGTGATAATTGGAAAGATCCAATGATTGCATGTCGCGGACAACTCGGAAACGAGGTATAGTTCCACGGACGGTCACCGGGGCACTGGGACCGATCCGATCCGGATGGAACTTACGTTATTGTACAGTCCATTATGCTGGACGAGATGGCATGCAGCGCTCCTTGTTCTTTCGTTGTATACCATTATCTCTAGTGACTGAACCGTATTGTATAGTCCATTGTGCTGGACGGGATGGCATGTAGCGCCCCTTGTACTTTTGCTGCATACCATTACCGCCAGTGACTATTGTCCTTTATGGCTATGCCAGCGACTAACGTTCATATAGATAAGTCATCCTCGCTTAGGGGCTATCCGCGTGCGAGTCACTGCATCGCATCAAGAACAACTAAACACCTGAACGATCCTGTTAAAATGACCCACGTGTTTGCATATGCTTGCCTCATGAATGCTTATACTTGTCGTGCTTGAATTAACAACGTTGCCACAATGTTTGCCTTGGACAGGGAAGGAGATGGTAAGTTGGTAAGTCTCGTCGTGTTTCCTCTCATGTTGCACGGCACACTGCCCGACACGTTAGGCTATTCAATATTCGCATGAAACTGATCCTAAGGCAACTAGAAAGACAACTAAATAATTGTGCACGGAACCTGTATTACGTATTTGGATTTGTCGAGCGGGCGAGTAGCTTTCCCACCAGTGCATTCAATGTACTGATAATCCACCAGTTTGTGTACAGGGTGCGGGAGAACCTCGTTCGGTGCGGACGCCTCCAACGTGCGTGCTAAGGCCAGGAGTTTCCCTCTGAAGCCTTGCAACGGTGCGTCCGGAACTGAAGCACATATACAAGACATAATATTGTGAACATAGCCCGAACTCGCCTGAACATCGCCTGAACAAATATTCCATAAATGTAGCCACTTGGTACTCTTTTACTGTTTCAGAGAGAGGCTTGAGCGACTTGTAATCTCGGCTATACGCCACCTGTAACACTTGTTTATATCAATAAAGAGCTTGCCTTACTTCAACTTGTGTTTCAATGCTTCCTCTATATTTGTGGACTCAGTGAACCTGTTACCGATCGCCTATGCGTTCATGACTCCGCTGTACTCGGACAATCTGTGCGACTCTGTGGCTTAGAACTCTTGCCGCCAGCCAATGAACCATGGCCTTGTACGGGCGTGGCTCACGCTCGTGCGGCATCACGCCCGGATGGGTTAAGCGATCGTTCCGCGGGAGCGCTGGCGAGGGTGATTCCCGCCTAGCGGGAACGGCCGATTGCCTACGGGAGATCGGGGCGTGACATGTTGGTATCAGAGCCTGGCTTCTACGCCTTTGGACTTCGATTCGATATCTCTGTTTCGAAAGCTCGTTCGTGGGTTATGTGCACGCTCTCTCTCAATGCCTCGATGGGATATTCCAACAATAAGTCTAAATACTTTCAAAAATGTGTTTTGAATGATATGATATGCTTGCTTGTGTATGCTGTGCTGCGAGTGGCCTTTGTGCCAACCTGTGCGAACCCTTGAGAGTATCGCTAGTAGCTTGTCCGATTTTCACTAACTCTAAGTTTGGTTGAATGTATCTATTCGAGGGACGCCTTGAACTAGTGCACCATCCAAGACTTAGGAAAAGGTGAAACTCGAGTGCTGAGACTTCGCTATCACTAAGCTGGTTGACTTGTTCATGCTAGAAGTGCACTTCGAAAGTGCGCACGATCCAGTCTAAGCGATATGCTGATTTCGACGCTTGTGCAAGTGAATATCCAAATGAACAAGTACAATGACTTGTCTAGGATTGCCTCAACCCTAGATTACTGCTTGTCCTCAGTAAGTCTCGAGGACGAGACTTTTTCTAAGTTGGGTAGGATGTAACACCCCGTTCCGCTTAGCGGACTGCCGTCTCAAATGGCAAAAGTGCAACTGTCCCGACCGGCTTTGCCTCAAATAAAAAGCAAATAATATCCAGACTTGTCCCTACAGGAATTCAGCTTAGGCTTTCAGAGGCTCGCTTGACGTATCGCTCTACCGAGGTGAATCATCGCTAAGGTGGATGGCTACGGTGAACTTGTCTTTGCTTAGCCAGCACACATAAAATCTGGAATATTCATGCTAGTCGCTAGGTGAATCACCCCCTGCATGCTAATAATAAATCCAACGTACCTAGCTAAGGGAATAATCCCAACTTGTATTGCTATGCTAGAACATGGAAAATGAAATACTGCTTATATATGTTCAGACCCTCGCATGCTAAGTCTCTTAACGGTTTCAACTCTCGGCTTACCTTCGGGTCTGAGCAACGTGCCTGCTTATGTTCCTTAGAAACGCATGCTTGTCTGCTTGAATGTTGCCTTGTTTTCATCCAACTCTGGAAGACTACTAAGTAGTCGTTCCATGCATGTTTGACCCTGCAAGTATCCGAGACCGTTGGGTCACCAGGCAGCCCCGAGCCAGGGGAATGCATCAAGGCAAGTTACTGTACAGAATCATGATTCAAGTATCCCGCGTACTCGTGTTCTTGTGTGCACTCGTGTTCTCTTGTTCTAGTGCACTCTTGTTCTCGTGTATCTCGTGATAATTGGAAAGACCCAACTATTGCATGTCGCGGATAACTCAAAAATGAGGTATAGTTCCACGGACAGTCACCGGGGCACTGGGACCGATCCGATCCGGATGGAACTCACATTATTGTACAGTCCATTGTGCTGGACGAGATGGCATGCAGCGCTCCTTGTTCTTTCGCTGCATACCATTATCTCCAGTGACTGAACCGTATTGTATAGTCCATTGTGCTGGACGGGATGGCATGTAGCGCCCTTTGTACTTTTGCTGCATACCATTACCGCTAGTAACTATTGTCCTTTATGGCTATGCCAGCGACTAACGTTCATATAGATAAGTCATCCTCGCTTAGCGGCTATCCGCGTGCGAGTCACTGCATCGCATCAAGAATAACTAAACACCTGAACGATCCTGTTAAAATGACCCACATGTTTGCATATGCTTGCCTCCTGAATGCTTATACTTGTCGTGCTTGAATTAACAACGTTGCCACAATGTTTGCCTTGGACAGGGAAGGAGATGGTAAGTTGGTAAGTCTCACCGTGTTTCCTCTCATGTTGCACGGTACACTATCCGACACGTTAGGCTATTCAATATTTGCATGAAACTGATTCTAAGGCAACTAGAAAGACAACTAAATAGTTGTGCACATAACCTGTATTACGTGTTTGGATTTGTCGAGCGGGCGAGTAGCTTTCCCACCAGTGCATTCAATATACTGATAATCCACCAGTTTGTGTGCAGGGTGCGGGAGAACCTCGTTCGGTGCGGACGCCTCCAACATGCGTGCTAAGGCCAGGAGTTTTCCTCTGAAGCCTTGCAACGGTGCGTCCGAAACTGAAGCACATATACAAGACATAATGTTGTGAACATAGCCCGAACTCGCCTGAACATCGCCTGAACAAATATTCCACAAATGTAGCCACTTGGCACGCTTTTACTGTTTCAGAGAGAGGCTTGAGCGACTTGTAATCTCGGCTATACGCCGCCTGTAACACTTGTTTATATCAATAAAGAGCTTGCCTTACTTCAACTTGTGTTTCAATGCTTCCGCTATATTTGTCGACTCAGTGAACCTGTTACCGATCGCCTATGCGTTCATGACTCCGCTGCACTCGGACAATCTGTGCGACTCTGTGGCTTAGAACTCTTGCCGCCAGCCAATGAACCATGGCCTTGCACGGGCGTGGCTCACGCTCGTGCGGCATCACGCCCGGATGGGTTAAGCGATCGTTCCGCGGGAGCGCTGGAGAGGGTGATTCCCGCCTAGCGGGAACGGCCGATTGCCTGCGGGAGATCGGGGCGTGACAACGAGCACCTCAAACCCTAGTACCGTGGACACAAAGACCCGGACACGTCCAGGACACGAAGGAGACCCTCGGACCCAGGAAATCATCGTTCACGGAGCCCTATTCAGGTAACCCGTTCTCTCTCCTCGTTGACCCATTTTCTATCCCGTCAGTTGTGACGCGTAGACTGTGTGACCCCCTCGGTGCCCGTGCAACCCGCTCGGTGCATCGCTTCCTGTGGTGATCGTGAACCGTGATCCAAAAACAGGAAAACCAACGCCATGTTTTACCCCGGAACTGAGTATGCTCCGCCAAACGGGACAACTTGGTCGCGTACGGTCTTCACACATACGTACGCGTCGTTGATACGGACGTGCGGGATTTTGCAGAAGCTGATTCGGATGTGCGTGCACCGGAATTAATGCGTATTCGCGGACACCGTCCCGTATCTGACCTTTTTAAATTTCGCTGTAACTTAGTGTACACACGTCGGATCGAGACAAAACTTGCGCCATCGGACTCGTAGCAATACGCTGGTCCTATGAGCCAAGTTTGGTTCGATTCTGAGAACGTTGGCAAAATCGCGTATCGTGGGCCCCACAAGCTCCACTCGACGGACGATTTTGAGATCGGCTCATCGGAATCCAATTCTGGAAATTTCGTTGGGTTCGTATCATCGTTCCTGACCTGTTGACACTAAGTTGGACAGATTTGGAGACCTTTGACCCTGATGCATTTTTGGTGCAAAGTGGCCCACATGTGGACCCCGCTTTGACCCGGAAATATTATTTTTGCCCTTGTGTCCAAATTGGACTTAAGGATAGGCATTTTTAGCTATTTGATATTTTCTGAATCTAATGGTGATGTTTATTTCAGCAACCGGAGTAGTACCTGCAGATCACACTAAGACCAGAGCTACAGTTGGAGCCAGAACCCCAGGCAAGTGTACCTTGCCAAACTTTGCAGTCTTGTTACATATTTTTCTTGATTCTTTTACATTGTTGTGCATGCTTAACCTAGGACCGTGTGACTTACTTAGCGTCCGATTATAGTCTGGTGCCAACACCGTACGCGGTATTGTGTATTGTCATCTAGAGATGGACATTCGTGACCCTTTACACCCTCGTACTTGTCCTATCAAGTACATTATACCCAGGACACTTGACACTATACATGAGACAGAATCTTCCCGAGATATTCATGGTGATTCTGTATAGGATACAGGTTTATGACATACACAGTTTACATGCTTAGATTATATCCTGACTTGTTGCATTAGTTTTGATCCTGTGTGTCATGGACATGAGACGTGAGATTTCATTAGGTGGGGAGAGTATTACCATATCAAAGGCTGATTATATAATATATATTGACATCTGGATGTGTCTTAGTCTCTGACACAGAGCTATGGCACCAGTTTTGGCCCTTCGAGAAAATACTGCTATGGGTTTCTCCGACACTGATCCTGTAGTAGTCTCAGCCCGAGTATGACTAAAACTCTCACTTGTATATCACTTAGCTGGTTATATACATACCCTATTTATTTTATTATTTGCTGCACTGCACTTATTTGGCTTGTATTATCTGTACCTTGCTATGTCCCCTGAGGACCTGGATCCGGATTATGTACCCAGGGTTAGCTGACGAGATCTATTCCGAGGTATACGGGACCGGAGCATTAGCATTAGCAGAAGCAGGTGCCTACATTGGGGCAAAACCAGGATCTGAGGACGAGATCATACCAGAGGACTTCTCCTGAGTATTGGCTTGAGATACTCCTTTATTTCTGATTCTAGTTACTTTATTTCCGGTCTATTACATTGATGTACCTGACTTGTACTCGGATTATTCTCCGAGACACTTTTATTGAGACTTGTCAGTTTATATTTATTTGCATTATTCTGGCATTTGATCTGTGATTATCTGTTGTGGATGAGATTAGTATAGACTGTGACTTATATCATTGGACCTACTTATTGTTATATTACAGCTTAAGTATGCCCCGATGGATCCATTAAATTGGGTTTGTCCATCGGTGTGTGCTGCTGGCCATTATCACGCGTCTGGTCCCACGGTATTTTGGGACTGGGATGTGACATGGTTTTTGTGGTGGCCCATGCAGGTCAACGACTAAATTGTTCGATTTCAACTTAGGGACCGAGCAAGCCTGCAATAAGAATAGGATAAGTTTTTAGGATCTCATCCACTGCTTGAAAACGTTCTTGATATCTATATTGTATTCGAATTAAATTTTCCTGCATCTTGCCTTGATTCCAGTGCGCCTCTTATAGTTTATTTGTGATGCAGAGTAATGGATTCAAGAGCAAACGACGAAACTCCAGCAAACACACCAATAGGTGCGGTAGCCACCTACGGAGAAGATGAAGTGGCACCATTGAGTGGAGATCCCTCGACTTACCAAGGCAGCCAAACAGATCAGCAGGCTTCTAGATTTTGGCGTGATGACATTCCGCCGCCTCCGTAGTTCGTTCCACCAATGCCTGTATTCCCACCAGGACAGCCTATGGACGGGCAATAAATTTTCCAAATAATCTACGCAATAATGCAAGCCCAACAAGAAATGTATCAAGAAGCTCAGCGTCGCGAGGCAGATTACTTGAGGAACAGTCTAGTAAATGCACTGGAGCAGGCCAACCTACCAACACGACGGCAACCGACGGGCTCTATCACCGACTTCCGCCAGCTGAAGCCCCGCACCTTCTAAGGCAAAGAGGAGCCCACAGAAGTTTATGAGTGGCTCACCAACATACGACATCAATTAGAAGCAGCTGAGCTTCCAAGGGAACGTTGGATGACTGCCGTCAGAATGCAATTGACAGACAATGCACATCACTGGTGGTTATCTGAGGAGACACGGCTCGGACCAGACCGAGTCACCTGGAAGGAGTTCTCCAGACTCTTTCAGGAGATGTATATTCCAGCTACCGCTCAATTTGAACTCAAAGACAAGTTCAACCGCCTTATCCAAGGCAATATGACAGTGGAAGAGTACAACGTGGAATTTATTCATCTGAGTCGCTTCGCCCCTACCTTGATTCCGACAGAAGAAGAGAAGGCCGAGAAGTTCTTCGATGGACTAAACTTTGAGCTACAGAAACTAATTGGATCCATTGCGCCCACATCTTACTCGGACATCCTTGCTGCAGCTCGACGCATGGAGCGCGTCACCAGGAGAGAGACCAGTCTGAAGCGACCTTCCACATCAGCAACAACCAGAGCACCACAAGAAGAAACTGCAAAGAGACCTCACCTACACCAACAGCAGAAAGCATCTACACCACAAGTAATAGTCCTTTCTACTTGTCACTACTGTGGCAAAGCAGGCCATCTCGCCAGGGAATGCCGATGCAGGTTAGGACTATGCTTAGGTTGCGGATCCAGACAGCATACAGTGAGGGACTGCCCTGAGCGTAGAGAAGGAGCACCAAGGGCAAACCAACAAGCTCTACCAGCACTAGGAGGATATCAACCAAGGCCACCTTTGGCACCTCGACCAACACTCTTCCAGCAGGCCCAGCAACAGCAGAGGGCACCCACTCAAGAACGCGGACAAGCTTTTGCTATGACTTTGGAGGATGCGCAGATTCATGGAGTAGCTAATGCGCGTAAGTTTTCGTAGTTTTTCTGTTTCTAGTATTGTTTTATCTCGTGCCTATTGGTTCGTGACCCTAGCCTTAACCTAGTAATGTTGAACTTGCTAATAACCTAGTATGTTTTAGATAACCTAGAATATTTTTATAATTGATAACCTAGTGATAACCTACTTTTCTAAACTGTAGCCTTCTAGATCTCCTTCATACGGGAGATTGCATAACTTTTAATGCTTGGAAAAATAATTTTTCCTATATGTTATTCTTACACCCTCAACCTTGATTTTTCTTAATCGTGATGTGCTTCGAATAATGTTTACAACCGTGTCATCTCTGTTGATCGATTATTCTTTGATTGCGAGGACGCAATCCTCTTAAGGGGGTAAATTGTAAGCCCCCTGATTTTTCAAGAATTTGGATTTGGATTTTTCATAATTTTTTGGGATTTTTCGGTAATTAAAACCTAGGTATTTGGTCATTAAATGATTTTTTTAATTACTATTAATTAATATTAAAATATTATGAAAATAATATTTTATGGTGTAAAATGAAAAACTGGACATAGGGTAATTTTCGGTGAATTTATTGGACTCCGAAAACCCGTTTAAAGCCCTAAAAATCAATGTAAATAAATCCTAATTAAACCCCTTAAATAAACCAAATTAAATCCAGAAATAAACCAGGTTTATTTCAAATAAACCGAACTAAACCGAACCGGGCCGACCGGTCTAGCAAACCCAAACCCAATTCCTTATTGGGTCGGATCCGGGCCCAAAACCCGACCCGACCCGCGGACCCAAACCCGGAACCCACCAAACCCTAATCCTAATCGGGTCGGAATTACTGTTTCGACCCGGCGGCGCAGGTATTTAACCCCCTCGGGATCCGTGAAGCCCTAATTAATTCTCTGCCGCTGCCGCCTATCTCCAGCTCCGCCGCCACAGCCATCTGAACTGGACCCTAGCCCCCGCGTTGTCCGCCTCGACCTCCTCGCTCCGCCCCTCTTCCTCCTCCCTCCGCAGAGCTGCCCCCCCGCACGCTGGAGCCCGAGCAGCACCTCCAGCATCTCCTCCTTCCTCCGCCATTGTCACCCTCTCCTTTGCTCGCCTCTCCCAGCCCCTAGCCGTGCCCTAAATCCCCTCTCTCCCCCTCGACTCCGGCCAAGAAAACCTCCCTGAACCCTAGACCCCCGCCGCCACGACCCCGGCCATCCTCCAGCGGCTTCCCAGCGTCGCCCCCTCATAGCCCTCCTTCCTCCCAGCGCCTCGCCGTGACCTCCACCTACTCCTCCTCCTTCTTCCCCGCACGGCTCCGCTCCTTCCCGCCTCAGTCGCTCAGCCTCGAGCCGACGATCCCCCGAGCCATCTTCATCATCGCCAACCCACGGTCGCCCTCTCCCCGTACGACCACGACCCCCAACACAGCAGCTCCCAGACCCGCTGACCTAGCCCCGGACACGACAAACCCTAGCCTGGACACGGCAGTGCAGGACACAGCGGACACGAGCACCTCAAACCCTAGTACCGTGGACACAGAGACCCGGACACGTCCAGGACACGAAGGAGACCCTCGGACACAGGAAATCATCGTTCACGGAGCCCTGTTCAGGTAACCCGTTCTCTCTCCTCGTTGACCCATTTTTTATCCCGTCAGTTGTGACGCGTAGACTGTGTGACCCCCTCGGTGCCCGTGCAACCCGCTCGGTGCATCGCGTCCTGTGGTGATCGTGAACCGCGATCCAAAAACAGGAAAACCAACGCCCTATTTCACCCCGGAACTGAGTACGCCCCACCAAACGGGATGACTTGGTTGCGTACGGTCTTCACAGATATGTGCGCGTCGTTGATACGGACGTGCGAGATTTCGCAGAAGCTGATTCGGATGTGCGTGCACACCGAAATCAATACGTATCCGCGGACACCGTCCTGTATCTGACCTTTCTGAATCTCGTTGTAACTTAGTGTACACACGTTGGATCGAGACGAAACTTGCGCCATCGGACTCGTAGCAATACGCTGGTCCTATGAGCCAAGTTTGGTTCGATTCTGAGAACATTGGCAAAATCGCGTGTCGTGGGCCCCACAGGCTCCACTCGACGGGCGATTTTGAGATCGGCTCATCGGAATCCAATTCTAGAAATTCCGTTAGGTTCGTATCATCGTTCCTGACCTGTTGACACTAAGTTGGACATATTTGGAGACCTTTGACCCTGACACATTTTTCGGTGCAAAGTGGCCCACATGTGGACCCCGTTTTGACCCGGAAATGTTATTTTTGCCCTTGTGTTCAAATTGGACTTAAGGACAGGCGTTTCTAGCTATTTGATATTTTTTGAATCTAATGGTGATGTTTATTTCAGCAACCGGAGTAGTACCTGCAGATCACACTGAGACCAGAGCTACAGTTGGAGCCAGAACCCCAAGCAAGTGTACCTTGCCAAACTTTACAGTCTTGTTACATATTTTCCTTGATTCTTTTACATTATTGTACATGCTTAACCTAGGACCGTGTGACTTACTTAGCGTCCGATTATAGTCGGGTGCCAACACCGTACGCGGTGTTGTGTATTGTCATCTAGAGATGGACATTGGTGACCCTTTACACCCTCGTATTTGTCCTATCAAGTACATTATACCCAGGACACTTGACACTATTCATGAGACAGAATCTTTCCGAGATATTCATGGTGATTCTGTATAGGATACAGGTTTATGACATACACAGTTTACATGCTTAGATTATATCCTGACTTGTTGTATTAGTTTTGATCCTGCGTGTCATGGACATGAGACGTAAGATTTCATTGGGTGGGGAGAGTATTACCATATCAAAGGCTGATTATATTATATATATTAACATCTGGATGTGTCTTAGTCTCTGACACAGAGCTATGGCACCAGTTTTGGCCCTTCGAGAAAATACTGCTATGGTTTCTCCGACACTGATCCTGTAGTAGTCTCAGCCCGAGTATGACTAAAACTCTCACTTGCATATCACTTAGCTGGTTATATACATACCCTATTTATTTTATTATTTGCTGCATTGCACTTATTTGGCTTGTATTATCTGTACCTTGCTATGTCCCCTGAGGACCTGGATCCGGATTATGTCCCCAGGGTTAGCTGACGAGATCTATTCTGAGGTATACGGGACCGGAGCATTAGCATTAGCAGAAGCAGGTGCCTACATTGGAGCAAAACCAGGATCTGAGGATGAGATCGTACCAGAGGACTTCTCCTGAGTATTGGCTTGAGATACTCCTTTATTTCTGATTCTAGTTACTTTATTTCCAGTCTATTACATTGATGTACCAGACTTGTACTCGGATTGTTCTCCGAGACACTTTTATTGAGACTTGTCAGTTTATATTTATTTGCATTATTCTGGCATTTGATCTGTGATTATCTGTTGTGGATAAAATTAGTATAGACTGTGACTTATATCATTGGACCTACTTATTGTTATATTACAGCTTAAGTATGCCCCGATGGATCCATTAAATTGGGTTTGTCCATCGGTGTGTGCTGCTGGCCATTATCACGCGTCTGGTCCCACGGTATTTTGAGACTAGGGCGTGACAATTAGCATGCATGGGGTGAATCATCTAGCGACTAGCATGTTTCATTCCACATTTTATGTGTGCTGGCTAAGCAAAGACAAGTTTACCGTAGCCACCCACCTTAGCGATGATTCGTCTCGGTTGAGCGATACGCCAAGCGAGCCTCTGAAAGCCTAAGCTGAATTCCTGTAGGGACAAGTCTGGATATCCTTTGCCTCAAACGAATGTTCTCGCCTGAGCAAAGCGGGTCAGGATATCGCACTTTTGCCGTTTGAATCGGCAGTCCGCTTGAACGGAACGGGGTGTTACACATAAGTCCTCAAGGTCCTCTAAAAAATGTTATCCAGTCAGGATTGGAGCGAAGCACAAGCACTAAATAGCAGTTTTATTTATATTGACAAAACTATAAGACAGTTTAAGGAAATACATGATGAAAAAATACTAAAAAATAGGAAATACTGAAGAAATAAGTAATCAACAATAGTACAAACTAGCAATGAATAGATATATGTGAATGCTAGAAATGAGTGAACTGGAATAAAGAATAGAAATTCTAGCTAAGTGTTTGAAATTTCAGTTTATTATGTGATCGGCTTGGGACGAGATCAGGCTTGTTATATATGATTGGCTATGATAGATGTGAGGTCAGGCTAACCATATGGTTATCTATGATGCGAGCAATAGTCAGGCTAATCATATATAACAGGCTATGAGGCATGTAAATGGTCAGGCTACACCCAACGTGATATGTGGGGTGAGCTATGATGCATGTAAAGTGGGGTATGATCATATAATCTACTAATATTTTCCCGTCTCCAGCTAGCACGATGGATTCCAATCACGACTCCTCATGACAGGTATCTATGATACTAGCCCGTGTATCCATAGTGTCAGAATCAAGTATACTCTACAACTAGAATCATAGAAATAATCAACATAATAAAAACTGTCAGAGAATGTACTCGTCTATGGTCCGGAGGAATGAGCGAAGATCGATGTCCAAGATGGAATCACAGATACCTATATATATGGTACGTTGCATCAATACAAAGTTCAGAAATAAAAATAAGTTCAATTGATGCAATTCTAGGTCACAAGGTCATCTCTAAGTTGAACCAACTATTTCTAGGTAGCAAGAGTCTAACACTAAGACACTAGGTCGATACACTATGAAACCAAACTATACTAGTTGATCTATGATACTAATAAACACTCAAAAAGTCGTATCCTAAGATACGCAAGTTTTAAATATGAAAATAGTAGTATATATATTTTAACAAGTCAATATACTTAGTACTATATTAAAATAATGAAAATACGATACCATGGCCTTGTACCAATGCGTATCACACCTATCTCGATACCCAACTCAATATCTTGGGTATCGACCCAATACCTTGGTAATACCTTGGTATCCCAAGGTAATACTAAACCCATGACTATAGTTAATATATATATATATATATATATATATATATATATATATATATATATATATATATATATACATCCTCATATATCAAACTATATTTTGTCCTATACTAAGTATTATAATATAGATATCCTTACAATACTTAGACACTAGCTATGATAGTTAACTACTAACTTATACCCACTAGTACATAGTTACTTAGCTAACTAACATGCTTAGATATATATACAGTTAACTATATATTTAATTAATACCTCAACTAACTAACTAATATGAAACTGGAACCTTAACTGAAGATACTGACTACCCACAACATAACTGAACCAAAACTCACTAAAACCTGCCGAACAGTGAAATATACAGAACTGATAATGCTCGACTGCACAGTGCTTGCTCCTCGAGGCTTGCTGCTGCTCATCTCTGATCAAGGTGTAGCTGCACAGTTGTTCTGCTGCTTCAAATTGCTGTGCAGTTGAACTAAAATCCTATTATGTGCAAGCCCGAACCTCACCACTGTGTAGTAGGATACTGCACAGTCTTCCCTAGCTTCTGAAACTGATACATATAAGCTACGGTCACTGATACTCTAAGCTACATGAGCTTATCCTTTAGTTTCTTCTTCCTACACACTTGTGCATAAGTGCACAAGTATGCACTAACCAATACCAACATACCCAGGCTACTGTCGACTCCTTGCTGCCACTGCCCATCTTGGTGCACGAATTCCAGTGAAGGTTCCTTGCTACTAAACTGCAGTTCACCGTCACACACACAAACACAGTGAACTCGGGAACTCACTGAAACCTATCGAATGAAACACTGATGCACAGTTGAGTGATTCACTGATACACTAAAGCACAGCCACATCAACACTTAGAGACCACCCTCGACTGATATTCTAAGACACGGTATGCTATCGCCGATACTCACTGGCATACACCCCCCAAAGCTAACTGATACACTGATACTTTTCACCACTGGTACACTAATACATGTATACGAGTGATACACTAAAGTATCACTGCCACTCCTCTCACTCACACAACCACACAGATATTACACACTCAGACACCTATAGCTCACACAAACACAGGGACTTCACTAACACATAAACACAGTCACTCTGGGAAGATACACAGCTCACTAGGCTCACATTACCACCATTGATTCAAACTCCTTAAACCGAGAAACCTCAAAAGAGCAGCAGCTATCATACAACAAACTTGGAGAACCCAACACTCGACACACTTATGCATTGTGCCCACAGCAAGAACCCGATACCTACAGTGGCTAAAAACTGAGGAATCCTGATACTCCAATGTCAGTCCCCCACCATAATATATCTAGATATA
Organism: Iris macrosiphon; assembly: GCA_036927795.1. Classification (NCBI taxonomy): domain Eukaryota; kingdom Viridiplantae; phylum Streptophyta; class Magnoliopsida; order Asparagales; family Iridaceae; genus Iris; species Iris macrosiphon. The sequence goes on from JAYESA010000012.1 coordinate 166,027,916, forward strand.
TACATCAATACCTATACGTACATATATACACACAATGCTCACATAGATATTACACACTGATGCACAGTGCACCTGAAGAACCCGACTTCTCACTACACAGACACAGTGTGTCTCAGTAAACCCGGCTCCTATGTACCCCTCATCAATACATATATAACATTGATACGTATACGTACACCTATATATAAACATATATATATACACCCAAAACATATAAATTAGATCGTATAAATAGGCATATATCCTATTAAACATTTCATCAAGCACCTAGTATGCAAAATCTGGGATACTCATGATACCCCATGAATACTCATGCATAAATCCCCAAATTGTAATTAAACATCTACGCATATTCCATAAATATACATGTATACAATATATATAATTAGGGTTACAAAAATTAGGAGAAAATTCATCATTGGATCAAAAACCCCCAAATACACCTATGACACCATGGAGAATCACCAAGAAACCAATAGAGACTCATGCTCTCCCTTAATAGTCGTCCCTAAATCAATGGATGGGCTTCTAATGGCCAAATAATTAATTAAAACAAAATTAAATGAGGGTTTTCCAGATTTTTACCTATTGGGAGATGGATTCCCAATGTAGCTTCTTCTTCTCCAAGTCTCCTTGTGCCGAAGCTTCTAGGTCTCCTTGAATAAGGGAAGAATGAGGGATTGAAGCTTAGAAATTCTGAAATTTGTGGAGGGAAGAATATTTTTTCTTGAAGGCTATTTCTAGGGTTTCTTTATGAATGATGAGGGACTTTGAGGGAGGCTCCCTCTAGCTTTATATGCCGGCCATAGGATTAGGATTAGGGTTTCTAATGTATAATGTCTCTCTTGCCCTCAATGGCTTGTCATGAAGAACTATTTAGTAAGGGGTTTAGTATTCTAAGCGAGGGATTAAACTAGGTGCTAATTAAATATGATAGGGATTTGTCTAGTGGATTTTTAGGTCTAGTCCACTAACCCATGTTATTAATGAACACAATATAATATGTATTACATATCATGCAATTTATTAACATAATGAATAAATATGGTAAATGACCAAAAAGTTTCTACTCTAGAAATGTGGTAGTGACATAAATAGCCTACTCGTATCAGTCGATTTGAACATCGAAGTGGCCAACGGGCATGTCTCTGGGCTCCTCCATCCTTAACAACTTTTTATAGAGATTTATTTTATCCGTAAAAGGTGTTGTTCAGACGATCGCTGTGTCCGGTGCATGTTTTTTATCTCGGCCGGTGTCAAGCCGATCTTGATATCACAAAGACTATATTATTTTTTCGTCCAACTTTTCTTCACCACTGTAACTGTCACGACCCACACTCGGAATGGGGATACGAGTACATAAACTATGTCATGCCCCGGTCCCGAAGGCCTCCCGACCACCGTTCCCCCGCCGGAACCGGACGCGAATCACTGTGCCTCGGCGCTCCCGCGGGACGCGTATCGTCGTTTGATACCGGAACGTGATGCCGTGCGAGCCTGGGGTTGCGCCCGCACAAGGCAACATCATTAAAGTTTGGATATCATCACATCTATCGAGTAAGCAGCGGAGGGACATTATTGCAAGCATTTAACCATCTGAGTATTCGGGGCAAATCGAGGGACTGGGTTCTCTGAATACAATGGAATCGTTCCATACATTATGCCCATTTATAAGGAAGCAGCTCGAGGCAATCGAAACCAGATTTTTGGGTCTTGGGGATGAGGCACGCATATCGCTTCCTCGGACGATCCAGTACCTGCAAGCAAGTAAACTGTTGGTGGGTCAGCACTTTTATAAGTACTGGTGAGTATAAACAACTGAACAGAAGCAAACATTGACTAAAATTAACACTAAGTAATTATATTATAAAATATTACATTACTAGTGATCTTTCAAGTTTTACCTATGTTCGTTACATGCAACATAAGAACGGAGTCATATTACTTTGCTTTGGAAACATCTTTTGAAAACAGATATAAGCAAGCAGACAAGACAAGCCAATTGTTCTGTTATCAGGGTGTGCACAGCGTGTCTCAAGATGATGCTTTAAAGCAAAAGATACAGATATAAAGCTATGGGAAGCACCAGAATCAAATAAAGCATGAGCTAGAAAAGAATCAAGATAGACTGAACCTGAGATGACATCACCAATTGGCTTCTCCTCCTCGGTAGTCAAGGCGAAAGCTCGCCCCTACTGTGCACCTTTCTGCTATTGCTGGTGTTATACAAACCTCTGCTATTATGTCAGCAACGGAGGTCCTCTCTGTTGTTACACTGGTGGTCTCACGGGTGCTCTCTGTGCTTGGGCCCCGCCCTGAGCTGAACGAGCTAAAGTCCGAGAAAAATTCCTCAACTGGTGGTCCCCTAATTCGCAGAACAAGCACTTGCCCAATCTTATTCTGCAAACATCCCATCCATGACCCGGCTTCTTGCAGAATGGCAAGGAATAGCTGGCTGAGCTGGCCTATGAATCTTATGTGCCTATTGTACTAGCGCTCTAGCTGGTGCAGGTAACTGCTGCCTCGGCTGCTGGAAGTGTCTCTGATGCTGAAAGTGAGGCCGCTTCGCTGGACCCGTATTACTATTATCTCCTGGAGTATCCCTCATCCTCTTGGAGCCGAGCTCCAAATCATCATATGCCTGTTGTGCCTTTGCTAGAATCTCCTCAAATGTAGCGGTGTGGTGTCCACTAGTTTGAGATTTGATCTCCATGTTCAGACACTTTCTGAACTTCTTGGCCTTTCTTCGAGGATTATGCCCCTCCACAAAATGACCTAATCTGTAGAACTCTGTTGCGTACTCGTCCACTAACATACTCCCCTGGACGAGGTCTTGGAACTGACTCTCCAGGGAACTCATAGTCACGTCCGGAAAGAACTTCCCCTTGAAAAGCTTTTTAAAAGCCTCCCAAGTCAGTCCTGGTGTTGTGATCCTCGGGTCTGTCCTGAACCATGTCAAAGCAATATCAAACATCATGCCCCCCGCTGCCTCCACCTGTAGGCTCTCTGGAATATGTGCCACCCACAGGTTCCGCTCAATATCCTCAATCCAATCATCCGCATACAAAATTCCTTCGGTGCCCTTAAAGTCCTTTGGTCCCATCCTCTTGAAGTCAATGATAGTCCCCGGCTTCGACTGCTGTGGGACGAGCTGAGGTGGTGGCATATGTGGATGGACTGAGACAACCCTCTCTACTGCGGCGAGTGCTAGCTGGTGGACATTCTCAATGCCCTGCCGCATCACCTCAGACTGGCGCTGCTGGGCCTCATCCTGGGCTCTCTGAGCCTCCATCATTTGTTGGAATAATGCAAATATCTGTACCGGATCAACTGCTGGTGGTGGTGGTGGTAGAAGCTCCTCTGGTACTGCAGGCACTGTCCTCTGAACTAGAGGCGGAGCACCCCCAAAAGTTGTCGCGGAAATAACCACCTGGACTGGTGAGGCGACCCTCTGAACCGAAGGCTATGGAGCAGTGGTTGCTGCCCTCTCAACGGCAAACGGGGAAGCAACTAAGGAAGCTGCCGATGCTCCCGAGTGATAGAACCTGATCTTCGTAGGCATCCTGAAGACAAATTCAAAACAAAGAAATCAATATTGGTAAGATACGATGTCATCAAAGAATGAAATAATTATTCAAAGTAAAGCAAGCATTCGGATAGATAATGATAGCAAAAACAAATAATTTGAGATGTTTTCTAGTTGTGATTGAGTATACTCTCAGCATATATCATATATCCTAAAGCAGGCTCGTAGCAGCACTAAAAGTATGAGCACTACTACGATATCGCACTAAGCCACCACTAAAAATGTGTCACGACCCGCACCCGGAATGGGTATACGAGTACGTGAACAACGCCCAGCTTACGCCACAACATCGGCGGTAGAACGTTGTTTGGGTCAACAATACTATATAAACATCTCATACCAAATATATATAAGGTACCTGCCATACTATCTCAACTCCAATTGGAGGAACAATATGGTATATGATAATGAAACCAATACTCAATCGCAATATCAAACTAGGGGAAGAAATAACATGATATGGAATAGAGAAAAGAAGTACAAGAGTCACAAAATACAAGTCCAAGTCTAACATCTAGTCATAACACAATAGTCTCCAAAATAATAATACATGTCAAGGCTCTAAAGAGTTGAATACAAAGCAATAATAAAAGCTAACTCTCATCTGTGGCTAGTGCTACGTCCTCATGTATTAAAGGTGCTATCTCTCTTGTTGGCTCACCATCTTGTGCCCCGTAATATGTGGGATACATCTCCACTAACCAGTCATCTGAAAAATATATCCAATCAGGATTGGAGCAAAGTACAAAACTCTGAAATAAATTCCAAATACATGGTGGAGCATATATGACAGGTAATAGAAAAGAATACAAGATGTACAAGTAACTAGAAAATGGAAATAAACTAGAACAAGATGTAAAGTACTGGAACATGCAATATGAAATAACTACAAGTAATGGAAATAGGTAATACTAGCTAATGTGCCTTTAGAGTACAAGTTCGTTATGTGATCGGCTTGGGTTGAACATGAGGTAAATATGGTAACTTGATTATACGTGGGGTGTACAATCGACATATACATGAGGTAAATGAGTTTGATCACATAACCAACTTCTACTCCCCCGTCCTAAACCAATACTCATGGATCAGGTCACGACACGTTACGAACATGAGTAATATGGGCACACTATACACGAGAAGTGTGTGAACACGAAGTACATGATAATCAATACCCGATGCACACGATAAAATACATGTGAAGGAGTACCCGCTGAACGCGGTAAGGGGATAACATCTCCTGACATGATCCATATAGTACCAGTCCGTGTAACCACTGTATCGGAATTAAGTATACAGTTCTAGAACAACTAATATATACACTATCACAAAATAAAAACTAACAGAGAGATGTACTCGCCTTTGGTCCTAAGCAAAGGGTGTATCTCGATGCCCAAGCTGGTGTCACACAAACCTATTTAAGAAAATATTATGTCAATAGATGTAATAAAGGTGATAGTGAGTACAATGCATCAATACATGCTTTCTAGGCTAGTACTAGGTCAATTCCTAGCTTATAGGTTGATTACAAGGGTATTCTAGTGAATACTAGGTGATATTAGGTCTTGATTGAGTTTCTAAGTTATTACCTGAGGGTATTAAGCTATATTAGCTATGAACACTATATACCTCATATATATCACTTAGTTAATAGGTAATACTTTAGTATAAAAAATTTACCTTAGCTTATAATACCAACAAAATGCATGACTGATACCACCTAACCCCAATCTCACTAATACTTGACCTAGATTGCTGAGATTCTATGATACCCATCTACTACCTAGTTTAACATCCTAAAATAACTATGATACATAATATACTTAGTATATAACTATAGTTTATATTCACTAACTAATCTTATCTACAATTACCTTACATGATAACCCATGCCTACCTCATACCCTCAGATTGCTGCTCATACCTGTGTTTGCTGCTAACTGTGGACTGATATGTGGTCCTGAGTTAAAGGAAGACACAACATCAACAATTGAACCCAGCAACAAGTAGTTACTTCAATGTACTCATCCAACTATAAAATCATCATGTATTCTCAATCTTAGCTATTACACAATGGTCTAACCTTACCCCCCCCCAATACCTCTGTTACTGGAGCTTCCTTACTCTAATTGCTGCTACTTGTTCTTCTTCCACCCGCAACAACTTGTAGTGCACCAATGTGCACTGCCTGCACCTAGGTGCAACATAACCCGACCCTATTAACTGATCATCAACTAATGTTCAACTCCACTGAACTCTGAAACTTCCTTGCCATCGAAAGTTGATGATGCTCTAATTAGTATCTCCCACACTCAACACACACTGCACGGTCATACATAATCCATACTGATACACATATACCCATGCTAAAACGCACATCATACTGAATTCACTGTCACGGTTAATGCAAACACACACTCTCCCTCTCGACTCACCTAATCAATACACACACACACACACACACACACACACACACACACACACACACACACACACACACATATATATATATATATATATATATATATATATATATACACTACAGACCTATTTATAATTGTGCACTAGTGTCAATTACTCAAACACCTAGAGTGTATAGTTGAGAAACTCATTATACGTGTCCAAATGAAGAACCAAAACCCAAGTTCTTCCACAATTAGCATATATATATATATATATATATATATATATATATATATATATATATATATATATATATATATATATATATATATATAATACATCATAATACAACTAAATTAACTTGCTACAATGAGAATTGAGGAGTAATTGCACAAACACCCAAATTAGAGCTCTGTATCACACAGTATCACACCGTATCATGAACGGCCTACTCGTGTCCAATTGTGGACACGTAGCTAGTCCCATAACCCCAATCTAAGTCTAATATGACTAAATTGGTGCCATGACACACTTTATGTGTCAATCTAGTATTTTTTTTCCAAAATACACACGAAAATCTATGTAGAAGTGTCAATACACACCAATTAGGCCCAGAACTTTATCCTATAGGTAGCCCTATGCCATGGGAGGGTTCCTAAAGGTCAAATGCATGGGCTAGTTAGGTACCACAGGTAGAGCATATTCCAACATTTCGGGGAACCACTTTATATTGGCACCTTGGCCAGGTAGATCCGTCCCACTATCCGGACCTCACCTCTACTTTTTTGGAGTACGGGATGACTCGGATGGGCAGATAGAACAGAACATGTCAGTTACGCCTTTAGGGGACGCAACGGTGCAGGTTCCCGATCCTCCTTCTACTTGATCTTGGGCCTCATCGGCTTCGACCATCATTACCATTTCGACCCTGTTAGCCATGCTAGGCAACAAAACCGATTCGATATCCGAGATGACATGGCAGGTCAAGGTCAAATACCCTCTCTGTTGTAGCGCCCCGTTCTCCCGGTGCGGAGATCGCGGCTAAGAAACACAAGACGGTATCGTTCGATCGGGATAGATTGAATTAAGAACTCGTCCTCGTTATGGATTTGTTTCTTCGGAATTGATTCCCATATTCAGTGGACCGTGCCCCCGGGATCGACTTAGCGGCAGAGTCAGGAGGGACCTCTCCGCTGCTATCTTTTACTGCCTCAGTTTTCGATGTCGCTTGTTGCTTTCGTGCTTTGAGTTGGTTTTGGGATTGCTTGTTTTCCTTGAACGGTTTTGATGGTTTTCATTGTTTTCGTTCATCGACTTGCACTTCTATTCCGAGATTTGGAAAGAGAGGAAGAAGTATTAATCGAGCTGTTCGTGTGCAGGTGAACGAGCAGTAGGCGGCTTGCGAGCGGAGTCGTGAAGCGCCTCTTTCCATCTCCCTTCCAAAAATCTAAGTGAGTGGCTACCAACCCGATTAGCTAGCCCTGCTTCCAAGCTTCACAGCTAATAATCTGCATTCTCCTTTGCCCCGATCAAACGATACCAAGTAATAATAAAAGAAACCAAGATAAAAAGGGAATAGACTTGGTTATATGCTTGTCAATCAAACCTGTGAACTGTTGCCTTATCGTATGCTTGTTCGTGCAAATGTTCTATGAATTATGCTAAGTATGACACACACCTTGTATTGTGCATAATTGTTCAGGGAGGCTATGCTAAATAAATTATGCATTACTACTGTCGTGCACTCGTGTTCTTGCACTCGTGTTCTTGCAATCGTGTTGCCTCAACTGCATAAATTGTTAACGTGTTAATCGTGTACGATCATGGACAACTTGTGCACAAGGTATAGTTCTGCGGACGGTCGCTGGGGCACTTGCACCGATCCGATCCGGGCGAAACTCGTGTAATAGTCATCGTGTACGGGACAAGGTGGCTTGCAGCGCCTCGTGTACTATCGTTGCATGCTATCCTTGCCTCGGACTAGTCCACTATGGCAATCATGCCAGTGATCATCGTGTATATTTAAACCTGTGGCATACTAACTTGTGTCTTCGTGGCAGGGAAGGCATGGTAAGTATTGTACAGGTAATTCAGACGGGCAGGTAAAATCCACCGAACGGTGGCACGTTCATTTTCAGTAAATTCTATATGCTGCTTACTTGTAAATGAACTAAGGCAAGATAGAAACTCACAAATATGCATGCTTCATTAAAACAACGTGTTGATTGGTATAGTCAGGCTAGCTCGCCTTCACCAGCATGTTTCGATATGCTGACCCTCGTTGAAACAGGTTCTCCGCACCAAGGCGAACCGAGCGAGGAGCGAAGTCGTCTTCCCGATCCAGTCCAGCTGTTGGCGCATCTTTACCGCGCCCCTCGAAGCATTTTGGAGTCAGGAGCCTGCAACTCTTCATACACAAATGCAGCTCCGTGGCAAAGCTATCCTCCAGCCAGGAGGTCCTTATCATTTTGAGTTTATAAAGGGATGTAATGTACAGGACTGCTATCTCATTTTGAGTCATCTCTTTGTAAGCCGTTCGGCATATTAGCTAACTCGTTCAAGAGTTTGTAATAGATGTTCATTATCAATAAAGATAACTTTTCTATTTCAAATCTGTGTTTCAATTTATCTGCGTACTCTGAATATGTGCTTGCTATGCAAAATACTTTAGCCTTGTGCGGACGCAACCCCAGGCCCGCACGGCGGTCACGACTCGGGGGACGCCTCGGGGCGTGACATATGTCCCGTCCCGACTAGGTGAATGAATCTCTCTTTTCAGGAAGGGCTGGTCTAATTCCCGGAAAGGAAGTGGAGAAAGAAGAGTGTGCATAGAAACTATATTCATCAATCTTCGATCCGGGTGGACCCAGAAATCGCTTCAATCATGGTGAGTCCCTCGAAGATCGAGTTCACTCTTTCATGAAGGATTGCTGGTTCAGTGTATCATGATATGAGTTTCGATAGAAAAGCCATAATAAGCATAGTTTCTCTGATGTGAGGCCGCGGTAAGTAGTGAAAAGAGGGCAGCGACGGAAGATGACAAGGAAGTGATAGTGAGGCGAATCGATCGATTTCCGGTCAAATAGGAAGAACTATCATCTTTCACCTCTGGAAAGCGCCTACACCTAATGGCTTAAGCCGCCTTCGCTTTTGGCCTTCCTTCGTAGATCTCCAGATTTCACCCCTACACACGAAATTCCACTCTCCTCTGTCTCGAGGGGAGGCGACCAAAGGGAGGAAGAAGGCCTGACAGTTGCTTGCTTGTCTAGCTCAGCCCCTACTGAGCTTTCCGGTAGGCATCTGGAACTCAAATTAGATATAAATTTGGATCTATAGCTATTGGAAGATGGATTCCCAATAAATTGCACAATAGACTCGATCCAGACACGATCTTCTTGTCACAAGCTGCTTTTCCAAGTGATCCTTGCAAATCCAAGCTCCAATGCTCCTTGCTAATAAAATTGAGAGGGAAATGAGGGTAAATTGGTGGAGGGATGAGTGAATTGGGGATATCAAAATGAATGAACAAATGGAAAGGAGAAAGAGTGAAGAGCCTTTAAGTGGCCGGCCCTTGCTATCCCCTTCTCCAAGCAATTGTTAATGACCAAGTTGCCCTCACTAATTAAATATGAAAAGCAATTAAGAAGGGCCATATTGAAAAGTTTGTCACGCCCCAGTCCCAAATAATGTGGGACCAGGCCACGTGGCATTGGCCAGCTGACACGTCTCCGAAGGAAAACCCAATTTATTGGACCCAAAGAGACGTGCTACGTTGTCCTAAAATACTAACAAGTCTAGTACTAGCATATAACAGGTAACATCTAATCTCATCCACAATATATCAAGGAATACTGAAATAAGTACTGGAATATAAGTGCTAAGTCTGAAATGTCATAGTACAACCCAGATATGTCTGGTAGGAACAAACCCACTACAAAAACTAAAATAAGAGTGCTGAAATATAACATGGCTAGAGCATCGTCTATCTAGATAAAGAGGCTCCAACTATAGATGGTAAGTCTACCCAAGATCAGAGGAACTCGGATGGCAGCACCTCTAGCTCCTCCTCAGATGCGTACCTTATCTCCTGCCCAGGTCCGTACACCGTGGGATAGTACGTCTCATCTAAATCTGGAAGGGAACCAGGTCCTCAGTGGGACATAACAAGATACATAAAAGCATGTCATATATAATACTGAATAAAATAAATAAAGGGTGTGCTAACCATCTAAATGAATGCAATGTGAAGACAACCTTGGTACGTATTGGTAGGCGTAGGCATATCGTCCATCATTCCGAAGAATGAGGTATCTGCAATTTATATACGTCCGTATCACTCCGAAGAGTGCGGTGTCTGCAATAAAGGAAGTCATTGGACCCGTGGCTCCTCCGGATACTACGGAATCCAATGTGTATATCCCATACGCCTACTAGTTGTCTTCCCCGCCCAATGCGGATATACAAGTCGAATACACAACATGCATACCACGTAGCTATATGCCAAGTCATAACTTTCTAGATAATCCTGACTACGTGCTAAACCGTGATGTGTGTCCCACGCACCGGTAGCTAATCGAGTACGTGAACCCGCATCCCAACATGAGTTATAATCGTGATGCGTGTACAAGTGTCAGGGTCTAGGAGGATATCAGAATACCTTCGCATCTGTAGGTGAGTCTGCTAATGTCTAAGTCAGTTATACTATGTATCGACGTATTTGTCGACTGCACCCGAGTCAATCTCGGGCGCACACAGTTATTTATATATTGCAACAGGATAACATGCAATAATTCATAATTTAAACAGTAAAGATTTGGCAAGGTATACTTGCCTGAGCAAGACTTCGTATAGTGCACGTCCAGATAATGTGTGTAAGTTTTGGTGAAAGAAGTGGGATTAGATTTTGGGGAGAGTTGTAATATATATAGGAATAAGGAGGCGGTGGGGAAACTTAGGGATTAAGAATTACTGCTGCTTCTTTCTTTCATTGGCTCTAGTTTCGGTTGTTCTTCCATTGGTTTAGGTTTTGGTTGAGGTTAGTTTAGGAATAATAGATAAAGAGGCGGTGGGGGATGAGTCATATGAGGGGGTTGTTTTACGCACGGTGAAAGGAATTAAGCGGTGGAATTGGTTTACGCGCGGAGGGGAGAAAAGTTGGTTTTGCTACTGCTGCTGTTTATTTCTAACTTTACGCGGGTTTGGGTGCAAGCGGGTAATGGGTTTAGGAGTTTGGGTTTCGGTTGAGATCCAATAGGAATTCTATTCTAATTATATATATATATATATAGAAAATTCTAAAAAATTTATTGGTGTATACGGTTAAGCTAGCTACTGTCCAAAGGGTCTCCTACATGGAATAAATTAGGAAAAAATTATAATGGCTCCATAAATCCTCTAATGCACAACACCTCAAATAAAGATTAAAATAAAATCTATTCTCTTTATTTAGCTCATAACTATTATAAATAAGTAATAAAACAGTTTTCAGAATTTAGGGGTTTTACAAAGGTTTATAACTAATGCAAATTAAGTTAATCCTCCTAATTAACTAGAGGAAATGGGTCTATTGGGCCTAGTCCATGTTGGGCTCAAATATTGTCATGACAAATCTAATTGGGTTCACTAGTGTCAAATCTAACTAATATGCTAGCCCACTAACTATAAATAAATATTACAAAGCACCAATATAATTAAATAGCACACTAATTATTATTAAATTACTAAAAATAAAATAACTATGCAAAATGACTAATTTATCCTCATTTGGAAAAGTGAGGGCGACAGTAACGTTTGTTCATTTGATTCAAAACAAATATCGGTCGAGAATAAATTGGCTACATCAACCAAATTATTTATCATTTATTCTTTTTGTACGTTGTTCCCTAGAAATGATGAAGTCAAAATATGTAACTGAGCTGTCGATGTTTTCCAACTGTTCAATGATTTCTCTGTAAATTGTGCCCTTACGTGCGCGGAGACACTTTAACAAATACTTTACTTTTTAAGCCTGTTATGACACGACGAAAAATACGTTAGTTTATAAACAATTACAAATCTTTCAAATCTATAAATTATTTTTTCACTATATTAACCAATGTAGTATAAAAGACATTTTTGCGGGAAGATGTGCTAGTACTCCAACAACATTGGGTCTTGGTATACTATAGGACTATATGCTTTCCTACAGTCCTACATATACTATAGGACTGTAGGCTTTTCTACAGTCCATATATAATACAGGACCATAGAATTTCCTACAGTCCTCCATATACTATAGGATTATAGGATTTCCTACAGTTCTATATATACTATAGGACTGTAGAATTTGCCTCCAGTCCTGTAGGTTTGAAGTCCAACTGTCGGCTCTGTTCGATTTTTTGAAACCCTAAGTTTGATTTTTAGGGTTCATCAGTTCGTATATCAATCTTAAATTAGTTATAAACTAATTTATCTAACTATTTTAGGCATTAGAATGAAGTGTTTTGAGAATTGGAAGAAATTAGATTTTGGAAGAAGGAAGAAGCATAGGAAAAATAAAAAGTCATTATTTTTATACCAAATTTTGGGTTGCCCTCAAGCAAAGAAATTGGATGACAAATTTGTAAATAAACTGAAAAAATTGGGCTGCCATAAACAATTTATGTAGTGCCTATAGAATTATCCAAAAAAAATTTGTGTAGAATGGCAACAAATAGTGTTGTCATTTTGGGACAATAAAAGCTATTTATTCAATCATTCATTATAACAACTGTTATAACATTTATATAATCAGAAAATTGCACATAGAGCATAAATTTTTTATTTTATTGCATCGAGAGCAATGAAGTTTCAAAATTTTCGAGTAGAACAATGAAATCTCCTTAAAAAGGACGTTTTTGAACAATTGTCCAAAAAAGTCCTTTTAAAGGACGTTTTGATGCAAATATTATTATTAATTACTTTCTCATTCTAATAGACGGATTTTATAGTACACAATTTGCTCCAAAACGTCTTTAAAAAAGACATTTTTGGACTTTTGTTCAAAAATATTATTTTTAAAGACGTTTCTATGCTCTATATGCAATTTTGAAATTTCTATGCTTTGGATGTAATTTTTTGAAATTTTTATACTCTATACGCCACTTTTCTGTTCTATTATTTACAACAAATCAAATATTGTAAATGCTGCTACAAAATAAACACTCGCAGAATCTATACTACATTTTACACCATTTGCTTTCGCTCTATACTCACCACGGATTGCCAACTAGACAAGGATCTACTCTACAAGCCACTTTTTATGACATTCAAAGCGCATAGATTTATAAGTTGGGTAACATTATTTATTGGGACGAAATATTATACCAAGCCTTATTGTCAATTACATTTTTTTTAATTATATGGTTATAAAATATAGTGATGTGACGACAACTTTAAAATATATTTTATAACCACAAAATTAAAAAAAAATATGGTTGAAATTGTGTTACAACAAAAGAATTGTACCACGGTATCACTTACTACAATAAATGCTTCACACCATAACTTACCATCCGGGTAGAATTGGATGCTCAAGATTGAAGAGTATATTACAAGAAGTCATATTGGGGACTACAAAAATGATTGTGGCCTCATATATTACTTAAAAAAAAAACCCATAAAATCCGAGTTCTACTAATACATCAAAAGAGCAACCAAGAAACAAGGGAAAAACTCATTAAAGTCTCTAAGAAGAGTCATCAGACACTTCATCAGAATATTCCTTTGTGCCAGCCTCTACTAAAAACATTCATAGGGCTGCATATAACCTTCAACAGTCTTACGAAGGTTTTATCATCTTTACACTGCCAGCAACATGAACAACATAAAAGAATTCATCAACCAGTACTTGGACCATCAGCGTTGGATAAGAACAGCAAATTTTCTCTTGGCATGTTTCCATATTCTCCGTTCCTGAAAAAAAATTCATAAACCAGAATAAGGAAAAGAAGTACGAAAGCATAATGTCCAGGAATTACATGAAGAATTCAAGAGAGTCTCTATTACATATGGTATAAAATGCAGATTTTTAACGATTTCATATGAATAGCAACTAAAATATTTATGAGGCTGCCGGGGCAATTATATGGTTTCTGCTTCCAAACATATTTTGCGGTATCGGTCGATACCGATACAGTTTGGCATGTCCCGATCTGATACCGACCGATATCGACATTGGGATCTCTTTTCCAATCAATTCGGCAAAGAAAATTGAATGAAAAAGACCAATCAGCAAGGATGTAAAAGCATAGTAAAGTTGTAAAGCAGGTAAAAGATAAAAATTTATCTATCGCAGATAAATCAATTGGCAAGTGTGACTACTATTTCATTCAATATCAAAACTAGTAATAAACAATACAAGAAATACTTAAAATTATGCCTAAATATATCAAACATTTTTTTTCTAAAATTTTGATAAATTTTTTTTTCTCTTTCCGATACCAAATAATCTGAAACTCCGATCCGAAACTGCCTATATTGTCAATATCAATCCCGATACTCATAGGAAGGGTCCGATGCCGATTCCGATACCAATAATCGAACATTGCCTTCCAACACTGTCTTCTATACCATGCAGCATCAGTATGCCCTGCTCCCACTCCCCTTCCCCTTCCCCTTCCCCTTCTCCCTCCCCCTCCCCCACCTGTCTTGACAATCATTCTCTAATTCATTTCCTAGCCAGCCAAAGAAATCCTTAAGTTTCAGCTAGTTACTTTATTCTATCCATAAGATATAATCAATTAATTGATTAACCAGTATTTACTAATAAAGATTCAAAGTGAGTACTGAGAATCAACATTTGGAGCACATCCTGCCGAAGTTCATAAATTGGAATGAGCAACACGGCTACACTCAACCGACAACATAGTTGGAATTGCAACTACATTTGAAAAGAGCACTCTAAATCCAAAAGTTTTAAAACATTTAGGAAACAAAAGGAGAACTAGAAATAACTATTACCACTAACCACCAACATCCATGCCAATGGTGGACCTGTTCTCAATTGCAGTAGAGCTATGTAATTAAGCAGTGCAGCAAGAAAGTGCAGGCATGTGAAAGTGGTCTACCAGATTTTAGCATCCATATAGTTCTGGATTAGTTGTAAAAGGATATACCATGTCAGGCATAGAAATATTGGCTCAAGTTTCCGTAGAAAGAGGTTTGTAAATTGTCATTAAGGTGAGTATCAATAAAAAAACATTTCACAAATACTGTAACAAGTACTGTTATACCTCTATGATGTCTACATGTGATTCACATAATATGAACTCCAGTCTAGGGGTGTGCATCGATCTATTCTGTTAAACCAACCTGTAGTTTCCCAAAACCGTAGTTAAGAGGCAACCACATAGCACCTATTCGGACCAGACCACATAATCTCAAAACCGTATTTGACCGAATCATATTTAATATTTCATTCGATTTCGTCTCAACCACAAAATGTGTAGCATTTAAAAAGAAAAGAAAAATAGTAAAAGTTAAGTCATAACTCAAAACATACTAATAAAGAGCCATGCTACGAGAGGAACACTCACAAGTCAGAAGAGCGAAGATTGGAGGGAGCGTTGGAGATCTGGTGATTTAGGGCTAGGTTAGGATTGGGGTTGGAGTTCGGTTAGGCTTTAGATAGATAGGTAGGCACATGGGAGATGACTTAGTTGTCATATTTGCGGTTCAAATCAATCCTTCCTAGAACCGCAAATCCTACTTAATATTAACACGTGTCGTTATTTTGAAGCCACAATTGGAATCTAAAATTTCTTTCAACAGTGTATGAAATAGTTATCCTTCCAAATGTTGCAAGAATTTGTATTGCATACACTGCCGGCGGAGTCCAAAAAAGATAAACCTCGCGTCCATGGCACCAAACCCCAAGTGGCAATCTCTGCAACCTCCAACAAAGTCCATGTTGCACAATTTTAAACACAAAGATACAAAAGGACTTACATCAATATATTTATTTTAAGGGGCATAAGACTATAAAAGAAACATACTCATGATAAAAGTACGGAAAATGTGGGATACAATACCCATCCACCAAAGATAACGAACCAAAAACCCTATGCAAGAGCCAAGCCAAATTAAACACGCCATATATGTAGTAACTTCATCACCTGGATAAATCTCAATCTATATACTCACTGATACAAGATTGATTACAATACACTAATCGGTTCCTTTGTCTCAAGAACCAATCCTTCACAAATCTCAAGTATGAAAATGACAAGAAGAGAACAATAAGATCACTCAACGCACCTCGATGACGACTCCCTGAATGGAGCAGACGGATCCCCTGAATCAGATCTCCTTCCTCCAATTATCTTGAAGGGCGAGCCATACGAGAAAATTATAGGTTCCTCGTAGATTTGGTGGAATGTCTCCTTGAATCACCTTCAATGAGCCCTTGTAAGTAGCAACCTCCTTAGCATCCTTTAAATAGGCTAAGAAACCCTATTTTAGGTTTAAGAAAAACCCTAAATTAGTCCCATCGACCCAACAACTCAAAACTGCTACTTGAAATTCCGCACTGTACGAAAATACACTTGGACAGTATACTGGTGGTATACTGCCAGTATACCCCGAATATACTGTGGTATGACTTTTTGCTCCACAAAAGCTTCTGGAAGAAAAACGTTAATTCCGATATACTGACGATGTACCGGCGGTATACTACCGGTCTATCGGTGATTGTGTTTTGGCTATGATACGAGCCCTGGTTAAGCAACTGACACTCCGCCGTCTTCTCCACAACTCCATCGACATCCCAGACTGACCTGTCGTTTCGAATCGATAGTTGGATTTCCCAACACATACAATCATTGTCTGGTTAGCTCACTGTCAAAACAAAGGGTTGTGAATATGTCCCCCTTATCAACCAACAGTGATGAGCTGTACTGCTCACGAACCACAAAACAACACTTCTGAAGATCCAAAATCTCAAACCAAACCGTGTCTCCAAAAACAAAAAAACAAATAGTCTAATTCGGAATGACTCTGCCACCATAAAAACATACAAAATTTCCACATTAATGCTAAACTGAGGTAGTAATAATAGCAATTTCTGGCAAGCTAATTTCTTTGGGATAATTTAAGAGCCTATGATAATAGTGTTCAAGATAAATATCATATATTAATCTAATGAAGTTCAAAGAAGTATCCGGCAAGAAAAATAGTTTGCAAGTATTGAGTTACTCAAATTAGTACAATGCACATTCAATTATGAACACTATATAGAGTTTAGGAGTTCAATTCACCTTCAAATATCAGCCAAAGCCGAATCTTGAGTTTTCCCAGCACAAGCAGCCGTATAAGTCCCGAGCAACGTCGGCACTCTCTCCTCGTGCCGTGTAATGAAGTTGCGCACAAAATTGCGTGTGCTGAGGACCATGGCACCGTAAAGATCGCGGTCTCTTTCGATCAGCCCCTCCGATTTCAAGGTCTCCAGCACGAGATGCCTGGGAACCAGCCTCTTCTCCAGGCTGTACCCTAGAAGCACCGGGTGGAGCGCGACGTACGTGGGCGTGCACCCTGCCCTCCCCATCAGGAACTCCATCTTCCTCCGGACGTTGTCCTCCCTCAGCCTGATGAAGAAGGGGAACTTGAGGAGAGCGGAGTCTACGAGCTCCCGGGACCACCCGAAACTCCTGTAGAACTCCATCCTGGCCCCGAGCTTCTCACTGCTGATCCCGCTGAAGCACGAGAGGCTGAGGACCAGCATCGGGGACCCGCGGGGGAACCCGAGCTCCTGGGACATCCTCAGCAGGGACCCCATCGAGGCGGCGCTCCTCCGGAAGAAGCTCTGTCCCCGGACCACGAGCGTCGCGACGTCAGCGTCGGAGAGGCCGTGCCGCCTGAGGACCGCGAGCTTTTCCGCGACTCCCCCCTCGACGTCGTAGTTGATGAGCCCCATGTTCTTGGCGAACGCGGTGCGGAGCTTGTCGGCGTCGCCGCCGAGGAGGGACCTCCAGAACTCGAGGCGGGGGACGGCGGAGCGGAGGAGGAGCAGGCCCGGGTTGGAGAGGACCATCCTGCGGACGTCGGAGGGGCTCGTCTCCTCGAGCGCACTGCTGACCGCGTCGAAGTTGGGGCGGAGGTTCGCGTCGACGTCGGCGCAGAGGAGGGGAGGGTAGCGGGAGACGAGGGTGCGGACCTCGGCGTCGTCGAAGCCGACGTGGTGTTTGAGGAAATGCCTCACCGAGTCGGGCCGGTCGGGGGAGGAGAGGTGGGAGATGCGCTTCGATACCTCGGCCGCCCTATGCGTGGAGAAGCGAAACGATTCGATGAGGTAATTTGTGATGAAATTGCGTTCTGCTGCTGCTGCTGAGGCGTGAGAGGAGAAGTAGGAGGAGTAGTGAGAGTACGGAGGGAAGTGGAGATTCTTTCTCAAACTTAGCATCATCGTTTATTGTTATGACGGAACGAATGAAATGGGTTAATTCTCAGTTAAATACCGTTAGACTACTGTCACCCTTTTTTTTTTTTTTTTTTTTCTTTTTCTTTTTTTTTGGTTTAGGCTACTGATATGGGCTCTACTAAATTTACTCGAAAGCAGTCCAAATATTTATCATTAATAATTATAAGTTTGTCCTCCTAAATTTTATTCGGGACTGTCTATTTTTGATTTTTTTTTATAATCAGGACTATCAAAATTTTAACAGGACTGTCAAAATTTTGACAGTCCTTCCAATTTATAGGACTGTCAAAAATCTGACATATATGTTGTGTTTTTAGGACTGCCAAATTTTTTACAGTCCTACCAATTGGAAGGACTGTCAAAATTTTGATAGTCCTAAAAAATTAACATATATTTTTAGGACTGTCAAACTTTTGACAGTCCTATCAATTGGAAGGACTGCAAAATTTTGACCAATTTTGACAGTCATTCCAATTAGTAGGACTGTCAAAATTTTGACAGTTCTGATTATAAAAAAAATCAAGAGTGGACAGTCCCGAATAAATTTTGGGAGTGATAAACTTGTAATTATCAATGATAAATATTTTGACTATCTCCGAGTAAATTTAGTAGTGCCCTTATCAACAGTCTTTGTTTAATATTTTGTACTCAAATTTTTTTTTCAAAAAAAATTTACTGTACGATACAAATTTTTAAAAAATTGAGATAGGGTATGAAGTTATATAAAATAGTAAACTTAAAAAGAATCCGTGAACAGGTTCTCTCAATCGGTCTGATGAAAATCGAACATGTTCAATTTCTGTCCAAACGGTCTGGCAGAAATTGTGTAGGAACAGTTGAAAGATGGCGGGGGCAGTGAACAGTTGGGAGACTGGCGAGTTTGATAGTCGGAGGTTGGATAGTTGGAGTTTAATAGTGGTTCATGTATAAAATGAGAGTCCCTTGCAGAACAGAACCAAATAGAAATGAGAAGAAAGAAAGAAATACCAGAAGAAGAAGAAAAGAACAATCACAGCAGACAAAAATGAGAAGAAGAAAAGAGGTGTATGAATACATCGAGTATGTTTATTGTTTATTATTTAGTTATATTTTTAAACTAGATCCTAAACTTGATCATTGTTTTTTAGATGTTCAACGTAACGCTCGAACTTTTTGTACAAATTGCATTGCATGTCTTTTGCTCCCACTGTCCCCAACTCCTACAATTTTTTTACAAATAGAAGGAATAACACTTAATCATTGTTTCTAACCTTCGTATTTAAACCTAATTCAAACCATAAACCTAATCCTTATTACTCATCCTAGTCCAACCCTAATCCTAATTCTAATCCAAACCTCACCCTAATCTAACCATAATCCTAATTATAATCCAACCATCATTCTAAAATATATAGCAATACACGTTTTGACAACCATCATTGTACATATGGTTGTCCGAAAGAATTGACGTATTTCGGGAAGACACCACAGATTTGATTATCCAACAGTGTGATTCACATATATCTAGTTTAATACTTTTCTAGACATGTATACTAAATTTTAATTGTGTTAGTTATTCTATTATATATTTTGTTATATGTCTAGTAATAACAAAATCTATATATTTTATATATATCTATACGATTATAATAACGATATATGATTGCGAGAGCATTGCATATGGTAGTATGAGGGCGATTTTGAGTGTTGAAAACCGACTAGCGACAAAAAGGCTTTGGTGCACGCATTTGACTTTCAACACATTGACCAGATATGTTTCCTACGTCACGATAAAGACTTGATCGTAAGTCTCGTTGAGCGTTGGTGGCCCGGCCGAAATACATTCCAACTTTCGATCGAAGAAATGACTATTACCCTAGCAGATGTGGCAAATATTATAGGATTACCTATTAAGTGTGACCCTATAATATTTGATGAGTCATTTTTTCATAATACTATGATTATGGAATACCTAGGTGTAGAACCGCCATTGAATTTAATTGGAAAAAAGGCTTAGTCAAGTTCAGTTGGCCCCGTCGCAATTTCATACACCTAGATCATAGTCATGACGAAGAGACTTCTGTTGATGAAAATCGGATATGTATGTTAATGTTGATGTTTATGTAGTATATATAATTTTAGTTTAACTCATATCATTTCTTAATCATATGCTCGGGTCACTTCTCGCACTAGAGCCTATTTCGTAGTCCTAATTAGTGTCGTTCTTTTTGTTCGACTCATAAGATAAGGTAAACTTGTGTTTTCTACCATTTTTTTAAGTTTTGACAGAACCTACATGTCACAAATGGGGAGAAGCAACGCTAACATATCTATATAACTCAAGGTCTGATTTTGTGCGTGTGTGTTTCAGTGTATAATTTTATGAAAATTTTAAATGAATGAATGACAATAATACAGATATGAAAGAATTATATTTTGTTAATACCTTATACACTTACATATATAGACTTATCTGTTGTTAGAAATTTTGATAAGGTAAATTTGTATTTTTTTTCTATTGATGCATATTATAGTTTTTAGGCTAAATTAAATCTTAAGACCCTCAACTATTCCAAATGTTCAACTTAATACCCTCAACTTTGATAGGCATCAACTTAATACCCTTCCTCTATTTTTATCCTAACCGTGTTATTCGAAATAGCAAATGACAAAATTACCCTTCCCAATGTTGGAAAAGAAGCGCGGAAACATTCCCCCAAACCAGAGAGTACCTGCGAGAGAACCGAGCAATACAACGCACAAACCAAACACCAAACCACAGAAAAATAATCCACGCAGACACAAAGAATTTTGACGTGAAAAACCCTTGGGGGAAAAACCACGGGACGATCGGAGTCCAACCCTGAAGAACCTCCACTAATGGAATAAAGAGAATACACTCTCTACAAGCTCCTCCCGATCCAACACAGATCACCACAACACTTAGGAATAGAAAATAGATCACACCACAAAGATAGAAGATAATAAAAATTATCCAAAATGATCTCCTCCTCCGAAATAGCCTTCAATCCTTCTTTCTTTTTTCCAAAGTTGCAATGACACTCTTGCCTCCTTTTTTTCTCTTTCTTGAGATGATATGTTAGAGTTAGGGTTTAGAAAAACCTAATATATACCTCATAATCCCGCAACAAATCCTGGACCTTAGGATATGATCCAACGGTGTATAAAACACATATGAATTTTCGTCCAGCCCGCTGACCGAACTCGGATCGAATTCGGCCGAGTCGGTGATTTGCGAGTAAACGAAGACAACAGTTTTCTGGAGCTTCTGGAGCACCCTGACCGAACTCGGACCGAGTTCGGCCCGAACTCTGTCTCCCCCTGTACAACAGCGGCTCCTCCTTCCTCCCAAGCTTCTTTGACCTTTCGAATGGCTCTCGTCGCCTCCCCGAGCTTCTCTTACCACAGACGGCGCTCGTCGCACTCCGGAGTGTTCTCCATATAGGTTGGGAACCCCACCCACTCCAATACCCAAACCCTCCCCCCTCTCTCTTTCTCTCTCTCTCTTCGGCAGCCCCTCCTTTCTTCGGCAGTGGGAAGGGGGGCGCACAACAGAAAAGAGCAGCAAAAGCAGGGGTAGGGGGTAGCGTGCGGCGGGTGAGCGCTACGGGGGTTTGCGACGGCGCGCGGGAGAAGCGCGACGGGATGCGTGGGTGGGTGGGTGGTGGGCGGGTGGGTGGCGGGTAGCAGGTGCGTGCGACTGGGGAAGCGCGACGGGGAATCTCAGCGGGGGACACGGGTGGCGGGGGTGGGGAAGAGGGGGTTGGCAGTGGTGTTGTGAGGGGGGAGAAGGTAGTTTAGAAAATTTTGATTTTTTTAACGTAAAAGTTAACGTTAGGGTGACGGAGGGTACCAAGTTAAAAAGATTAGTTGGGTGTTAAATTAGTACCTATCAAAGTTTAGGATATCGAGTTGAACATTTAGAATAGTTAAGGATATCAAGTTGTAATTTAGACTAGTTTTTAACTTCTTCAGACAATAATATGTTTCAAGGATATAATAAAACAAGTTCACATTACAAAAGAAAATTGATTTTAATTTAATTCATTCATATGAATAAATACATTCAATAATCAGCACGCTCTCACCGGACAACCGCCCCACATCCTATAAATTTACTCAACCAGAGAAAAGGAAAAAATGGCAAAAAAATTGCTACAGGAAAAAAGTGTTTGAATAAATTATATAAAATGAAATAAGTTTGCAAAAATTTGGAGGAGAAAAATAAAATAAAAATTGCCAAAAATCTGCCAACTCAATTAGTTGAAAAAAAGTATGGTTTGGTTCAAGTTGGTTCAGGATAGAGGGTGGTTTGTTTGGTTCAGGAGAGGGTTTTTATGTGGGTTTGTTTGGTTTGGACGACGACTATTTTATTTTATATCGGCTAGTTTTGCAACGTTTATCTCCAACGACTCTCTAACTTTTCTCTCAACTTATCTATATAAATATAGTGTTTGTATCATAGTACCACACCAAACATTACTCGCTCGGTGGTGTACCAAATAAGTTAGCTTATGAAGGCAGTTTTCTTCCTAAATTGACTTTTAGTAAGAAGTAGATGAGGGCAAATTGACTTTTAGTATAATTAAACCCTTGGGTTAGGTTAGTTTTTGGATGATGATAACAAGAGGAGTTAGGAAATCATAACTCTATTTGACTTTTAAGAAATTCACAAGATTTAGGAACTTATTTAAAAATATAATAGATTTAAAGGGACTTGTATGTAAAAAAGAAAAGAAAAGATCACTAAGAAAATATTCAAAATGTTTAAACAACGGAGCCATTTAGTCAAACATCTATTATGCTGGAAAGCTTCAAGCCATCAAACAAGACAAAGAAAAAGCAAAAATGATGGGTGGCTCGTACAGTACTCGCGAGCTACCGTCCGCTACCGCATCCCTCTTCTAGTCCCCTCTCCTGCTCCGTGTTCGACTGTTGTACCGCTGACCGGACCATTGTGTGCGAGCACTGCATGTGCAACAACGAGAAGTGCAGTACGGTTGAAGAAAAAGTGGAAAATCATTAACCATAATAAGTTGGACAGCTTCAAACCATCTTTTTCTTCCTTCATGATGAGCACCACATTAACCAGCACTAATAGCATGCAGGAGGAGATGATGAGAGGAAAACCAGGCTATGAGCACTTGAACGAGCCTCTTTCACATCTTGGTAGAGGCGGAGTTACAGTTGAAATCATCGATGACTTATGCAAGCTCGTGAGATTCTTGAAGACTAGCAAATTTTTTGTTTGCTGCCGCCACCCTCTGCCATGCAGCCTCCTTCAACCGACCCCATGACCCTTGAACCGGCCGCTCCCTTCAATCAAACCGGTGCCCTTAAAAACCCCATTGCCTATGTTCTGCTGGCCAAAAAAATTCACCCATACGCACCCCGCTTTTCTGCCAACTCAGCTGGCGGATCCTTTCGTTCTTTCTAATTTCCTCGAAATAGTTTTATTTACACTAATTTATACAAATATATTTTCGTTATAGTAAATTTTCTGTAAAACGGCATAAGCTGCTTCTTCTTCTTCCTCCTCCTCCTCCTCGACCCCGAGGGCGGAGGCGGAGGACGGGGCCGCGGCCGGTTCCGGCGAGCCCTCGCTCGCCCACGCCCGGAGGTTCATTTTTAGGGTTAGGGTTCTAAATTTGCAATTTTTTTTTGCAGCAAGGAGGTGGCGCCGGCGATGGTGTACCAACGACCACCACTGGCGATTCCGTGGCGTGGCTCGCTCGGAAAGAGGCTTCCGATCTCTCTTGAGTAGGTTTTCCTTTTCTTACTGCTCCTCCTTTTCTTGATTAGTATATATTTAATTTCTGTTGATAACACTATATGATTTTTGACATTGTCAAGCCAATTGCTTGTAACTTGTGCGGAGAACATGTTTTTTTTATGTAAGGATGATATAAATAGAAGTTTTGGGACAACTCAATTTAAACTATAAAGATATATTGAAGAAGTATTGAGAAATACATGTCAAGGTTCGGGGACAGGACAATGATTTGGGCGTGTAGTTGTGTACCGTTATCATTATGGAGTGTCTAGTAGTGTGGCAGGATGCGACGCTGATTTTTGGAGTGTCCATGCTTTCTCATGAGAGGAAATAAGGGTGGAAATAGAATGGTTGGAGCGGGTTTTGGTATGAAATAATCGCTTCCCAACTTGATCGGCCATAACTTGTCAGGTTTTTGCCCACTGGCCTATTAGAGTCTCTTGCACTGCACCTTAAGTCTGAATGTGAGCACTGGGAAGTTGCTATCGTAAACTATTATAATTAGTAAGTTGCTACCATAAACAATTATAATTAACAACCAAGTATCCTGCACTTTTTTCAATTTACAACTTGCTATCCTATGCCGGTAAACAAGGAAGGATTTATTCGTATTCGTTGGGTTGTGGCCTGGTGGGGTTCAAGCCTCTCTCAAATATAAAAAGTTTGAAATTTACTATGCCCACCGTGAAAGTAAAAGAAATATTCAAGAGCCATTCAACACTCTAATGTTCTTGCTACCACACCATAGAGTTGCCGCAACACACAATATGATGCTGCGATCACGATGTAGATATTTGTCCCCTATGACTGAACATTGTGTGCCTACTCTGACCAAAGTTTCTGCATCTGCTCTGCTCCTGCCGGTAAGGTAGATAGCAATCGTTAATAAATATCAAAATAGGAAAGATGTCATTGTTAATGGCTTAGGGTGACAAGTTGCAAATCTTGGGAAGTTGAGGGTGCTAATTGTTAATTACAATAGTTTATGAATCCAGCTTATTAACTACTAGTAAATTCACGTGTGTTGCACGTAAAATAATATTTTCTTTTTGAAATTAATATCCTACTAGTAAATTCATGTGCGTTGCACGTAAAATAATTTTTTCTTTTTGAAATTAATATAAAATTATTTAAATATTTAAATATACTTAAATTAAGATTTATTATATATATTTTTATATTTTAATTAAAATTTGTTATATATTTGATTATATTATAATTATAATTAGTTATGGATATATTTTTACTTTTCATAAAGAGTTTTGAATTACGTAATATTATCTAATTATAAATAATCATCTCTTCTAACTCATGTGATTAAGGTGGGAGGTATTCTCTTTGGTTGGCTGAGTTCGAATCCATGTAGTGTTATTTATAACAAATTTAACTTTTTCAACAATTTTTTTTACGTAATATTAATTTAAAAAAAAAATTGATGATGATATATATAATTATATACGGCTTAGACGGCTCACTTTTGAGCCGTCTTGAAGCCTCATTATAATATGGAAGATAATAGTTTAAGCTAGCAACTTGCAAATAAGGAAAGATTCGGAGTATTTAGTTGCAACTAGCTTATTTTTATATTATCTCAAGACACCCCTACAAGTCCAAGCACACTTCTTTCTAGGTCGAGAGTTGGGTTCATGTAGTGATATGGTTTCTAATATCCCTAAATGTTTGACAAATGTGATGTTAACCCGACAACTATTTCTCGGTTATCATATTAAAGTCCCTGCCACTTCACCATAATTCTAGAGTTGGTGATGGCTTATATATATATATACTATTTAATCACGGCCAACCGCCAACGTGACTCTTTGGACTTGACCTTGATTCAGTGGAAACCAGCCAGGTTTTAGGATAAAATTAATTCATCCTGTCATTCTGCTGGATGCACGAGTAGTTAGTCAGTTAATCAAGAATCAAGTTTTTTATTTCAAATATGGAAATCTGAATGAAGATTTTTTGGGACCTTTTTAGAAGCTCTAAATTTAGTTAGTGTACACATGCTGAGTTTTTGTAAAAGCAAATCCTATACAAATAGCTTTATTTTGTCATTTGATTGATGAAAAGTTGAAATTATGTTGTATGTGATAATTTTAATATTTGAAGCGGATATAGATCCGACTACGATAGAGAAGATGATGGAATAATAAGTAGATAAACATGTACTGCAAGCAAAACTTTGCAAATCACATATAATGCTCATGCTCAAGAAAGATGGGCAAGGCATGGGAACCAAATTCTAGCATGCCAGCAATTGACAGCAGTCCAATATGGTTGCATATTCGTTAGATGTAAGACAAGCTATTTACTCTGCATCATTCTCCTTCCTCCTTTTTTGTCAGGCTTCTCCTTGCTGCATTATGC
>JAYESA010000012.1:166054580-166142080 GCA_036927795.1 Iris macrosiphon
AATTAAAATTTAGTATACATGTCTAGAAAAGTATTAAACTAGATATATGTGAATCACACTGTTGGATAATCAAATCTGTGGTGTCTTCCCGAAATACGTCAATTCTTTCGGACAACCATATGTACAATGATGGTTGTCAAAACGTGTATTGCTATATATTTTAGAATGATGGTTGGATTATAATTAGGATTATGGTTAGATTAGGGTGAGGTTTGGATTAGAATTAGGATTAGGGTTGGACTAGGATGAGTAATAAGGATTAGGTTTATGGTTTGAATTAGGTTTAAATACGAAGGTTAGAAACAATGATTAAGTGTTATTCCTTCTATTTGTAAAAAAATTGTAGAGTTGGGGACAGTGGGAGCCAAAAGACATGCAATGCAATTTGTACAAAAAGTTTCGAGCGTTACGTTGAACATCTAAAAAACAATGATCAAGTTTAGGATCTAGTTTAAAAATATAACTAAATAATAAACAATAAACATACTCGATGTATTCATACACCTCTTTTCTTCTTCTCATTTTTGTCTGCTGTGATTGTTCTTTTCTTCTTCTTCTGGTATTTCTTTCTTTCTTCTCATTTCTTAATCATATGCTCGGGTCACTTCTCGCACTAGAGCCTATTTCGTAGTCCTAATTAGTGTCGTTCTTTTTGTTCGACTCATAAGATAAGGTAAACTTGTGTTTTCTACCATTTTTTTAAGTTTTGACAGAACCTACATGTCACAAATGGGGAGAAGCAACGCTAACATATCTATATAACTCAAGGTCTGATTTTGTGCGTGTGTGTTTCAGTGTATAATTTTATGAAAATTTTAAATGAATGAATGACAATAATACAGATATGAAAGAATTATATTTTGTTAATACCTTATACACTTACATATATAGACTTATCTGTTGTTAGAAATTTTGATAAGGTAAATTTGTATTTTTTTTCTATTGATGCATATTATAGTTTTTAGGCTAAATTAAATCTTAAGACCCTCAACTATTCCAAATGTTCAACTTAATACCCTCAACTTTGATAGGCATCAACTTAATACCCTTCCTCTATTTTTATCCTAACCGTGTTATTCGAAATAGCAAATGACAAAATTACCCTTCCCAATGTTGGAAAAGAAGCGCGGAAACATTCCCCCAAACCAGAGAGTACCTGCGAGAGAACCGAGCAATACAACGCACAAACCAAACACCAAACCACAGAAAAATAATCCACGCAGACACAAAGAATTTTGACGTGAAAAACCCTTGGGGGAAAAACCACGGGACGATCGGAGTCCAACCCTGAAGAACCTCCACTAATGGAATAAAGAGAATACACTCTCTACAAGCTCCTCCCGATCCAACACAGATCACCACAACACTTAGGAATAGAAAATAGATCACACCACAAAGATAGAAGATAATAAAAATTATCCAAAATGATCTCCTCCTCCGAAATAGCCTTCAATCCTTCTTTCTTTTTTCCAAAGTTGCAATGACACTCTTGCCTCCTTTTTTTCTCTTTCTTGAGATGATATGTTAGAGTTAGGGTTTAGAAAAACCTAATATATACCTCATAATCCCGCAACAAATCCTGGACCTTAGGATATGATCCAACGGTGTATAAAACACATATGAATTTTCGTCCAGCCCGCTGACCGAACTCGGATCGAATTCGGCCGAGTCGGTGATTTGCGAGTAAACGAAGACAACAGTTTTCTGGAGCTTCTGGAGCACCCTGACCGAACTCGGACCGAGTTCGGCCCGAACTCTGTCTCCCCCTGTACAACAGCGGCTCCTCCTTCCTCCCAAGCTTCTTTGACCTTTCGAATGGCTCTCGTCGCCTCCCCGAGCTTCTCTTACCACAGACGGCGCTCGTCGCACTCCGGAGTGTTCTCCATATAGGTTGGGAACCCCACCCACTCCAATACCCAAACCCTCCCCCCTCTCTCTTTCTCTCTCTCTCTTCGGCAGCCCCTCCTTTCTTCGGCAGTGGGAAGGGGGGGCGCACAACAGAAAAGAGCAGCAAAAGCAGGGGTAGGGGGTAGCGTGCGGCGGTGTGAGCGCTACGGGGGTTTGCGACGGCGCGCGGGAGAAGCGCGACGGGATGCGTGGGTGGGTGGGTGGTGGGCGGGTGGGTGGCGGGTAGCAGGTGCGTGCGACTGGGGAAGCGCGACGGGGAATCTCAGCGGGGGACACGGGTGGCGGGGGTGGGGAAGAGGGGGTTGGCAGTGGTGTTGTGAGGGGGGAGAAGGTAGTTTAGAAAATTTTGATTTTTTTAACGTAAAAGTTAACGTTAGGGTGACGGAGGGTACCAAGTTAAAAAGATTAGTTGGGTGTTAAATTAGTACCTATCAAAGTTTAGGATATCGAGTTGAACATTTAGAATAGTTAAGGATATCAAGTTGTAATTTAGACTAGTTTTTAACTTCTTCAGACAATAATATGTTTCAAGGATATAATAAAACAAGTTCACATTACAAAAGAAAATTGATTTTAATTTAATTCATTCATATGAATAAATACATTCAATAATCAGCACGCTCTCACCGGACAACCGCCCCACATCCTATAAATTTACTCAACCAGAGAAAAGGAAAAAATGGCAAAAAAATTGCTACAGGAAAAAAGTGTTTGAATAAATTATATAAAATGAAATAAGTTTGCAAAAATTTGGAGGAGAAAAATAAAATAAAAATTGCCAAAAATCTGCCAACTCAATTAGTTGAAAAAAAGTATGGTTTGGTTCAAGTTGGTTCAGGATAGAGGGTGGTTTGTTTGGTTCAGGAGAGGGTTTTTATGTGGGTTTGTTTGGTTTGGACGACGACTATTTTATTTTATATCGGCTAGTTTTGCAACGTTTATCTCCAACGACTCTCTAACTTTTCTCTCAACTTATCTATATAAATATAGTGTTTGTATCATAGTACCACACCAAACATTACTCGCTCGGTGGTGTACCAAATAAGTTAGCTTATGAAGGCAGTTTTCTTCCTAAATTGACTTTTAGTAAGAAGTAGATGAGGGCAAATTGACTTTTAGTATAATTAAACCCTTGGGTTAGGTTAGTTTTTGGATGATGATAACAAGAGGAGTTAGGAAATCATAACTCTATTTGACTTTTAAGAAATTCACAAGATTTAGGAACTTATTTAAAAATATAATAGATTTAAAGGGACTTGTATGTAAAAAAGAAAAGAAAAGATCACTAAGAAAATATTCAAAATGTTTAAACAACGGAGCCATTTAGTCAAACATCTATTATGCTGGAAAGCTTCAAGCCATCAAACAAGACAAAGAAAAAGCAAAAATGATGGGTGGCTCGTACAGTACTCGCGAGCTACCGTCCGCTACCGCATCCCTCTTCTAGTCCCCTCTCCTGCTCCGTGTTCGACTGTTGTACCGCTGACCGGACCATTGTGTGCGAGCACTGCATGTGCAACAACGAGAAGTGCAGTACGGTTGAAGAAAAAGTGGAAAATCATTAACCATAATAAGTTGGACAGCTTCAAACCATCTTTTTCTTCCTTCATGATGAGCACCACATTAACCAGCACTAATAGCATGCAGGAGGAGATGATGAGAGGAAAACCAGGCTATGAGCACTTGAACGAGCCTCTTTCACATCTTGGTAGAGGCGGAGTTACAGTTGAAATCATCGATGACTTATGCAAGCTCGTGAGATTCTTGAAGACTAGCAAATTTTTTGTTTGCTGCCGCCACCCTCTGCCATGCAGCCTCCTTCAACCGACCCCATGACCCTTGAACCGGCCGCTCCCTTCAATCAAACCGGTGCCCTTAAAAACCCCATTGCCTATGTTCTGCTGGCCAAAAAAATTCACCCATACGCACCCCGCTTTTCTGCCAACTCAGCTGGCGGATCCTTTCGTTCTTTCTAATTTCCTCGAAATAGTTTTATTTACACTAATTTATACAAATATATTTTCGTTATAGTAAATTTTCTGTAAAACGGCATAAGCTGCTTCTTCTTCTTCCTCCTCCTCCTCCTCGACCCCGAGGGCGGAGGCGGAGGACGGGGCCGCGGCCGGTTCCGGCGAGCCCTCGCTCGCCCACGCCCGGAGGTTCATTTTTAGGGTTAGGGTTCTAAATTTGCAATTTTTTTTTGCAGCAAGGAGGTGGCGCCGGCGATGGTGTACCAACGACCACCACTGGCGATTCCGTGGCGTGGCTCGCTCGGAAAGAGGCTTCCGATCTCTCTTGAGTAGGTTTTCCTTTTCTTACTGCTCCTCCTTTTCTTGATTAGTATATATTTAATTTCTGTTGATAACACTATATGATTTTTGACATTGTCAAGCCAATTGCTTGTAACTTGTGCGGAGAACATGTTTTTTTTATGTAAGGATGATATAAATAGAAGTTTTGGGACAACTCAATTTAAACTATAAAGATATATTGAAGAAGTATTGAGAAATACATGTCAAGGTTCGGGGACAGGACAATGATTTGGGCGTGTAGTTGTGTACCGTTATCATTATGGAGTGTCTAGTAGTGTGGCAGGATGCGACGCTGATTTTTGGAGTGTCCATGCTTTCTCATGAGAGGAAATAAGGGTGGAAATAGAATGGTTGGAGCGGGTTTTGGTATGAAATAATCGCTTCCCAACTTGATCGGCCATAACTTGTCAGGTTTTTGCCCACTGGCCTATTAGAGTCTCTTGCACTGCACCTTAAGTCTGAATGTGAGCACTGGGAAGTTGCTATCGTAAACTATTATAATTAGTAAGTTGCTACCATAAACAATTATAATTAACAACCAAGTATCCTGCACTTTTTTCAATTTACAACTTGCTATCCTATGCCGGTAAACAAGGAAGGATTTATTCGTATTCGTTGGGTTGTGGCCTGGTGGGGTTCAAGCCTCTCTCAAATATAAAAAGTTTGAAATTTACTATGCCCACCGTGAAAGTAAAAGAAATATTCAAGAGCCATTCAACACTCTAATGTTCTTGCTACCACACCATAGAGTTGCCGCAACACACAATATGATGCTGCGATCACGATGTAGATATTTGTCCCCTATGACTGAACATTGTGTGCCTACTCTGACCAAAGTTTCTGCATCTGCTCTGCTCCTGCCGGTAAGGTAGATAGCAATCGTTAATAAATATCAAAATAGGAAAGATGTCATTGTTAATGGCTTAGGGTGACAAGTTGCAAATCTTGGGAAGTTGAGGGTGCTAATTGTTAATTACAATAGTTTATGAATCCAGCTTATTAACTACTAGTAAATTCACGTGTGTTGCACGTAAAATAATATTTTCTTTTTGAAATTAATATCCTACTAGTAAATTCATGTGCGTTGCACGTAAAATAATTTTTTCTTTTTGAAATTAATATAAAATTATTTAAATATTTAAATATACTTAAATTAAGATTTATTATATATATTTTTATATTTTAATTAAAATTTGTTATATATTTGATTATATTATAATTATAATTAGTTATGGATATATTTTTACTTTTCATAAAGAGTTTTGAATTACGTAATATTATCTAATTATAAATAATCATCTCTTCTAACTCATGTGATTAAGGTGGGAGGTATTCTCTTTGGTTGGCTGAGTTCGAATCCATGTAGTGTTATTTATAACAAATTTAACTTTTTCAACAATTTTTTTTACGTAATATTAATTTAAAAAAAAAATTGATGATGATATATATAATTATATACGGCTTAGACGGCTCACTTTTGAGCCGTCTTGAAGCCTCATTATAATATGGAAGATAATAGTTTAAGCTAGCAACTTGCAAATAAGGAAAGATTCGGAGTATTTAGTTGCAACTAGCTTATTTTTATATTATCTCAAGACACCCCTACAAGTCCAAGCACACTTCTTTCTAGGTCGAGAGTTGGGTTCATGTAGTGATATGGTTTCTAATATCCCTAAATGTTTGACAAATGTGATGTTAACCCGACAACTATTTCTCGGTTATCATATTAAAGTCCCTGCCACTTCACCATAATTCTAGAGTTGGTGATGGCTTATATATATATATACTATTTAATCACGGCCAACCGCCAACGTGACTCTTTGGACTTGACCTTGATTCAGTGGAAACCAGCCAGGTTTTAGGATAAAATTAATTCATCCTGTCATTCTGCTGGATGCACGAGTAGTTAGTCAGTTAATCAAGAATCAAGTTTTTTATTTCAAATATGGAAATCTGAATGAAGATTTTTTGGGACCTTTTTAGAAGCTCTAAATTTAGTTAGTGTACACATGCTGAGTTTTTGTAAAAGCAAATCCTATACAAATAGCTTTATTTTGTCATTTGATTGATGAAAAGTTGAAATTATGTTGTATGTGATAATTTTAATATTTGAAGCGGATATAGATCCGACTACGATAGAGAAGATGATGGAATAATAAGTAGATAAACATGTACTGCAAGCAAAACTTTGCAAATCACATATAATGCTCATGCTCAAGAAAGATGGGCAAGGCATGGGAACCAAATTCTAGCATGCCAGCAATTGACAGCAGTCCAATATGGTTGCATATTCGTTAGATGTAAGACAAGCTATTTACTCTGCATCATTCTCCTTCCTCCTTTTTTGTCAGGCTTCTCCTTGCTGCATTATGCCATTAATATGCTTCATTTCCCAGGAGTCCAGCCTGTTAAAAAGTCCAAAGGGGTGTGGGGTGTGGGGGGGGGGGGGGGGGGGGGGGGGGGGAGGTGGGGGTGGGGGGGGGGTTGCAGAACCTTGCTTAGTTGCCGACTCTCTGTGATGAACCAACTGACACCCACCTCCGAACCGTCGATCCCCTCCAGCTATGATTCAGCCTCTACATTTCGGCCAATCTTCCACATTCTATCCAACCATCTTACCCAACTATAATTGCACTTCAAGTTCAACCATGGAACCGTACATTTCCGTGCTTCCCTTGGTCTGTTTCCTCCTCGACAGTCCGCAACATCAACCTCAGTCGATTCTCTATGACATTTCCATGCTTCCCTTGGTCTGTTTCCTCCTCGACAGTCCGCAACATCAACCTCAGTCGATTCTCTATGATGCTGTAGCCACTTTCTTCAACAGTAGGTGACCTCTAGAATTGCAAGAGTCAACCGCAGGGCTTGCCAATGTAACTAGTACAATCCACAAACTCAACCACTTCTTACTTGGACGAGTCCTTCAGTCTCCTTTGACCAGTTTCTGTCCCGTATACCCAGTTTAACTTTCCTCTTCACGATGAGGAGGTAGTCTGCGCTGCCCAATGCCTATTCAATGCCAATTAGTCTAATGTTTCAATTATGGTTACCCTCAAGAACCTGAGGTGTGTAAAGAAAGACGACCACAATGGTTCTTACTAGAGGATATTCTCCGAGTCCCCTCTCCCCAACGAACTTTATCTCCTATAGTGTTTGTGGTTCGGAGCTGCTGGAGAAGCATCAAACACCAAGGGGATTCTTAAGTCTCCACCAGAAGACGCTACATGCCTCATCCTTCGCCATCCTATCTAGGCAACTTTAACCGCAATTACGTTGGCTGAACTCAACCGGTGCCTCAGGTAGCCAAATCATTGGTTGGCGTTCTGACAATCTTTACTAGCACTGATGTCCTTAAAGGCTGTTTCCTCTTCTCCATCAATCCTGTATTGCTCCCACAATTATGTGCACCAAACATCTCTTCTGTCTATGGACCTCCTCAGTCTGCATACCTAATAACCGGAAGCTTTGTGCCAAACTCATGGTTAATTGCTTCTCTGTGTGATTTCAATGTTCTCTTTTCTTCTATTAACCTAGAGAGGGTATTGGATAAGCCCTAAAAATATTAGAACCCTTTGATTTAAGTACCGTTAAGAAGAATCAAATTATCAGTGGAATCCATCAAAAATCTGTTTGCTGCTACTCCCTTTTTCTGCGGTTGGCAGCATCATGGATACCATTGGTAACATGAGCCACCTGTTTTTGTCAACATAGTGTCCTTGCTTAATAGCCGACCAAATTCTTTTGGGAGAAGGCTTGGAGGAGGAGGAGGAGGTGGTGGATGATGATGATGTCTTTGTTTGACCTTATCATTACTTTTGCATTCATTATATGTTCCTCAAAATAATATGATTGCTGTATGTAATTAATTCACCAGTTTGCTTTGTTTCCAATGATATACATAATACATTCTGTGTTCTGTTTTTCTTTTTCATTTTTAAAGATCATTGAAAGACCTGACCCAACTGATGGTATAGTCTTCTCAATGGTGGATATTTTATCTA
Source organism: Iris macrosiphon (assembly GCA_036927795.1). Lineage (NCBI taxonomy): Eukaryota > Viridiplantae > Streptophyta > Magnoliopsida > Asparagales > Iridaceae > Iris > Iris macrosiphon. Next base: position 166,062,802 of record JAYESA010000012.1, read on the forward strand.
CAGACTACAATATACTTACTCTAGCATTCTCGAAATTGTGACTTTAATGAGGAACCCATGATTTCTCCTACTGTTCTTGTCAAATACCAGTACTTACTAATCTATGTTTTTGTCAAACACTTGCAGATATAATGCTTTGCAACTAAAATTTGTGATGTTTTCATAAGGTTAATACTACAATTTATGTGTTCATTTATATCCGTGAGTGTTTTTCTATTCAAATGTGTTCTGTCACATTGTAGTTGTGGTGAATTTTCATATTTTTATCAAAATATCAGAGAATTGTTTTTCCTAATTTACATACTATTTAGTACATATATTAATTTGATTAAACCTTGTCAAATTTGTCGTGAAGCTGTCCTGTGAAATCTGAATTGGGCAGGGGCTTGTCTGAAAATTATTCAAGTGATTTTAAGATGAGTGTTGCCTGTTCTGGCGGAGAGTGTATTAGAAAAATGTTTATGACTATATCCTATCACAAGGGATCTTATGGTTGCTGCAAAACTTGGAGATATGCCTATGTTTTAACTTTTAAGCTTACTGGAAAACCTATCCATACAAGGATTATAGTATTACTTGTTACTTTTTGTATAAATGACCTGAAAAATCTAGCTTCAATACCACTAAACTCAATCCAACAATACCAACCTGATATAACCTGGTGTGACCAAAGGCGTATCGGATATAATTCTTTTTTTAGGGATTGAATGTGAAATTTGGATAAAAGCTTTTGAGTTCCTGGTCAGTCAGTAGGGACAGGTGAAGCAGTACATTGATCAGATTATGCTGGGACAAACTACTAATCTCAGCCCTAAATTTGGCAAAGTAACAAACACCCACATGTATTGGACATGACCTAACCTTCAGTAACCACCTTAACTTAATCAAACATTTGTTTGTTGTGTGAGTATCATAACTGAGGTTGTCATGTCCAGGGGAATGGGCAAAAGTTGTTACACGAGGTTCCTATAAGTGAGTGGAGAGTATGGAGGAAGGCCATGAATTCAACTGGTCAAGCCATGGGTGTGAAAGAGTTGATGGTGCTGATCCTTGTAGGATTTTGTTACATTCTGCAATTTGATATAGTGAAGGGAGAATACAAGGAAGCTTGCAAAGGAGAGATAGTTTCCCATAAGCACTATGTCAAGACTGTTCAGGTAAGCTTAGTGCTATCTGCTGCTGCTGTTACAACTACTACCATTGCTGAGAAATCCTCACCAGCCAGTTGAGTGCTTCCAATGGTACAAGGTGACTTTAGATACTAATAATCTAATGAGATTGATTTAACTCAATTCAAAGATATAAAATAAAATAAAATTGGATATAAGAATTTATCAGGTGCAATTGGTTAAATGGACTTAGCAGGCTTAGTTTCTTCTGTTTTGGTTTTGCTTCATCTGTGAGGATGAGTTACATCTTCTAACCTGCTAGTAAGAGAGCTTTAGAAACTAGGTCATGCTATAATCTTCTTTCACTTTACTAATTGTGAGTAGTTTTATTGTCATACTCATGATTGGAAACATCATGTACATGTTCAAGCTATAGAAAATTGTAAATCATTGATGTTGCTTATCCTTTGCAGAACGCTCATGGTGATATGTTCGATTGCGTTGATATTAATAAGCAGCCTGCTTTTGATCATCCAGCACTCAAAAATCATGTCTTACAGGTTAACCGTTCTCTCTTATAGTCATATTTACATGTTTGACTAAGCTAAATCTGTGGCAGTCTTCGGGAGAAACAAACAAAAGCATGCCATGCTTTTAGTTGTAGTATTAATAGCAAGTGAACTGTTGTATACTCAGTGTGATATAATAGCTAATGACATGATCAGTCAAAGGAAATTATCTAAACAAATCTGGATCAGATATTTTAGTGTAGGGATGATATTGTCTTTGTTGTTGATGTTTGGTGTTATACTTTCAGTTATATTTTGGGAGAACATTGTACTTATTAATGTATAATTATAGTTGATTGCCAATCGAAAGAGTTTTTCTTAAATATATGTCAGAGTATAGATCTGAAAAAAGTCTAGAGTCTGCAGAGTTGTCGTAAAACCGTAATAAATGACACAATTCACTTACTAGATCTTGCAGTCCTTTTTTAGCATCCTGAATCAATCGAAAGGTAGAGAAAATTCCAACATATATACATGAAAAGTTGTCGCATAGAGAAACAGCCATATCTGGCATACTTATATAATCAGTTAATAGTTAACTTAGTTTGAAATGAAAATACCAATTAGGACGTATATAATCACATAGAAATGTGCCTCTTGGTGTACCTGTTTTCTTGATAGAAATAATCGTATATAATCACATAGAAAAAGTTTAAATATGATCCAAGCGAATATGTTGCAGGACATATTATGCCCATTGTGAAAACATTATGTTTGTGGGTAAGAAATTACATCAGTACTATTATATGAGACCAAATCCTTCCTATCCAAGGAACTTCATAATTATAGATTTAGTGTACATATTTTGACATTTTGTGGTTGTTGCTATTGTTGATATGCTCATTGTTTTAATATTAAGCCACATATAGTAATATTTGTGATGTTATTCATGTGCTAATTACTATGCAGATGAGACCTACTTCAGTTCCAGAAGGTTCTAGTGAAGTTCTATCAAAATCTCCTACTGCACAGATTAGTTTTTTGAATGAAAATTGCCCGATTGGAACTATTCCTATAATGAGGAGGAATGGCAATTTCAGCGAGTTTATCTCAAAATTTGATGGTAGCAGGACCATGAATCTTCAACAAAAGAATGTTGCAGTAAATGATTCATCCCATATATCCTACGTAAGTCGGACTTCATAATCGTACTATTTAATTGTTGTGACCTATTTTAAACCTTTTACAACATCATGATTATGAAAACATTTCTCCCCCTCTTTTTAAGGTAAATTATGGTTGTCGTATCCTTGATACAACAACAGAACTTTTCAAGTTCTACAAGTACAAATTTATGTACAATTTAATTTCATTAATTTATCATAAGTCTTATCTCTAGAGATTTCAGTAAGATCCATCCAACCGATTGATTGAATGTAGCCACAATTCTAACCCAAGAAATATTTTCAAAAAATATTATTCCAACCGGTTCCATCTTTTAATAACCGATCAATCTTAAAAGATTTTGGTTCAGTGAACCTAGTCTCAATTCCAATCAATATTCAACCAACTGATAAAGAGAATATCAACAAAGATACTAACCGAAAGATATCATACAAGCTAATCTTATCTTCCTTAACCAATGAAAATCCAAAAGATATGGTTCAATGAATCTAGCCTCAAATCCAACCAACAAGATAAAATATAATCAAAACTAAATATCAAATCATAACTTCCATGATATTCTAACATCTTTCACATCGTAACTGCCAAGATATTATGAGATTTATCATGTTTTCAAAGATATCATTAGATTTACCAAATCCCCAAGGATATCAAAATGATTCTAAAATATTTCCATAAGCTACCATACCAACTTGCCATAATTTATTAATCCGACTTTCATAATTCGTGAAGCTAGCTTTCCATAGTCCATAAGTCGTCAAATAAGTCATCCAATAAATCATTAAGCATTCCAACATTTCATAAACGACAACCAAACTTAATTCAAAGCAACTATATCAAATCATGGTCTAAAGATTTAATCCATAGGAACATACCATATTAAGAAATCCATTTAAATCCTCCAAATGACTACGTCATAAGAAATCAACTACTAAGCATCAAATATTTATTGATTACAAAATCAAACAATCTTTTGTTGCCAACTTCAATCTCTATGAAACATAATTAAATCTTCAAATTCATATTATTTAAATCAGATCAAGACATGTCCAAAAGAAATACTAAAGCCAAGTCTACCCAACATAAGTTCTACCCGAATCTGGGGCACTATACAATCTATCGGCGGAGATCGGTGCAGTCATTCATATGGTGGCCATAGTCTTTTTGGTACTTGCAGTGTGACTGACTGGTTGCCTTGGTTCAGAGTGACCAAGCTGGTAGAGTGTTCGGGTCTCGGTTGATGTGGAGGAAAATGTTCGAGGGATTGTTCTTTAGAGGGGTCCAACTACCTTGCTTATCTGAGGTTCACCAGCCTTCTTTTCGGCGGTCGCTTGTCCTCCTTTTTATCTTTTTAGCACTAACCGACTCTTGCTCCTCCTAGCTAATGTACTTGAGGGAGAGATTCAAGGGATTCTTTCAGTCATTGCTGGATGAACAAGCTGTCACTCTTCTTATTTCTCCTTTTTGCTTATGAAAACATGTTCTTGGAATTTATCAGTAAGGTTATCAAAGGAGGATATTAATCCGTGCGGCTGTTGATTGAACCATTTGAGAGCCCTTCCCTTCAACAAGATGGGAAACACTCGACAGGCCATATGAACGGTTTATATCCATCAAGTGCATTTGATTGATGAAATTTTGGATGTCTTTGTCCATATCAGTTGAACCATCATATTCGGTGACGAGGGATCTTGAACATTTTCGACTCAGCCTTGAGTATCTTCGTAGTAAAAGGGGATGAACTCGAGAACGGTACCCCGACGGGGCGCAAGCCTTGGTCTGGATGGTCGGATGTAGCGGAGTTCCTTAGGGAGTGTGGCATGTTTACCGTGTCTCGAATAAACAGTCCAGTTGGCGCTTGGCCAACCCGGATTTCTTGTTGTGGTAAACCGTCTTGTGTGCTCTGCACATACTTTGTAGCAGTAGTGTCGCAGGCATGGACCGTATCGGGATTTGGGCGAAGCCCGTTGATGCTTGCAAATGCTGGTGCATGCTTGACGTTGGATGAAGAGTCGTCGTGTTTGAAGCAGCATGCACTTAAGTAGGCATGCACTTGGCTGCCATATGGAACAATGGCGGTTGTGGAATGATTGGTGTCGGGTAGGTTATACCTCCTGGTGCGAACCCTAGTGCAGTTAGAAATTAGGGCACGTACGGGTAGATATCAGACTTGGCTGCACCAGGACGCCAACAAATTTCATTTGAAGGAAAAAAATTGTGCTTAATTATACAGAACGAAAAAAGTTTGAAAAATTAGCATAAGAGGGGATGGGACACCAGTTATACTCGTGCCAAAAAATAAAAAAATTTGGACGTCACTCCAACTGACGCCAAATGTGGAAATATGAAGTGGGGCGGCACTGAGAGCAACGCCTCATTTTCTCAATTTTGGCGCCAATATAATTGGCGCCCCATCAAAAGTGAGCCAAGTGAGTGGTCCTAAGTGTCTCGTTGCAAGATCAAATAGAAAAAGTTTCCTAGCAAAATAATTGTATTAGTGACGTGGCACTTTTATCACGTCTACAAATGTTGCTTACAAATGTTTGCAAACGTCTACAGCTATCCTTAATTTGTTAGAATATTGCTCCACTAGGACCGATGACTGATTCCCCAATGGGCCTCCAAAATCATGAGGAATGCGGCTAAACTAAACTAGCCTATAATCCAGATGTAACTTAAAGGAATACAGTAGATCAATCTAGAGTTACAAGCATGGCAACTTAATATACGATGACATGTTATGTCAACACCAACTGATGAGTCTAATTTCCCTTCAAAGAACTTTTGCACATCTAAATTTTTCGTTCAAGCAAGTATGGGAAGCATTTTAAGTTGGGAAAATGGGACGCCAATTACACTGGCGCCGAGAACTGGGAAAAATGGGACGCCAGTTACACTGGCGCCGAGAACTGGAAAAATCAGATTTGGCGTCAGATGTTGGAGTCGCATCCATTTTTTTTTTACTTTTTTGCGCCATTGTGACTGGCGCCCCATTCCCTCTTCTGCTAATTCTCCTAACTTTTTCTGTTCTGTATAATTAAGCACAAATTTCTCCCTTCAAATAAAATTTGTCTCCAGGACGGTGGCTAACAACTCCTGCAATAGCTGCTGGTTAGTCAATGCCACATGGGTAATATAGTCTTGGACAACTTGCAACTCTGGGGCACTCGGTCGTACTGAGCACCCATGCATGACCCGCGGAGTTGCCCATTTACAATGGCTTCGATCAGTTCAGTTGAAGTTCTAAAGGATCATTGTGCACTTATTCATCCGGTTACCGAATGACCTGTTTAGCTGTCGTAGTTCTTGTTTCCGCCCACTCGCACCAGTTAAAGTATCTAGTTTCTACCATTGTGATAGTGTACCGAGGCTGGGGTGAGGTCTTCCACAGACGACACCGAATTGATGTTATATCGCACCGGTCAGGTTATGGGCTTTCGCTTCTTGGATCGGATCTCAGCTTGGTATGCAGACTCGGTGACCGGTCGCGGTTGAGTGGTTTTGGAGTAGAGAGGCTTTTCTAGTCTTGGGCTTGTCCGGTACCTACACAAAGGCACAATGACCGAGGCAGAGTACTTGGTCGGGTGCCTTTCTGATGCCTAAATGAGCTATCGAACATACGACATGCTTAATAAGAAAACAGAGTAGGGATGATTGTACGGACCTGTCCCGTCAACTATAGTGATATTTATAAGTGTGGCACAATGGGGGAAATTACTAAAATACCCCCAGGGTACTTTACAGTTGTCCGGTCCGTCAATGGGCCTGTGGGCTCTTGTATGATAGGCATGTCTGGTGGAACTGGGCCGATTGGGGTGTACCCCATTCAGGGTTAGTCCAGAATTTTTGGGTGCCTATCAAAATGGTGTCCCTCCTAATATATATATATATATAAAGTTCCTAAAGAAAAAAAAGGCCATTAGGCCTTGAATCTATGCCTTTTTACATAGAAAGTGAAAGTGAAAACCAACTTTGCTAAGTAAGTCACTATGTTATATTGTATGGACATTAATACTTAAAATACTACCAAAGATTGTATATAAAAAAGTACTAATTTTTTGGTGCCCCTCAAAATTTTGGGCCCTGAACGGTTGTCTGGTTTGCCCGTGTCGGATCCGACATTCAAAGTTCCTTCCATTAGGTAGAGATAATAAAGACAATTTCAATTTTGAGGTTACCCAAATGTAACATGCCCTTTTACATAGAATAAGTGAAAACCAACTTTGCTAAGTCACTATGTTATATTGTATCAACACTAATATTTAAAATAATACCAAAGGTTATTTTTGGTGTCCCTCAAAATTTTGGATCCTAGGCGGTTGTCCGGTCTGCCCCGGATCAGGGGCCTCAGGGCTGACATCATCAAAGTTCCTTCCATTAGGTAGAGATAATAAAGAAAATTTTAATTTTAAGGTTACCCAAATGTAACATATATTTTGGAAATTGTTATTGTGTATGGGTTATCCATTGATCATCTATCTTGAAGAAATAAAATCGATGTGTAGGCCTTTTTTTTGGTTCTAAGATTTACCTTGCAATCCCTTTCGTAGGGATATTGTGTCATGGCAAGTATTGGTATTAGAGCTACCTGGATTCATGTTCCTTAAACAGGCTGCGGATAGGACGTCATGTCTTTGAGTTGAGATTGTAAAAATATAATTTTGTCTCACATCTAATAGAAGATGAGAATTCTTTAGGTTATATTGGAGTGCATGAGTTGTTGAGTCTCACGTGTATGCATTCGAGTTAACCATTTTGGCAAATGGATAGCCAAGTGGTGATGCATATGGAGGCTCATGCATGGGTCATGTCACGGAGGACCCGTCGGCCAGGACATGACATACTAACTAATCCATGAGTAAAAGATCTCAACCTTTGAGAATCTATTTGTGCTATCCTTTGTTAATTTTGGGTATCATTTGAAAGCTTGGAGGATTATGGGGATTGCCTGATGGATCATAACTGGAATTTGGTTGGACTAATCCTAGTAAAGCCTCTCTTACAAAAAGCATGCTTCTTCAATTTTATTCTTGTCTGTAGGCCTAATGGTTTTACCCATAGGAGTGTTCACTTGACAAGGTCCACTAAACTCATGACAAGGGTGCCTATCAGGTGCAAGTAGGAAGCCTTTTTCCTAATTCTTCTGGGTACTGTGCAAATACCCAAAATAAACGGGACAACTTGATCGTCAGAGTGGTACGAGCTTGGCTGTATCCAGTTGATCATGTTTTGCGGGTTTTCCTAAGCAGAAACTCCACACAAAAGTCTCATTTCACCTTTAGTCAAGTTGAACTTGCATCCATTGACAAATATGAGCATGATTGGTAGAAGTGTTATGTCAAGTGAACACTTGCTTGAATTCTCTGATTGTTATAATTTAGTATAATCAACATGATTATTACTTAGTAGTAATTTATTCTATTCTCATCATTATAGAGGGTGTTAATTGCCCCTTATTTGTTCAATCTATTTATAATTTATTGATCTTTTGCTATAAAAAATGGTATAGATAATTAGATCGACTAAAATGATGTACTATAATGGGATCCTTTTTCTTCTTTTTTTGTAATTTTTTTTACTGTATTATAGCTTATAAGAAAAATCTAAAAATTCAACACTTGGAAGAAATGAAATTGACTACTAGATGATTTTAAGGCATAATCTCCTCGAATAACATTCATATGTCAAATACGTCATACGGTTATACTTGGTACCAAATTAAAAATTACAGGATTCATGATTTATTATTTAATTACTGTGACTAAAGGGGTCATGTATCGGTCTGTAGGGAGGGACAGAGAAAGCAGACTGGGGAACTGCCTTGTTTATAAAAAGGAAGTTAAATCTTGTAAAAACAAAAGCTTTATCTTTCTCCCATTATTTATACATTAAATATGTGGCTAAACAGTTAGTGAGTTGGTCTCTAATTTTAAAAAAATGATAACCCAGTTTGTCATTTATGGTAAAAAAAACTATATTCTTCTCCTGCTATATAAACTTATCTTATATCATTGCCAATTGAACTAATTTGTGTATTTTTTTTTCCTTTACAAGTTTGCACACATAAGGATGAAAAAAGGTTATTATTATGGAGCCGCTGCAGACTTAACTGTATATGGTGTTCCCCAAGTGTCTGCAAATCAATTTAGCTCTAGTGCAATTTGGTTCATAGGCGATAGTGATGGATCTATACATACGGACATCAATCACATTATAGTTGGGTGGATAGTAAGTTGCCTTCAAACTTGAGTTATGTTTTTATATAATATCTTTGTTTACTCACTAATTGGTTCATTTAGTAAGTCATGTTGATCGTATATGAACAAAAGAGAGAAACCAAAATGTTTCCAACATATGGCTATTCATAATGAGATGAGAGGATAATATTGTTTTCATGTATACAACCTTTCTATGGTATGCATGACACTTTCCGCTGCTTTATTTGCACTCGTGTCTGACATGAGACATGTTCCAATGTCCATCTATGTCCAACACTTGTTTTTTGAATCATAAAATATTCACAAATCATGAGATGAAGGCTACTGTGTCTTTTGTTTAACAAGTTGTTGCATGTCTTGTTGGAATTGCTGAATCTGATGACGTAGCTCGTCCATTTCAATAACACGAACACCTTGTTGCCGAGCATCTCTTCATGCATGCATTATATACAAAAAAGAATAGCTATGGCATGAATTATAGAAATTTGGTAGGAATTATAATTTTTCAAAGGAAAGGAAAGAACAAATAATTGATTTGCTTTCCTTTCTGCGGACCAAACGAGTCCCGACTACTATTCAGGATGTCAGCTAAAAACCGAGAACGAGGTAAAGTACTCTTAATGTTGGAACTTGACCCAAAATTTGGTTCTATAAAAATTCAAAATTCTTAGAGGAACTCATGATTTCTTAAAATTTTCTCACTTTCATAAATGGTCTCATGAACTTCTATAAATATGCATGTGCATCATTTACTAAGGCCATTTCTATAGGCACTCCAAAAATTGCTTAGGACAACCCATTCCTTCAGGACAGTCCAGGTTTTTGCAATTTTTACTCAGAACAGTCTCAAATTTACTCAGGACAGCCCAACCCCCCCTCTCTCCCACTCCAAACCCTAATCTCAACCCCAACCGCCGGAGGAGGAGGAGGCAGAGGTAGTAGTAGGAGGAGGCGGAGGTAGTAGTAGTAGTAGGAGGTGGGTGGTGGCTGTAAAAAATTTAGGACTGTCAAAAATATTGACAGTTCTCCCAATTGGAAAGGACTGTGAATATTTTTGACAGTCCTAAATATAGTGCAATGTCAAATTTTTTGACAGTCCTTCCAATTGGGAGGACTCTCAATAATAAGGACTGTCCTGAAAAAATTTGGGCTAGCCTGAAGCAATTTTTCTGGTGGCAAACTTGTAAATAACTAAACAAAAAAATTCGACTAGCCTAAGTAATTTTTGGAATGCCTTTAGAATTAACCTTTACGTCTTTACTAACCACAAAATAGTATGTCACTTAAAATATTTGCACAAAATGCGCTCAACTAGTGAAATAATAGTCACCAGGGGTGGTCCAACGGTTGTAGCTGATGGTGTTTCTAGGGGGGTCATGGATTCGAAACCATAACCAAAATAATAATAATAATTGGTGAAATAATAATAAGCAATCTGTAAACTGAAATATAACCCATATAAAACTTCCCAAAATGGCTCAACTAAGACCTGAAGACAAAATCCAAGAAACTAGTCAGTCAGGTATATCAGTTCAATAGCTTCTTTCCCCTCGTATGGGGCTTGAATGATGTGTGATTCCCGTAACAGTATAAAAAATGTTATGTACTGGAATTTCTGTACTATCAAAACAAACTTTAGATATAGAGTCCGGTGCAATTCTAAGTGTTGGAGACCAGGTTTAACCCTTCAATTTTCATACCAAATGAAACAATAGGGGTTAAATATTCAAGTATTCAACCCAGTGCTTATGCTTTTGCCTGCTGGATTTTTCTCACAGCCACATTTTGGCCTAGGATATACTGAGAACTCTCTTGGTTATAACTCTATTGTTGCCAAATGAATACAGTTATGCCTTTCGCTAACTGTTGCCTTAGTGGCATAGTTAAACTTTGGAAGTAAACATAATTTATACTACTATATAATAAGAAAAGTTAAGGCTTCACCGTGGAATTTTTTGTGCCAAACATGTCTTTACCTATGTTTAATAATTAAAATTGTTCATTAAATTTAACATGGGTAGTTGGATAATTACGTATAAAAAATGTAAAAGGGTTGTTGATTGCTCTTCCTAGTAGCAAAAAAAATTAAAGGACTTTGTTCTTCTCAAGTAGTAATTTAAAAAAAAAAAAAATTATTTGCTCGTCCTAAGTAGTATAAACGTGCAACACATGTTCATATATACTAGTTACATATAAACATCTTTTGATGTTCCAGGTACATCCTAGCTTATATGGCGATAATAAGACCCGACTATTCACAAGATGGAGTGTATGAACCGAAACTTTTAAATTTCATTAATACTTTCCTTCAATAGTGTAAGACACTGGGTAAACTAATATTTTTATTTATTTTTATACAGGGAGGTGGTCCTCAAAACACAGGTTGTTATGATCTCCTCTGTCCAGGATTTGTTCAAGTAAATCCTCAACTGCCCCTTGGTGCTATACTGGAGCCCCCTTCAGAATATGATGGGACTCAAAACCTTTTCAGGATTCGTGTATTTAAGGTAAATTACATTTCTTAGATTTCTTAATAATACTTTTCTTTCTAATTGAGCAAATAGCTAGCATTCCGTAATATACTGTTGGTATATTAGAATATTCTTGATATATTTGATGGAATATTAGAATATTCTACAGGGTTTTTTAATGTGGTATTAATGTAAGATGAAGGGTTGTATGGCTATAAATAGCCAAGAGATTATCAATAAAAAATATAATTACTCCAAAATATTCTACATGGTATCAGAGCCCAAACCTTAGTCACCACCTCCCAAACCCTAGCCGCCACCACCGCTGGCGTACCGCCCGCTACCACCGCTGCCGCACCGCTCGCCCGCCACCACCGTCGCCGCTCGTCCTCCACCACCATCGCGAAGCCGCGACTCCCGCGGAGCTTTCTGCCGCGGTTTCTGGCATCTCCCGCGGGTCATTCCAGACGTTGATATCGAAGGCCTAGATCTGATGGGGGAGAGATATGATCGGGCCTAGGAGAGGACGAATAGGACGAACGTGAATCGTGGGACGGTGTGAGGTGATCGGAGAAGAGGAGTATCGATGGAGGAGATCATCAAGAAGTTGGACTCTGCGGAGCTCGCAATGTTGATGAAGCTGATGAAACTGTCGGCTGGTGAGAGCGCCACAGGAACAGTGGATGACCTTGAGATGGTGAAAGACGTGTGGGAGAAGTTGAGGAGAACCTACGATGATGTGGCGAATAACTTGAGGGTTTTTCAGATCAAAGGGGAGATCGATGACACCGTACAGGGAGAGAAGACTGTACAGGAGTATGCCACGGAATTGTAGCGTCTGTGGTTGGATTATGATCACTTCTCAGATCGGGCGAGCTGCGATGACCCTAAGTGTAAGGAGAGACATGTATGTCTGCAGGAGAGGACGATGAAGTTTCTTAAGGGGCTGGCCGCAGTGTTTGCTCAGAGGACAGCACTACTTCTAGCCCAACCGATGATTCCTATACTTAGGCTATCTTGGCCATGATACATGAGGAGACTCATATCAAGCTACAAGCAGAGACATGTGGTCCTCCTGAAGTGAAGACAACACTGGCGGTTGCCAATTCAGGCAACACAGGACCTAAGGGAGACCCCCGACAGTGTTACAACTGCGGGGAGGTGGGCCATCTGAGGTATGCTTGCACCAAACCACCCAAGGCGGGAGATTCAGGTGGCGGACGTGGACAGTTTGGAGGACGTGGCAGTGGTCGTAGGGGTCGACGGGGTGGTCAAGGAGGTTATCGGGCGAACCTGCTGGTAGCAGAAGGCGAGGAGGGAGCTAATGGTGCCTATACTGAGGAGGATCAGACACTACTGGACATGCTGGAAGTACTCAGGAGAAAGCAGAGAGCGTCAAGTGATGGAGACAGGAGGAGTGAGACTGAGGAGGCGTCCACCTCAATCTTCGCCAGAGGCAACGTTGCCATGTATGTCCATCTATCGGAAGGTACTGATGACTCACTCGTCCTTGCATCTATGTCTTCCCTTAGATCGTCGGACTGGATTGTCGATTCGGGTGCGTCTCGACACGTGACAGGGAATGCTAGTGAGTTCTCTTCCTACACTCATCTAGCATCTGCAGATAATATTCAAACAGCCGATGGTACTTTCCAGTCTGTGGTCGATAAGGGTACTGTCGATTGTACAGGTTCAGTAAGATTATCAAATGTTTTACATGCTCCTTTTCCAGTCAGTCTTTTGTCTATTAGTTCTATAATCCTCCAACTAAAATGCATTGTCTCTTTTGATATTCCTAAGGTGATCTTCCAGGAGAAGGAGACGGGACGAAGACTTGGGACTGACACTTGGCATGATGGACTGTGGTACCCGGATCGGGAAGGACTGGATTCGACATTGGTGTCTGTGGTAGAAAGGGCAGGAATGGGAGGACCAAAGATGAGTGCCGAGGATACACTGATACTCCATCATAGGCATTGTATCCATCTATTTATGAGAAGGCAAATAAGGAGAAACTAGTATGTGATGCATGTGATTTAGACAAACTTACTAGGAGCTCATATGTTGGTGCGGGCCATATGAACTCTTCTATTTTTGATATTATAGATTCTGATGTCTGGGGGCCGTGCGCCACAACTACTGTGAATGGTTACAAGTATTTCGTCTCTTATATTGATTGTTCCTCTCGTGACACCTGTCTGTATTTGATGAAGAATAAGAGTAAGGTCTTTGGCTGTTTCCAGGACTTTCATAAACATGTCCATACTCAGTACAGAGCAGTAGTGAAGTTACTAAGGTCTGACAATGAAACAGAGTATACCAACAAAGCACTTGAGGAATACCTGTCTGCCCAAGGGATACAGCATCAGACCACCTGTGCACCAACACAGAATAGAGTGACAGAAAGGAAGAACATACACCTTCTGGAGATGGCAAGGAGCATGATGATCGCCATGAATGTCCCACAGAGTCTGTGGGGGCATGCAGTGTTGACAGCAGCTCGATTGATCAACATGATGTCCTCGAAGGTACTGGGATGGAAGTCTCCATGTGAGATATTGCAAGAAAATAATAGTGGGATACTCCCACTAAAGGTGTTTGACTGCGTATGTTTTGTGAAGGACAACAGACCGTCTATTGGAAAACTTGACCCCAGAGCAGTCAAGTGTGTATTCGTGGGCTATTCAGCGACTCAGAAGGGGTACGTATGCTGGAGTCCAGTAGAGAAGAAGTTTGTGAGCATGGATGTTCACTTCAGAGAGTTTGAGCCATACTACCGTCAGTAGGGAACTTCATCCATGAGCAACTCACCTGATACTTAGAGTATGAGGCGAGAGAGGGAGATTGGTGAGAGTGAGGTGACCGATTTAGGAGTATGGCATGGAGGAACGTTTGAGGAGGAGCAGGAGAGTGAAGAGGAACAGGGAGAGGCGATGAGATGTGTTAGGCCCATGACTCAGGGGGAGTTACTTACCTACAACAGGAAAGGGAAGCAAAATGCAGGACCAGTACCTATAGTGCCAGTGCCAAGTCTCTTGCCTGCGCCCGTCTCAACTCCTGAGACACCTACACCACCACCACCAGATTCCCCTTCAGGTGATATCATTCTTCCTACTCCCACACCATTATCAGTACGGAGGACCACTCACAGCAATGCGGAAAATCCTTCTGATAGATATGGTTGGGATCCTGCTCAGTTTGTTTCATATAATAACATCTTTTCTTCTCATAAAACATTCATTGCATCTTTGGATAGTATTACTGTACCTAACAATTGGCAGGTTGCCAAGAACGATCCAAAGTAGAAAGCGGCGATGCACGATGAGTTAGGCGCTCTTGAGAAGAACCACACTTGGGAACTGGTAAAACTGCCAGAGGGGAAGAGGACAGTCAGATGCAAGTGGGTCTTTACTGTGAAGCAGAACCCAGATGGAAAAGTAGAGCGCTACAAGGCTCGACTGGTGGCAAAATGATACAGTCAGACGTACAACATTGACTATGATGAGACATTTGCACCAGTGGCGAAGATAAGCACCGTCAGGACCCTGATTTCTTTGGCAGCGAATGGTGGATGGAAGCTACACCAATTGGATGTGAAGAATGCGTTTATTTATGGGGATCTAGTGGAGGAAGTGTACATGGAGATACCACCAAGATTCTGCACCGATAAGACAGTGGACAATGTCTGCAGGTTGAAGAAGTCCCTCTATGGACTGAAGCAGTCTCCTCGAGCGTGGTTTGACAGATTCAGGAGGACGATGATAGAAATGGAATATCAGCAGATCAATGCTGATCATACTGTGTTCTTCCGTTGGAGTGGAGGCCACATCACCATGCTTGCGGTGTATATGGACGATATGATTATCACATGAGATGATGAGCAGGAGATTGCCCGACTCAAGGGGAAGCTCAGCAATGAGTTCGAGGTGAAGGACCTTGGCCTTCTTCGATATTTTCTTGGGATTGAGATTGCTCGAGAAGTAGAGGAGATTGTTCTTTCTCAGAGGAAGTATGCGCTGGACCTTCTTACAGAGACATGGATGTTGGGATGCAGACTTGCAGCGACGCCGATCAACCGGGGTTCAAGCTGTGTGCTGAGGTTGGAGAACCAGTTGACCGAGACAGATACTAGAGACTGGTGAGCAAGCTGATTTATTTGAGCCACACACGTCCTGATATTTGCTTTGCAGTGAGTGTGGTGAGCCGCTACATGCATGACCCTAGGAAGAGTCATATGGACGCAGTGTACCAGATTCTGAGATACTTGAAGGGTGCCCCCGAAAATGGGTTGATATTCAGGAAGAATGATCACTTGAGCATCGATAGCTACTGTGACTTTGACTGGGCTAGCTGTACTGATGACAGGAGGTCTATCTTGGACAATTGCATATTTGTAGGAGGCAACTTGGTCTCTTGGAGGAGTAAGAAGCAAGTCGGTGGTGGCCAGATCGACAGCTGAAGCGGAGTACAGAGCTATGACCTTAGGAGTTGCAGAGCTGCTATGGCTGAAGAGTATGCTGGTGGAGCTGAAGTTGGATCAAGGAGCCAAGATGAAGCTGTGGTGTGACAACCAGTCAGCCATCAGTATCGCCAACAATCCAGTGCAGCATGACATGACCAAACACGTCGAGATCGATAGGTTCTTCATCAATGAGAAGTTGGACCGTGGACTACTGGAGGTAGGTCATGTTCCAACCAAGGAACAGGTAGCAGACAGTATGACCAAGGGACTTAGCTCTGCAGATATGATTATAGGATGTGACAAGATGGACTTAGTGAATATCTTTCGCCCATTTTGAGGAGGAGTGTTGGTATATTAGAATATTCTTGGTATATTTGTTGGTATATTAGAATATTCTTGGTATATTTGTTGGAATATTAGAATATTCTACAGAAATTTTTAATGGGGTATTAATGTAAGATGAAGGGTTGTAAGGCTATAAATAACCAAGAGATTATCAATAAAAAATATAACAATTACTCCAAAATATTCTACATATACTAATGAAGGTTTAAATTTTTAGGGATTGCATCTTTCAGTCCCAACTGACAGTTAACACCTAGATAATTTTCATATTATATTTTTATCCTTCATTATGCTAGTTTAAGTATAATAAGAAAAGCGGCGGTGCAAGGTGACAACAGAAGATAATTAGGAGTTAACTGATGCTTAATTGGATAAATGCTTCAAAAGGCAAACATTAGAAAATAAAATTATTGGTGAATTCATAATGAATTGCTTACTCGAAGGCATTACTATGTAAAAAGGAAGCATTAGCCACCAAAATGGCAAACATTCATTTGCATAGAAATTTTAAGTTGATTGGTTTTGCATTCATGTTTCTCAAAATTTTACTTTTGCTTGTATAATTTGTGAGCGGTGGTTGGTGGTAGGTGGTAGGGCCAGACAAGGAAAAATGCAGCTGGTTGGGACCAAAAGTAAATGACTCAGTAGAGGCTAATCATATTCTACGCTATGTTAAACTAAAAGAATGCATATTAACACACATCATATTTGAAGAAGAGTTCTAACACGATATTTCAACATAACAAAAAAAAGTCATGACCTGAAAGGGTCTTAAAATTTCTAAGAAAAATAAATTTTAGTGTCCTAAATTAGGAAGGGGGTCTTACCCTTCGTCTATAATATTTTTATTCTAGGGAAAATTAGAGGGTGCACCTTAGCTACGTGAACTTAAACTGCATATCCATAAGTAAGGTCGACCTACCAGACAATTGACCATCTAGTGGCATGATGCTCTCATGCTCATAACTACATTAGCTAGACATTTGGCACCAATATGATGGTTGACGGCAAGTTGACAAGGTCCCTAAAAACTTTGTTAAATCTTGTATTGAACCTTATTATGCTCCATAGATGACCCATTCTGATTGAAAATGGATTGGATAATGATATTGACACCTGTTGAAAATTAAGAAATAGGAAACTACAAACACAAAAGGTAACTTTTAGTACTTTTAACATATAGAAGCTTGCAAAGTTTTGTATCAACAATACTAGCCCTAAGGTTACCTCCTCTCTTGTACAATCAATTTTCACGTTGGCACATGCTCCCTAAGGGTGTCTTTCATTCAAGAAATATACCTTATAGGGAGCATTAAGGCCTATGTTTGAGATGATATGTAATAAATGGGTGCAATGGAGCAAGTTTTCGAGTGTCGACCGAAACCATACCAAACCCAATTCTTAAACTACCGAAACTGTCGACACCCTCTGGAAAACCCCAAAATTGTCGAAACTATACTCATAGGAAGGCTTCGAAACTGAGTTTTCAAACCTTGCACCGGAGACGGAAACCTTAATGTTTGTACGTTTCATTATTCTCTTTCTAATGAAACACGGTGGATAATGCCGCCTATAAATAAAAAAGAAAATAATTTTTTTAGCTAAAATGAAATACACTGTTGTATTCGATTATGTGACCAAAGAATTTCGTGAGAGGACATAAATTATGTGATGATTGAACCTCTCAAGTGTTCTCCATATGATTCTATTTATAATAGCCTTTGGCTAGGAGATTACAAAAGATATGATCACAAAGGATCATGAAAAGATAAAGATATCTCTATAATTTAGTTGAGCACAATCAACTAGTTACTTACAAACTAAGTGCAATATACACTTCATTCTTAAAACTAATTCCAAAAAGAGAATTACTCAGATTGTTTTATTATTGGTTAACTTCCCAGTCATTTCGTGACATCATTTCGTGTTATATATATATATATATATATATATATATATATATATATATTGGGAAAGGTAATTGAATACATTGCTTCCAAAAAAATGGATGGTAGGACTCATATGCCCACATCACATCCACCTACACTAACTCTACTTGAACAAATTACTAGACTCACTATAACTTATGCATCATATTCCCTTTGGTAGATTGAGAGCTAACTCTAACATCTTGAGTTGTACCCTATTTTTTGCGCCTGGCTCTACAAGGGCGCTATCCCCCTCTTGCAAAAGCTGCAACCAGCATTCGTTCAGCTTAGTAAGACGATCGGAACCAAGTAGGGCCGCCTCGTCTGTGCATGCATAGTATGTTGACTCCTCATCAAGCACATGTGTTGAGCTTTCTGTCAGGCACCAACTAGTCTTTGAAGGGAGCTCCTGGCCAATTCTTCACCATACTCTGCGGCCACCGTCAAACTCCTCGGGACATGATGGATTTCAGAACCAGTCACTGGTGGACATGGGTCCACTGACTGGTCCCGCAGAGAGCCCTCCCCCCGTGTCATAGTCTGAAGAAGGTAAAGTGACTGACCGAACTGTGTGGGGGTAACAGACCTTCACCCGTTCCACTCCGATCATGGCTAACTACTCGTCCAGGAGAGAAGGCCTGAATGACCAGCCGAGCTTCCGTAGGATTAGGCAAGAGACCAGAATAGTAGCAACAAGGTTCCGTCTCCATTGCTGAATATGGAGGCTTCCCCTGGGCAACAATCACCTCCGTACGCTTGTGTAGAACTTCCAATAGCTCTTCTTGAATGGAAGTGCTCCTCTTCATGACCAAGACATTGGAAGTTTTCTTCTTGAATGGAAGTGCTCCTCTTCATGACCAAGTCATTGGCACACAACGCACTTAAGAGGACTTCACTCATACTTCACTGGCAGCACAAAGCTACCGATCTCTTCCACTTGAAAATGGAAGGGGCCATGTCTGTTGCCAATACGACCGTTGTGCGAACCCCCTCCAATTCGATCGATTCCTTGTAACCCAGGATAAGCACATCTCCCATCTTCGGGGACTTGCATATCGAAGCCAGCTCTTAGGGGAGATTTGGAGAAGATCTACTATCCTCTATTTATAGGGGAGGGACTCTTCTTTCATGGGCGAAGATGATCTCCAACGTAGAATGCTTTTGCTGAGTCATCCACATGCTAGGACTGCCTAGCATCTGGAGTGGATCCCAACTCAGGGAACTTTACCTCGAGGACAACTTTGACCTCTACCTCAAGGTGTCTAAATGGGCGGGCCGGTTCGGAACCCGCCACGGGCCCAGCCCGGACCCGGTCAACGACCCGGACCGGCTCGGCCCACCTCCTCCGTGGGTTCTGGCTGGGTCGGCAAAATCGGCCCGTAAGTCCGGTCTGGCCCGGTGTGCAACGTTGCGAGTCCGGACCGGCCCGGCCCGGTTTTTTTATTTACTTTTATATATATATATATATATATATATATATATATAAAATTTAAATTTTTTATTTTTTTGCAATAATTTTTATTGTACAATCCGTTCATAAAAAATAATAATTGTAATATATATATATATATATTATTTTTTATTTTTTTGGAAATGGTAATTGAATATAAAGAAATGAGATTAGAACTCAACTGCATCTACATCTCACTTCAGAGCAGCATCTCGCCAATGCTTCAACCCACCCAATATTATATATGGGTAAACGAGATATAAGCCATAGGCTCATATTCCTATATGAGCCACACACATGTGGACCAATAGGAATAAATTTCTACATCCTATATGTATCCATGTGCACTAGTACACTCTATTCCTATTGGTCCACATGTGCATTGGCTCATGTAGAAATATGAGCCTATGGCTCATATTCCTTTTTTCCTATATATATAATTTTTTATATATAGATATTAAAGTAAATAAAAAAAACTAAACCGGGCCGGCCCGAATATATATATATATATATATATATATATATTTAGTTCATATATATATATATATATATATATATATATATATATAATCGGGCCGGGCTGGCCCGACCGTAGACCGGCCCGTACCTAGACTGGTTTGGCCCGGTCCTACCCTGACCGGGTCATGGGCCCGGCTGGGTCGGATTATTTGTTGAGCCCGGCCCGGCCCGGCCCAATACACACCTTGATCTCTACCTTGTCCACGTCTTTTCGATGACAGGGGCTCAATCTAGGGGTGAGCATTCGGTTTATTCGGTTTTAACCGAACCGAAATAGTCAAAACCTAATAAACCAAAATTCTAAAAATCCAAAACCGAAACCGAACCGAAATTAGCCAAAACTGAAACCGAGTAAGCTATTCGGTTATTCGGTTGGACTATTGCTATTGTCTAATGGATTGGACCCGAAGTTGGAATCGTAGTTAAATTATATTAAAAATTATAATTTTATACACAAATTTGTTGTATTTCAAAGTTGTCTAAAGTTGGACTTCAAATTATATACATAGAATTATTGTTTTTAAAATATACACATTTTTAATCACAAAATATGCATAGAATTAGGGTATTTACATAATTGAAAAAATTTATTCGGTTTTTGGTTTTAGACCGAAATCCAAAACCGAAAACGAAACCAAATATTTTTTTTTAATATTTTCAAAACAGAAACCGAACCGAATCGCTTATTTGGGTTGGTTCGATTTTCGATCCAAAACCGAATAATGCTCACCTCTAGGGTCCCAATCTCCATCTGTTGTGTTGTCCGGTCTGCGCTGCCATCGATCCTCTCCATCGGAGAGAGGGCGCTTGCTAGCCCCCTTCTTCTCAGGGATGAGAGGAACCCTTCCTCGATGCCCTCTCCTTCAACATCATGAGCCTTGTCCCTGCTAAATGAGGAGGAAACCCTAGCGCCGACTTCTCCAGAGCTCGGGCTCATTCTTTATATATTATAATTCAAAAGCTTTAGGCAGTAGTACTTGCTCTAAATGTCCAATCATCCCTATACCTCTAGCGGGTGGTAACATATCTGATTTATTATTGTGCACATATTGGATAAAGATAAAGAAAATTAGATAAAATGTTGGGAATAAATCTCCCCATGTTTCATTAATGATAATTAGTGAAACATGTCCCATTTACAACATCTAATATTCTAGAGAATACAATGAATGATAGGAAACAAGATACAAACTCTAACAAGACTATAAAAATAGGTTAGCGGCAAGCTATGTTGCACGGACGTGAAATGGGTAAGGGACACTACGCGACACGGAGACGACATGCATTTTTCTAGAAACTAGGACACGACACGCTAAGGACACGATATAATAATATTTTTTTTTTGAAAATTTAGGGATACAATCGCAGCTGAGCGGCTACCTGAGGAGAATAGTACCCCACTCCACTCCCCGATAAATCACAAATTAAATACAGCTTGCAGGATTGATTAAACTCCACTCCCGGTGTGTGTGTATAAATTCTCTTCATGAATGGTTAGAGTCAAGGAAGTTATGCTTCGGTTCCGACAACAGTTTCTGGCCATGGAGTGGTGGCTTGGTTGCTACAGTCGACAGAATTAGGGGGTCGGGAACTTGACGAAGGGGGGTGGACAGAGGTCCGACGCAGGAGAAAGGGCCCTCATGGCTCTGGGCACAAAGGAATACAAGGGAGGGTAGTGGTTCAACTGCAGGTGGAAGGGGTTGCCTTACTTCAGTTCGCGACAACTCGATGGTTAAGCCATAGAGAGCTGTAGTTCCGCACGCAGTAGCAGACATTACGACATCGTTGGGAGGTCCTATTGGCACGTGCCCAGAAAACGCGGTCAAAAGACGTTGGCTTTGTGCGGAGGGCTGCTTAGCATTTCGCATCTTCTCCTGATCGTGTAGGACGGGCGACAATGGACAACTTGGCCAAAGAGGTATAAATGGGGGGGGGGGGTACCTTTACCTCCATGAAGCCGCAGACTTGGGGCAAGCATCTGTGTGACATTTTCTCTAGTTGAGGGTGACGAGGTATTGTGTCATGTGGAGCCTCCTTTGTTGCATGAAGGTGCTCGCACTGCGGTTATCCTAGACAAAGATATGGCTTCTTCGCTTTCCGAATGGGAGCAAATGTTGGTTTTGTATATGCTAGGGGATCGACCGTCTTATCTGGCGGTCTCGACGTTTGTGTCAGGTGTGGCGACCAACTGGGTCCGTTGTCATCTTCTCGCGAGAGAACGGATGTTTTTTTTATCAAGTTCTCTTCTGCGTCAAACCTTGAGGAGATTCTTGGCGACGAGCCTTGGATAATGGACGCGGGAGGGGGGGGGGGGGAGTGTCGTCAAGCGTTGGGTGCCTTCTCTCTCGCTTGAACGCGACTTGCTTACCAATGTGCCTGTTTGTTTGGATCTTCTTTCTGTGGCTTCCTCTCCAATTATGGAACACGGTTGCCATTAGCAAACTTGTGAGTGTCGTTGGAGTGCCTCTTCGCAAAGATATAGCCACAACCAAGCGGCTTGCCTTCGCTCTGATGTGATGGATTGAAAAACAAAACTCTGGACGAGCTTGTTAGGATGAAACAAGATCTTCCTGAACGGAGATATTAACTCAAAACGAGTGCCAACTCCAGAAACCAACTGGCAGAAACAAGTGTTTTTTTTTGCAAACACAGTTGCAATTAAGATAGAACAAGAACCAATAAAATGAAAACAGTCATCGTTCTTCCTTGCAAAACGCAGTTGCAATAAGACAACGAACAAAGAAGAAAAAGGAGAAGAAGACATAATAAAATTATTCTTGCTGGGACGGTGAAGACCACCGTTGCTCAAAGCAAGATTCGTCATCTATCGACGATCTGCTCCCAGGAGCCAGCAAGTTCACAAGAGAACTTCTGGAACGCTCGTAGTCACCTCTTTGTGTGACTCGAACGGACTCTTTTGGACTCCTTTTTATCAATTTTTGGTGTCTCAAAAAGAGGCTAGGTGGCTCTTTATATAGGGAAGGACGAAAGTCCGTCCTCCTTTTCTTTCCGATGTGGGACTAAAAAATCAATATACAAAATTGACATCCCACAATCGCAGCCCAATGCATAGCCCGCTCAGCGCCTGTTCAACACCCGCTCAACACCCGTTCATGCAATACGCGCATGCAACACGGGCATAAAACTCAGGCATAAAACGAGCGCACGAGCGCAACAAAAGCGCACAAGCGCCTTGCGACAATGCTGACGTGCTAAGTGCAAAGTGCGCCAACAAAGCGCCACTTTGAAATCTTGAGCCAGAGTCCGAGTCTGAGTCGTTAAGCCCCTTTGGGGCTTATCTCCTATGGAATAATATCAAAGAGCATGACAAAAAGCTTAAAAGCTTTCATTGAGGAGTTAATCATTTTTTCTCCTAATAAAATACTCCCATATGGCACCCATGTGCCCCACCACACCCCATGTGCACACCTCAACATGTACAAAGTATTATATTGAGATATCCATTTGGTGGTGTAGCCAATGTGGGACTATCTTTACTAGTCCAAAGGCAAAAATACCAACAATCTCCCACATATCTCAATATATGGGTTGAGCGTTTCCCACAGTGACTGTCCATCATGCATTAGGATAGATGTCGCTTCGACTTGAATCTTCCCGCATGGGTCGAATAACGGTGTGATACAAGAATGGACTAAGCCTTGAATTCTGTACCGTAGCTACAATTCTTTCCACTCACACAATGATATCAACTGTGCTTCCGGTTGCACATTAAAGGCCCTGTGCATGTCTGGCTTCAGTGTATGTATCTTGGGCGTCCACAAGTTTACCCTCAAGAGACGGCCTATATCTCTTTCCATACACTCTAGGTGAGTTCTTTAAAAGAGTCCTTGGCATGAAGCCTTGCGCTTCCTTGCGGTGCTACTCCGCTATGACATGGTCCAAAGCTGAGGTCCCACCTCATTGTGGTATCATCCACTGTAGCATGAGGTTCCAGCCTCTTTGTAGTGCCAAACTACCCAACATGAAGTCTTGTACTTCCATGCGGTGTTACGCCACTGTGACATGACTCGCGTAGCCGAGGTTTTACCCTCTCTAGGTACCTCTTGGTGGTGTCACACCACTGTAACATGAGGACACGAGCCTCTTTGTAGTGCTGCCTACCACTCTTCATTTTACAGCATTAGGCCATCTGCCTATATGCAGTGCTACGCCACTGTGACATGGCTCGCGAAGCCGAGGCATTACCCTATCAAGGAACCTCATGGTGGTGTCACCCACTGTAGCATGGAGTTCTCTGCTCCTTTGTAGTGCTGTGCTACCGTGCTTCCTGTAAAGCACGTCGGACATTCCAAATGTCCTAGAATTCATTAAGGCATCTAAGCCATCATCTCACATGACTTTGTTCTACTCAGAGAACACATAGTAGACAACAGTGGTTCTGGGTCCGTAATCCCGCAATGTCTCAAAAGACTACCCACTTTTTCTGATATTCTCCCTGTCAATGATCCTTCTTTGAACCAAAAGCTAGATGCCTAGTAGATTTTTCTTTGAACTAATAGCATAAAACTTTATGGTAGAATTACAAAGACAGAATATCAAAAGTCCTTCAAGCCCATGTATGCTGTGTCTTTGACTATATGCAGTGTTACGTCGCTATGACATGGCCTGAAGCTGAGGCTTTATCCTGTCAAGGTACCTCATGTGGTATCGCCACTGTAACATGGAGTACTACGCTCCTTTATAGTTCTTATGACCAGTTGGCACTTGAGGTCTTATATGAACGGATCCGTCAGACCCTCTTGACTCCGATCATCAAACACTGTAATGATGCCATATTTGATGCGCTAATGTAGTGTCTTAAACGGGCCTGTTAGAATCACCTAGCTCCGAACATTAACCACTACCATGACGCCATCCTTGATGCACTCATACAACACCATGTGCCTTAGCCACACATATCTTTTCTAACCATTGAAGAGAACAATTGATGCCACCGCTGCAGTCGCCTGGTTGTCTCAGTGAATCGGTACCGCCGAATATGCGCACCAACCACTGGAAGATCATACATGAGTTTTCGAAGCCACTCTGCTTCATCCGCTGCAGTTGCCAGTTCATAGAACTCTGATTCCATCGAGGAATGAGAGAGCATTGTTTGCTTCTTCGACTTCAACGATATAACAACTCCACCCATGTCGAAAATATATCCTCCTGTGGACCTTTCACTCTACTTCTGAACACCAGCTTGCATCACTGAAGCATTCCACTGCTGTCAGATACCCGTTGTAGTGCAGTACATAATTTCGAGTCCTTTTGAGATCTCATTACTCTCTTTACAACTTTCTAGTGCTCAACACCTGGATTGCTCGTGAACTGACTCAGCATCCCCACGGCAAAAGCTATGTCAGGCCTTGTGGCAGTTGCATACATCAAACTTCCGATGACGCTTGAATACTCCAGCTGTCTAACAATTTTCCTCGGATTTGGCTTCTGCTTCTTGTCACACCTGTACGGAGTATCGATTCCTGGAAGATCCTGATATCCATAGTGTACGAGCATCTTCTCAATATAATGAGACTGCGACATCGCCACTCCAGTGCCCGTCCGGATGACCTTGATCCCCATGATCACATCAGCTCCCCCCAAGTCCTTCATACTGAACTTGGATGAGAGAAACTGTTTTGTCTCAGTAAAACGTGCTCGATCCGTGCCCAGGATTAGCATGTCGTCCACGTATAGAAAAATGATGACTCCTCTCCCGTCAACGAACTTTGTGTAAACACACTTGTCCGTCTCGCTGACCCTATAGCCGTTTGATCTTATGACCTTTATCAAACTTCTCATGCCACATTTTGGGAGCTTGTTTTAGGCCGTATAACGATTTCACCAACTTGCAGACTTTGTCTTCAAGGCCCTTGACGATGAATCCTTCTGGTTGTTGCATGTAAATTTCTTCGGTCAATTCACCATTCATGAATGTTGTTTTCACATCCATCTGATGTATAACTAGCTTATGAATTGCACTTATAGCAATCAACATCCTGATGGTCGTCATACGCGCTACTGGAGCATATGTGTCGAAGTAATCGATTCCCTGCTTATGAGAAAATCCCTTGGCTACCAACCTTGCCTTGAATTTGTCAACAGTTACATCGGCCTTCATCTTCTTCTTGAAGATCCGATTGGTATAGCTCATTCACGCAGATCGACCAACACCTAAGTGTTGTTGGAGGTTATTGAGTCATACTCATTATTTATAGCCTCCCTCCAGAAAACGTCTCTGGTCTTCATCGTCTCATCATAGGTAAGCGGATCTGCTTTCACATGATAGGTGACAAAGTCATCTCCGAAGTCCTTCTGTCTCCTCACTCGCTTAGACACCTGTTGCGAGCTCTGGTTCGAACGTTGTCTCTGGAATGACTTTTCTTGGACTACATCTTCATTAGAAGCGTTAGCCTCCTGTGCACTCACACTATTCTCCGGAATGTCCGCGAAAACAATGTTATTGTGCCTTGCATATTTATCTTCAAATAATTATGCGTTGCTAGATTTCGATGATATAATTTGACTCAAATATCAAGGAACCTCCGAGAATTACTCTTCTCAGCATATCTCAGGAAGATTGTCTTCGTAGTCCTCGTTCCTAGCTTCTGAATCTTCAAGTCTGGAAGCTTCGCATATGCCAGACATCCCCACACTCGAATGACATTCAAGTTGGGTCTGACTTTGAACCAGAGTTCATGAGAAGTGACATTGGATATTGCGTACGACACTCTGTTCAGGATGAACGTAGCTGTCAGCACAGCTTCTCCCAAGAAGCAGTTTGGAATACCCACAGTTAACAATATTGACTTTATCATCTCTGTCAACGTTATGTTCTTCCGTTCATCTACTCTATTTGATTGAGGAGAATTCGGAGCAGTCGTCTCATTGACAATTCCATGTTCTTTGCAGAACGATGCGAATTCAATGGACCTATACTCTCTGCCTCGATCACTTCTGAGTCTTTTGAGTTGTTGCCCTTTTCGACGTTTAGCCTTAGCCCTGAACTCCTTGAACTTCTCGAATGCTTCATCTTTTGTCTTGAGCAGATAGACGAACACATACTTCGAGTATTCGTCGATGAAGGTAATGAAATACTTCATCATGGCCTTTGTGGAGAACTGTTTGAAGTCACAGATATCTGAGTGTACTAACTCCAAAAAAATCTGTACTTCAATTTACCCGTTTGAACGATTTTCTTGTAATCTTTGTCTGCGCACAGACCTCACACTTCTCTACCTCCTTACCCCCACATTTGGCGATAATTCATAGACTAGACATCTTGCGGTACATAGTACATGTCCTAGTCTTGGTGTCCCACAACTCTTGTAATGAGACTCAACTCACAAGCAGAAGCTCGAACATCCATCTGATACTGAAGTCTTGTTTCAAAGTATGTCTCCTGCCAAGATATCACCATTTGGCAACTATGGATGTTCACCATCAAGTCTGCAACAGACTTCCTGAGATTAGTTCCTTGGTAATCAGTGGTACTTTGCTACACGTACTACTTTGACTATAACTTCTCGAAGTCCAGAACCATTGTCCCAATTCCCAGATCCTCTGCTTGATCCTTGTTCGCTATCGAGATCTTCGGCCTTCTTCAGTGATAGGCTTGACCTCGGTGAACTGCTCTTCCTAGAGCTCCTGTGGCTAGATGCACTAGTATCCATTCACCAGTCAACAACCACGTCAGATGACTTAACTTGCGCAATCATAGCAACCAAGTTAAGTAATCAAAGTAACCAAGTTAAGCTTTTACCTTGCTATTTTGGTTTAAAATTGGATCTGCAATCCTCATTCTCATGGTCCTTCATGCTTGAAGAGAAATGCGCCAAGGTACTCATAGCCCTATGCTCATAACCTGGTCGCGCATAAACCTTGCTTAGAGCTAGTCACATAGACGCTTCCATGCGCCAAGTCCTGCCATGCTCCGAAAGAACGTCATACGCAGTGACTATACTGCACCGAACTCTCCATGCACAGTGAGTGTCCTGTGCCGAGACTACTTATGTGCCGAGTTCTTCCATGTTCTAATTGTTGTCATGCGTAGATGCATAGTGCCGGTCTCTCATCAACAACCGCAGTAGACTTCTCTATGCGGCTACTAGCTTCAGACATCTCCATGCGTTAACTTGCATCAGATGTCGACTTTCTCTTGGAATGTGCGTCTCCAGCGACGCCAGATGAAGTTCACTTCCATTCGCAGGAATGGTAGATCTTGTATCTCTCTACCAACGTCCAACATTTGATAGATGACTCATTCCTCATCCAAATGATTGAAGTGTAGTCCGTCAATTTTCTCAAGTTTGTAAAAACTTGTGTTGAGAAGACTTGCACGGTTGTTCTCAATCTTACTCGATTCTTGCTTTGAGATTGTTATTCCCTGAGACAAATCTTCTGATGGATTGAACAGATTCCAGAAACAAAACTCTAAACGAGCTTATTAGGAAGGTAGCAACAAAACTCTGAACGAGCTTGTTAGGAAGGTAGCAACAAAACTCTGAACGAGCTTGTTAGGATAGAACAAGATCTTCCTGAACGGAGATCTTAATTCAAGACGAGTGCCAACTCCAGAAACCAACTGGCAGAAACAAGCGTTCTTCCGTGCAAACGCAGTTGCAATTGAGATAGAACAAGAACCAATAAAACGAAAACAACCATCGTTCTTCCTTGCAAAACTCAGTTGCAATCAGACAGAACGAACAAAGAAGAAAAATGAGAAGAAGACATAATACAATTATTCTTGCTGGGGCGGTGAGGACCACCGTTGCTCAAAGCAAGATTCGTCCTCTATCGACGATCTGCTCCCAGGAGCCAACAAGTTCACAAGAGAACTTCTGGAACGCTCGTAGTCACCTCTTTGTGTGACTTGAACGAACTCCTTTGGACTCCTCTTTATCAATTTTTGGTGTGTCTCAAAAGGAGTCTAGAGGGCTCTCTATATAGGGAATGATGGAAGCCCATCCTCCTCTTCTTTCCGATGTGGGACTAAAAAACCAATATACAAAATTGATATCCCACAATCGCAACCCAATGCATAGCCCGCTCAGTGTCCGTTCAGCACCCGCTTAGTGCCCGTTCATGCAACCCGCGCATGCAATCCGCGCATAAAACGAGCGCACGAGCGCAACAAAAGCGCACAAGCGCTTTGCGACGATTCAAAGTACAAAGTGCGCCAACAAAGTGCCACTTTGCGCCCCCGAGCCCGAATCAGAGTTGCTAAGCCCCTTTGAGGCTTAGCTCCTATGAAATAATATCCAAGAGCATGACAAAAAGCTTTCATTGAGGAGTTAATCATTTTTTCTCCTAATAAAATACCCCCACCACACCCCATGTGCACACCTCAACACATACAAAATATTATATTGAGATACCCACTTGGTAGTGTAGCCAATGTGGAACTATCTTTACTAGTTCAAAGACAAAAACACCAACATGATGCTGGTGGAGATCACGGCTGAAAGGGACCTTCCTCATCTTATTTATGTGCTGATGCCTGATAGGGGACTGTTCTTTCAGCCTGTGTCCTTTGAGTGAATTCCCCCATGTGTCTGGCATGTGTACCACACTGAGGATGATCGTCCAGACCCCACGTATGGGGGACTTGTTGCGTGAGGCGGTACATGAGGTGATGCAGGAGTCGATAGTGGGAACGGATGCTACTACCATGAGAGGATCTACTTCGGTTGGTACAATGTTGCTTCAGTCAGCTCTCTTGCCTAAGGATCCTCCTTTTGGGTCAGTTGTCCGGGTCCTTCCCGATGGCAAGGACAGTCTAGGTAGGGCCTTCCCCAGAGCTTCTGATGAAGCTCGGGACGCTTGTGCGACTTCCTTGGTTGGAGGGGTAGACGCACCGCAGGACGGTCGCGTTTCTGAGTCATCTTCTCGGCTTGGAGAGAGGCATGAGTTGGAGGTTTTCGGAGGGAGCTCCCTTCACTGGCTGATTCTTAGCCCAAATCCAAATATGGTGGCAATTAGGAATGCTGGGCGGACATTGTCGATGCGAATGAAGAGCGAGTTGCTAGCAAGGTCCAGCTGATGAGGGTTAATGACAACTGGCTTCGGCTCACGGAGCAGACGGATGTTCATCTGCCTCGAATTTGTGCGCGGCGTAAAATTGAGAAGCAAAAGCCAGTTAGTATTCGGGTTAGTACCCCCGAGTACTAAGAGGCAAAGTTGGAGATATGTAAAAGTCTTGTTGTTGTTGTGTTGTGTAATGTGTTGTAGGGTGTTGGGCGGCTAAGTCCTAAGACCTATTCCATTTTGAAATCAATAAAATTACCCTTTTATATATAGGATAATAGAATATTTGCATCTTGCAAATAAGTATCTGATTTATATGATTAAAATGCCACAACAAAAATACACTAAAAGTAATCTCGGGGTTATTAATGTGTTTGGTACAATAAATAAGCTCCCGGAAATGTGACATTCTTGATTTATAATAAGAAATATTTAGTGGCTTTGCAATTAGACTAAAAGTATGTTGTAGTCTAATTGGTTAAAGATAGTAGCTTATAGACAAGAGATTTGAGTTTAAAACTTTAAATCCCCCAAAAAATACTAGTTCTTTAACATAATTAATTGTTATAACCAGGACCCAAGTGGCCTGAAGCCGACCCGATCCTACCGACCGATACTAGACTCCTGCTCGAACTCGACTAACTTGAATCCGACCGAACACGACTGACCCGAACTGGAGTCTGAATAGCCCAAACAGGAGCAGACAATTTCATTCACACGGGAAATAAAAATACCTCTCTGTTTTGGAGGGAACAAGTTTCGTTATTACTGGACTTATTTATGGAAAACTATATTTCCTGGAGTTAAATTTTAAGTTTATACTAGGAAACAGACATTGTAATTGCTTTCCCATCCTTGGGTTCATGGTCCGATAAATTTTCTGCGTTACCAGTCATTGTTGTTACTTTGTAAGCACCAAAATTTAGCCCCATCATATGAGACTCACACCTAGTGCCAATTTTTCTCAAAATAGGACATTCAAACTGGAGATTGGTGGCTGGCAGTTGGGCAAGATTTTGAAGCAGTTGGATACTGGCCGAGGTCCCTCTTCAACACTTTGGCGGACCACGCTAAGGAGGTCTTTTGGGGAGGCGATGCCCTCACTGCTGCAAATGAGAACAGTCTCCCCATGGGAAGTGGACATTTTCCCAAGGACGGACGGGGAAGAGTATGCGCCTTTCATCAACTGCTGCTCATCGATAGAGAAAATAAGTACGTGCGCATTCCCAAAGATAGAATCATTTACTACTCGCCAGAACCATATTGTTATCATACGGGATTACTTATGGACATGGAGCATGGCACCAGTGGCTTTCTATTTGGGGGACCTGGTAATTGTTCGCACGGATGAAATAGCTACTAGGAGTTATTTGCAATCATGGTGTCTACTGTCTCGTGTTTGGTACACTAAATAAGAAGCTTTGAAGAAATGGAGTCAGCAACAAAAATTGGTATTGCTACTTATTTCATACTTGAACAGAGCATCCCTTTGTTCGTTTCTCTTGCCATGTATATATGTGGGATGTTAGATTGCATGGTTTGAAGAAATGCGTAATTTGTGTTTCTTACATACATGTGTTTAAGTCTCCATATTGTCCACCACAGTGTCCAAAAGAGGTTTGGATATCGTCCCAATGATTGACTTGAGCCGGCCGTTCAAAATGGAAATCTAAACACAAATTTTGAATATTATACGAGACCATAAAACTAAGCAAAAAATATATGTTAGGGTGGTGTGACTTTTATTATTTAGGTTTGTTCATGATTAATCTAAAGTGAGACTTGTGATATTGTTGTTAGCTTCTATTCTTATTTCAGCATCCACATAACACAACCCCTCTGGACTCTTTGAGTTGCAAGTATCCAACAATGTGACCGGGACAAGAACATCTGATATACACGATGTTCATGAAGTCGTTTCCATCGAAACTGCCGTCAGGAGGGCTGTGTGGCTGCCGAGATCAGAATAGAAGCACACAATAGTGTCACAGGTCTCATTCTTCATGAAAAAAAAAAAATCTAAGCCATGCAAAACTAAATAGCCCAAATCACATAATACTCACATATTTTCGTTTATCTTTAGGGTTTTGTTTTAGGTTCTCGTATAATATTCATATTTTGGGTTTATATCTCTATTTTGGATTGTCAATCCAAGTACCATTAGAACGAGACTTAAAACCCTATTCAAGATAATATGGAGATCTAAATACAAATTTTTAATATTATACATGACCTTGAAACTAATTAGTCTTTTTTTTGTCGACCTGGCATGGCCACTGGTAGAGCAAATTAGACCATGTTCGATGAGTTCTCTAAAGAGTTTGTATTGATGCAGGCAGTGGCGTAGTCCGGATTTTAATCTAGGGGGCGCGACTTTTACTATTAAAAAAGTAATAAATTATAATAAATATGAAAAATAATGGTCATCTGGTTGACGGTTTTAGAACTGGACGAAACTTGCAATGTAGAACAAGTTTGACGTTGCACATCCAATGACGCAACTCTTGTCGCAATCTGAAGTGTGTTCGAAAATAATTACAAATTTTCGAAAAAATATTATTACGGTAAAATTCGACGAATTTGGACCAAATTTTTTGTGAACAGTCGACGAATTCAAGTTTCATCAATTTTCATATGTCGATTGATCGTACGCATCATAAATAATGATATTTTTATGCTAAGAATGTTACATGAAAAAAATTAGTAATATCACTATTTTGGTTATATACTAGTATATATATATATTTTTTTCGCAAACTCTAACGAAATTTTCGTATTTTGTATTGTTTATTCTCTTTCAAGAGGAGCAGATCTATCTCTCAAGGTTCAAATTGTAGATGCTTTTGGTTGCATATTAAATGTTTATGTACATTGGATTGCATGTATAGATTTTCGTTGTCATTAAATTGACTTGCACACCGTCCAACCATGTCTTTTCGGCTTAGTCCATTTGACATAGATGTTTGAATGGAAACTCTATATATAAACTAAAAATAAAATAAATAAAAAAAAATCTCCGAGGACGCAACTGCATCCCTCGAGATCAAGTGGCTACGCCATTGGATGCATGTATGTACTTTTTTTTGGGCTATGCTATGACTACAACCAAATGCTTACAACTCTCTTACAATCGCCATGTGGCGGTCACGTGACGCCCACGTGGCGGCCGTCCATTAGAGTAGAGGGGAGAGGTGGGATCCGGTGGCTGTTCGGGTGGTCGCCATGTGGCGGTCGTTCATTAGGGGAGAGGTGGGCCGGAGGTGGCCCACATAACAGGGGGTGAGAGGGTTATAAGAAGGTTGTAAGTATTTGGCAGTAAACTTAGCATTATTGTTTTTTTTAGTTAATATGACATTTCACTTGTAAAACTTTATTTTCTTCTTGATGTGATGTGATGCTTTGCCCAAATTTTCAAAAGCTGCAGGTTAAAGCTGTTCATTCCGGTTTGCCAGTGTACTATAATTAAACTTGATTGAAGTAAACAGTATTTCAAAAACATGTACATGCTACCAACAAGAAAACCTAATGGTGCAAGTTCAAATGCAGGGGGCTTCAGTTGGAAGGGACATGGTAGCATCTCCCCCTGCACATGCAACGATAGACGACCGGGCAAGACTCTGCAATCGAGCATTCAAAGCTCATCATGACCCTCTTGCACGGGAAGCACGGCCCGCACGCGTGCGAGCAGTCGGGCAGGCTCGAGCCGGTCGCACGGATCTCCATTTCAACGTCGACTTTATCGACGTCGGTGTCGCCGCCTTCTCCAGCTTTCGATCCTCGCATCGCATCTACGAGTAGCATGCGGTACTAGGTCAGACTAACAATAGAGACTAGCGAGACTATATTATCCTAATGACATCCCAATTACAGTATTCTGACATTTTTGGCATCATTTCGCTGATGGAGTTTGGCACTTCAACTTCATAAATTATTTTTTTAAAAATATTTCGTCAATTTTTAAATACATTAAGACTTTAAAAGAATATGTTATAGTATAAAAATATAATTTAAATACTTGTATTGTCATATATTCTTTTAAAGTTATTTTTCTGATGTATTTCAAAATTGACGAAAAGTGATTCAAAAGAATAATTTATGAAATTGGGATGCTAAAATCGAACAGTAAAAAATTTATGGGTCAAAAATGCCGGAGTGATATAGTTGGGATGCAATTATAATAATTTAGATGAGAGATTAATGATCGAATTTGTGATATCGAGCGTACGTACCAGGGGTCGACTGAAGGCCTTCGCACACGGATGGGAGTAACAAGAGGATGGTTGCGAGGAGCCTGACACAATGCGGCCTCCTCATTGGTGTTCTTGGTCTTGATTTTCTGACTAGTACAAGATTGTGCAAAATATATTCATGCAGGGAAGGGGGGGATGTCTTTGATGATCTTCACATGATTCATGGTTGCACTATATTTGGGAGACTTGCAAGAAGAAGTGTAATATGGGGGTGTTTATTTATTAGTGAACAGGAGAATTAGTGTCATTCGAGTGAGCAGTAGTTATTGCTATCAATAAATATCATTGGAGAAAGCAGACAATTTTTTACAAAGAAAAAAATAAAAATAAAATTAGTTTGAGAGAAATAAGTTTGAAAAAATTGTATGTAGAGAACGAAAACGTACTTAACGTGTACGTTCTTATTCCTGATATAAAAAAAAAATTAAAGAAACAAAAACGCATATAAGAAATGCGTTTAAAAAAAAAAAAAATTCTTCTGAAGACGCACATGGTACATGCGTTGTCAAATTTTTTTTTAAGAGATGACACGCGTGACAAAATTAAAAAGAAAAGAAAAACGTATGTAGTACATGCGTTTTCACAAAATTTTTTATTTAAAGAAATGCTCGTAAAGAAAAAAAATAAAAAAAAAAAAATCTGAAAACACATGTAGTACATGTGTTCTCACCAAAAAATAAAAAATAATAATTTTTTTTTAAAAGAAATCTTTTTAAAAGAGAAATAAGTTTGGTCAGATTATGTTTAATCTTTTTAAAAATGAATGTAGTACATGCGTATTCAAATTTTTATCTTTTTAGAAATAAAAAAAAGGAAAAAGAAAAAGAACATGGTACATGAGTAATCAAATCTTTTTTTTTTTTCAATATTTCTCTTCCGGAAATCTTGGTACTAATTCAATTCGAAGTGATGACTTTTGTCCTTTGTGTGTGTGTGTGTGTGTCTTGGGGGGAGGGTTTGACCGTGTGTGGGTGTGTGTGAGAGGGTGGTAGGGGTTCGAGTGTTGTATAGGGATGAAAGAGAATTGAAGTTTAACAAGGAGGAGGAAGGGGGCAAGAAGATAAGGGTAATAAGGGGGAGAAGGAGAAGGAGAGCAAATTTTTACAAGGTAATTTAATTAAACTAATTTTTAAATATTTTTATTTCATTAACAAAGAGGAGGAGGAGAGCAAATTTTAAATTCGTTACTAATATGACAATGACAAAAGTTGTAGTGACCAATCACTTCTAAATCACTTCAGAAGCAAAATTTTCGGAGTAGTATTAAAAGAAAAAAACAACCGGAACAAAAGCAAAACAAAAATTTCCGCTTAAATTTTTTTTTTGAGAACACATGTAGTACATGCGTTTTAGGAAATAAAAATAAAATAAAATAGGCGAGAACGCATGTATTACATGCGTTTTTATTTTATTTTTATTTATTTTATTTTTATTTTTATTTTTATTTATTTTATTTATTTAAATTTTTTGTTTGTTTTATTTTTATTTTATTTTTTTATGAGAATTTCTAAATTTTGTTTGTGAGAATGCATGTACTACATGCGTTTTCAGATTTTTTTTGTTTTGTTTTTCTTTACGAGCATTTCTTTTAAAAAAATAATTTGGTGACAACGAATGTACTACATGCATTTTCATATAGAAATTTTTAAAAAATGCATTTCTTATATGCGTTTTGGTTTTTTAATTATTATTTTTTAATCAGGAGTAAGAATGCACATGTTACGTGCGTTTTTATTCTCTACATACAATTTGCCAAACTTACTTCTCTAAAACTAATTTTATTAATTTTTTTTTCTCTGTAGAAAATTTTTTGTTCGAGAAAGTGGAAGTTTTTGAAATAGAGCAATGGCTTCACGTGTATTGGACAATGGACAAAGTAGAATTGTAGGATGGAAAATTCTAAAGGCACTCCAATAGTTACTTAGGACAACCCAATTTTTTCAGTTTATTTACAAATTTGTCATCCAATTTTTTTTACTTGAGGGCAGTCCAAATCCTCATATAAAAGCCAATGACTTCTATTTTTTAGCCTAATTTTTTTTTCTATGACTGTAAAAAAATTGACAGTCCTTCCAATCGGAAGGACTGTCAACATTGTTACAGTCCTAATTATTAGGACTGTCAAGGACTGCCAACATTGTTACAGTTCTAATTATTGGGACTGTCACAATGTTGACAGTCCTTCCAATTGGAAGGACTGTCAACTTTGTGACAGTCCTAAATAATTAGGACTGTAAAAAAATTGACAGTCCTTCGTATTGGACGGACTGTCACTTTTGTTTACAGTCCTAACAAGGAAGAAGAAGCAGCAGCATCAGGGGCGGGGTGCGGGGCCGGACGGCGGTACGAGGCTGCGACGAGCGGGGGCGGCGCTGGGCAGAGTTGCGGGATGCGGTGCGGACGCGGGGAGGACACAGACGAGGTACGGGGTCTGCGCAGGTATATCTCATCTCTCCCCTCCTCCGCTCCTCCCTTCTTTCCTCGGCCTACGACCGTCCCGTCCGCCGCATCTTCTCCTCCTGCTCCGCATCCCTCGAGCGCGCCCTCTCCCTCGCCCTCCGCTGCAAGTACCGCTCCTCCCTCCTCCGCCGCGTCGCCGCCATCACCACCACCTCCTCCGCCGACTTCAAGTGCCTCTCCTTCCTCCTCAACGCCTCCCTCGCCTACCTCCGCTGGCTCCTCTCCCTCCACTCCTACCCCAACCCCGTCCTCTCCCCCCCATCGCCTCCAATGACCCCATCCTCTCCTGGGTCTGGTCCTTCCTCGCCACCCTCTCCAACCCTCCTCCTCCTCTCCCTCCGCCAATGTCGAAGCCGCCAACTCCCTCGCTAGCCTCCGCCTCTGTCACCTCCCAATTTTTGCTAAATCGATAATCGTCCCCCGGATGTGATGCCGTGCGAGCGTAAGGCGCGCCCGCACAAGGCCTAGTCATAATGGTATACTTTAGAAACATATGCAACATAGTACTCAAATGAAATATCATACATTGGAATGAAGAAAAGTTCTATTTATTGATAGTGAACATCTTTGTTACAAACTCTTGACTCAAAAGTAAATGGGTGCCGTACGGGCTTACAAAATGGACGCAAAATGAGATAGCCGATCCATATATTAGATCCCTTACTAAAATTCAAAAGGGTAAACCACCTTGGGTGCGTGTTTGCACCATCGTCTAGGAGCTTCAAAAGGTATGTGCGAGCTCCTTGAGAATATTTACTTGCGCTCCAAAAAGTCATGAACACAAACACGTTAGACCAGTGAAAGGTTGGGGAAAAGCTTTAGCTCATCGCCGCGTCGCCTTGACTCGAAGAATCTGCTGCAACGAGTGTTAGTACTTTGAAAAGTACCGGTGAGGGCGAGCTAATCCAACCCACCAAATCGACACCATATTCATGTGAACATGCAATATTATTATGTGATCTTTCTATCATGCCTTAGTTCAATTTTACAACATGCAATAGATGGAAATAACATAACAGAAATGTGCCACCACTCGGTGACTTTTACCTGCACCATCTGAACCACCTGTACACAACTTACCATGATCTTCCATGCCATGAAGACATAGTTAGTTTGCACAGTTTAAATATACATAGCGTGTTACTGGTCAGACGAGGGATGGGTCGGATGCCCTTCCGCTTCGGGTAGCTAGCCCTTGGAGGATGCACGGACCCATCCAATGCTAGAACTACACTAGCAAATGTTCTACCCAGGCCGAAGTGGTCCCAGTGCCCCAGCGACCGTTCGTAGAACTACATCTCTTGTGCACAAGTTGTCCTTGACCACGAATCGTCTAAAACTAAGTTATTAAACGAAACATGCAAGACAACATAAGGAACTTAACTTCATGGCATACTCTGATAGTATAGTCTACTTCTCAAGTGATCACATTACAAATATGTACTATTCATTACACAATTATAGATAAATAAGTTCTAGCTATAACTGAAACATAAATATGTACATGCATAGCGGACAAGCACGTAATAAAGTATTCGTACAATGATTTTATATGACAAATATCAAGTATTTCAAGTCTACTTCTTTTTATCTTGACTCAATTTTATTATAATGATATCGTTGATCGGAACGCACAAATGAGTCAGATTATTAAGAATGAAGACTTGGAAGAAGGGTGCTAATCGAAAGTAAGGCCACTCACTAGTTGGAGAATCGGGAAAGAGAAAGGAAAGATATTTAGGACACCGCTCGCGAGTCGCCTACACGACCACCTGCACGAATCAACAGATGATCAATATCTCCTGCCTCGGTCTCCCAGAGTTCGATATGAAATACGAATTTCAAGGAACGAAGACAATAAAATTCATCAAAATCGTTCAAAAAATGCAAGTCACAAAACCAACAAGAAAGCAACCAAGTGACAAAAAAAACGAGCAAAGAAACCAGCGCAATGAAAAGGCCCCTCTCGACTCTGCCGCCGAGTCCTTCCTTGAGGCACGATCTGCTGAATGTGGGACTTGATTCCGAAGAAACCAATCCATAACGAGGAAATAATCTTGATTCAATTTGTCTCGATCGAACGATACCAAGTATTTCTTAGCCGCGCTCCCCGAAAATAGGGAACGGGGCACTACATCTTAACCAACTAATAAAAAGTTTAATACTTAAAACTTAGGAATGGAACCTTCCCCTAAGAAAATAATAAGGAATGGAACCTACATCTTAACCAAATGTTCTTGATTCAATCTATAATCTTCGATTGAACTCCACTTGCAACATGCACCTCTCGCTTTTCTTTAACTTCAAACTTGCTTGACATGATTGTTTCATTTTCGTCCCATTATTGATATCCTTGTGTCCTTATCCTTCAGGGACACCCCACCTGCTCCTTCTTTTGAGGGTTTTGTTGCACCGATAAACTCCAGCAGATACATTAGTAGATCAGCTTTTGCCACTGAACTAAGGGCAAACATCAGTAGCTCTTCATCAACCAGCTCCACAAGTCATGCATGTCCGACCAGCACAATCAGCTCCACCAGTCTTGCCAGAACAACCAGTTCAGCCCGCTCCGTCGTTTATACCGGCTCAGCCAGTTCAGCAAAACCAGACAATACCACCAGTTCTTCCAGTACAACCAGGACAAACAGGCTCGTCAGTCGTATTAGAGATGATCCAAGCCATGATGATGGTACAACAACATCAACAACAACAACAACAATAACTCCAGCTTCAGCAACAAATGGTCCAACTCAGCCAGCAGTTTCAGCAAGGACAAGAACAAATCAACACTACTCTTTGCCAGGGTGTTAGAGTAGCACTCGACAACAGTGAGCGTTATACTCACAACTCAGCGACCAATGTTAGTCGCATGCGCCCAACCAAGTTCCTCGGCACAGAAGATACAATTTCAGCAGATTATTGGCTCTAGGACTTTGAGGCCATCCTGGATGCAACCAAAACTCCAGATGATGAGAATGTAGCAGTCATAAATTTATAACAATCAAATCTTGCTCGAGATTGGTGGGAAGCACAAGAAATGGCACTTCCGAAGCTCATTGACTTGCAGACGGTCAAGGAGCGCTTCCATGAAAAGTATTTTCACACAACTACCAAGTTCCAGCTCCAGTAGCAGTTCACAAGATCAGTCGACCAATATGCGGTCGAGTTTTGCCGACTAAGCCGATTCGTTTCCCATACGGTAGCTTTAGAGGAAGACTGAGCCAAGAGATTTGAGCAAGGGTTATATATTGAGCTTCAGTAGTTTACGGTAGGTCATAATTATACCACCTTCGATACAATACTCAGGACAACTAGGTCCCAAGAACTTGCCAGCCAGAGATTAGTAGCACGGACCAGAGGCCAGAAGAGTTCACACTCATCCTTCAGTCATCACCTCCAGCACCAGCAGTCAGAATACCTCGCCCACAAGCACCTCCAACCTCTACAGTAACCTCAGTATAATCTACTAGGCAGTCTGTATCAGCTGGATGCAGCCACTGCGACAAGCTAGGGCACACCAAGGATCAGTGTAGTAGGGCCAATGGCCAGTGTCTCAGATGTGGGGCATCCGACCACATGATTGGTTCATGTTCGATCCTGTACCCAGGGACTTCTTCAGTCCGACAGTTACCAACTCTGCCTCGGGCAGCGATTGATGGCCCACGAGGACCAACGTTAGCATTTCGACCCCTAGTCCAGCGTCCTCTCCCGAAGCAGATCCAGAAGTTCCAGCAGCAACGTCCGACACAGTATGCGCAAGTCCAGCAAGCCCAACCAGCAAGATAGACCCAGCAGCAAGTTAGAGCCACGACCCCTGATGATGGCTTGACGAAATATTTGGAAACCTAGAGCAGTTGTTAGCCGAAGGCACTACAATTGTGGGTGAGATTTTTGGGCTCTCTTTAGCTTGTCTTATTCTTGGGTTCTTGTCAAACGATCTCGTGTTTCGACCTGTACGAAATACGATAGTCGTTTCGATCCTTTCGTTGAGCAAATGTGAGTTTTTTGCCCCGTTCTTCTACCTTTGTATCTCGTGGTACATGATGTATATCATGTGTCCCGACTGCGAAGGTATGTTGTAAACCCCCTCGACCAAATTTAGGTTTTCTTAACTTAGATAAAGAGACTAGATTTAATTTGGAGACAACTAGAATTAGATTATAGCATTTTAGAATTTGGTCCAACATTATATCTCCTAGTGCACCTTACCGTTGCTTCGATAATTGGAGGCACAATCTTGACCGTTTTATGCAACCCAAATTTTATTAATATTCTACACTGAATCCTCTATGTCTTTGACACTTGTGCCCACCTAATTTTAATCCCATGTACTTCTAATTAATTCCAGAATACCGTGCGCGGTATTTTAATTAATTAAA
Source organism: Iris macrosiphon (assembly GCA_036927795.1). Taxonomy (NCBI): domain Eukaryota; kingdom Viridiplantae; phylum Streptophyta; class Magnoliopsida; order Asparagales; family Iridaceae; genus Iris; species Iris macrosiphon. The sequence goes on from JAYESA010000012.1 coordinate 166,104,113, forward strand.
ACCCAATTTCCATCCTTGTGTAATTTTCCCAATTGTTGGACATTTTTATGCAAAAATGCATTAATGTGTCCATACCATTGGAAAATGCATAAAGAAAACCCAATTTCCCCTTTTACATAATTTTTCCCATAATTTTTTGGAATGTGCAAACGCACAACATCGCCATGCAAATTATAGCCCTCCCAAACATCCTCGTGTGAGCCCAAGGCCCAATCCTAAGAGGGGTTGACCAAGCCCAAACTTCTTAGGTCAACAAAAATCCAAAAATCTACATGTATAAATAATCCCTTCATCCTAATTTTTATATTTGCAAAGTCAATACCTAAACCCTAGCCGACCACCCCCTTGCCCGACTCCTCTTCTTTTTCCTCCGTCCGGACGTCCAGGCCGCCACCACCGCAGCACCTGGTCGCCACCTTTACCCAGTCGACGTCGCCAGACCGCCTCCCTCAGCCACCTGCACAGACCGCTAGCACCCCCATCCACCATCGACACCATCTCCTTCACCATCATCAATACCCGATCAACCCGACCACCCTGCCACCTCCCTCAGCCGGTCACCACCGCCACCAGCATAGTCCCTATCACCACCACTACCACCTGAACCACCGCCACTACCACCACAACCGCCAACCTCCTCCTCCTTCCCGTTCACCAACTCCGGCATCACCATCACCCGCACCACTACCCGACCCCCGATCCCCGACTCCCCCACCGTAGCCACCACTGCCCCAGTTTGCCACCGCCCTCACCGACGACACCCCCAGCCTCTCCACCACCGTTCCCCCGCAGTTGACCCCTTGGCGACCGCCCCAGCCGCCGGTGCAGCTGCTGCAACCGCTGCAACTGCTGTTGCTGCTGTCGAGTCCTCCTCCCCCCTGCCGGAGCTCCGCCGCCCCTCGCCGGCGACGACTGCACGACGGACACGCCCCCCTGGACATGACACAATAGGTATAATTATATATAATATATGTTTAGTTATGGTATATATGTGTGTGTATAATGTATGCGTATATAGTATATATTCATATACACTGTATAAACTATGTATAACGTATATATATATATATATATATATATATATATATATATATATATATATATATATATATATATATATATATATATATATATATATATACTGTATAGACTGTGTATAATATGTATACATATAGTATATATTTATATATAATATATAGATTTTGTATTTATGTATATATATGGTATATACTTATATATATAGTGTATAATTGTGTATAATTGTATATATATATATATATAGTATATACTTATATAGTGTGTATAATTGAATATGTGTATATATATAACATATTTATATATAGTGTAAATTGTATATAAGGTATATCTATAGAACGTATATTTATGTATGTTATTTGTTTACATATATATATGTGGGTATTTATTTGTATCGTATATATATATGTATTATTGTACTTATATAATGTATTTATATTATGTATTAATGTATTATTGTATATAATATCTAATGAATATTTGTATTTATATATGTATTATTGTATTTATATATTGTATTTATATACCATGTCCAATGTATTATACCATTATATATATATATATATATATATATATATATATATATATATAATTTAATTTCATATATATAATATACATTTGTATATATGTATATTTGTAAATATAGGTATATATGTATTATATAATGTGTACATAAATATAAGTATTATATTTGTGATTATATACATATGTTTATTTAAATGTGTATTTTATGTAAATAATAATTATGTATATATTTTATGGGCATATGTTGTTATTTCAAATATTATGTAATTATGAATATATGTATTATATGTATGTATATATGTTTAGTGTGTATGTATATACGTATATGTGTTATATATATATATAGTTATATATGTACATATGTTTATTCAATGTATAATGTATATAAGTAAATATGTTATTAAGTTATTTGATGTGTATATATGTACATATGTTATGTATGTGTGCATGTACTATGTTAGCATAAGTAATTAAGCTTAGTGTAATGTAGTGATTTATAATTATGGTTATCTATTAGTAGGCATCCGAGACGGTGCTACCTTGACTGTGTAGCGCCCCGTTCTCCCGATGCGGAGAGCGCGGCTAAGAAACACAAGACGGTATCGTTCGATCGGGATAGATTGAATTAAGAATTCGTCCTCGTTATGGATTTGTTTCTTCGGAATCGATTCCCATATTCAGTGGACTGCGCCCCAAGGATCGTCTTAGCGGCAGAGTCAGGAGGGACCTCTCCGCTGCTATCTTTTATTGCCTCGGTTTTCGATGTCGCTTGTTGCTTTCGTGCTTTGAGTTGGTTTTGGGATTTGCTTGTTTTCCTTGAACGGTTTCGATGGTTTTCATTGTTTTCGTTCATAGACTTGCACTTCTATTCCGAGAATGGAAAGAGAGGAAGAAGTATTAATCGAGCTGTTCGTGTGCAGGTGAACGAAGCTTCCTCCTGCTCTGTATAATACTTTCCATTCCAAAGAACGGAGTCGTGAAGCGCCTCTTTGCTTCTCCCTTCTAAAATCTAAGTGAGTGGCTACCAACCCGATTAGCTAGCCCTGCTTCCAGCTTCACTCCCTTGCCCCGATCAAACGATACCAAGTAATAATAAAAGAAACCAAGATAAAAGAAAATAGACTTGGTTATATGCTTGTCAATAAACTTCGTGAACGGTTACTTACTTGCATGCTTGTTTGTTCAGAATATTTATCATACGCATAACTGTTCCTAGAGGCTATACAAAATAAAGCATGCATTACTCGTGTTGCCTCAACTGCGTGAAGTGATAATTTAACTAAACATCGTGTGTTCGATCATGGACAACTTGTGCACAAGGATATAAGTTCTGCGGACGGTCGCTGGGGCACTGGCACCGATCCGACCTGGGCAGACATCGTGTTTAATAGTCAAATCGTGTGCGGACTGGATAACGTGCAACGCATCGTGTTTTATGAGCTCCTCGTGTTTTCTCGTTGCATGCTATTCATGTCCTTGACTAGTCCAAATGGCATCAAGCCAATGATCCTCGTGTGTATATGCTTGCAACGCCCCGTGTGTTTATCGTGTGAATATGGCTTGCAATGCATCGTGTGTGCATCGTGTATATTTAAACCTGTTGCATACTAACTTGTGTCTCCGTGGCAGGGAAGGCATGGTAAGTATTGTGCAGGTCATTCAGACGGGCAGGTAAAATCCACCTAACGGTGGCATGTTCATTTCAGTAAAATTCAATATGCTGCTTAACTGTAAATGAACTAAGGCAAGATAGAAACCCACAAAAATATGCATGCTTCACTAAACGATGTGTTGATTGGTATAGTCAGGCTAGCTCGCCTTCACCAGCATGTTTCGATATGCTGACCCTCGTTGAAACAGGTTCTCCGCACTAAGGCGAACCGAGCGAGGAGCCGAAGTCGTCTTCCCGATCCAGTCCAGCTGTTAGCGCAATCTTCACCGCACCTCAAAGCCTTTTGAAGTCAGGAGCCTGCAACTCTTCATACACAAATGCAGCTCCGTGGCAAAGCGATCCTCCATCCTGGAGGTCTATACATTTTGAGTTTATAAAAGGATATAATGTACGGGACTGCTATCTCATTTTGAGTCAACCCTTTTGTAAGCCGTTCGGCATATTAGCTAACTCGTTCAAGAGTTTGTAATAGATGTTCATTATCAATAAAGAGAACTTTTCTATGTTTCAAATTTGTGTTTCAATTTATCTGCGTACTCTGAATATGTGCTTGTCATGCAAATCATTAAAGCCTTGTGCGGGCGCAATTCCAGGCCCGCACGGCGGTCACGACTCGGGGGACGCCTCGGGGCGTGACAGACTGCTGGTTCCGGAGCATTGCTTGCGCACACCAGAGTTCCAGGCAAGTATACCTTGCCTTGTTGTACTATTTAAATTCTGTATTATTAGCTGCATGTTTATTATATTAATTGTGCGCGTCCGAGAGACTCGGCTGCAGTCAACGAAGGCATGGACGTTAGGACTTGTGTCTGACTTAGAGTCTAGTGGACCCACCTAAAGTTACGGAGTTATCGGTATGACTCCCCAGGCCTTGACACGTATCATTATATGTCACAGAGTGAGTTCATATAGGGACGCGTGCCTCATGACTGACTGGCCATCAGTATGAGCAGTACGTTTGACGGTATTTAGCTTAGTTATTTATTTCTATAGAGACTTGCATTAGAGTATGAGATGTCCATGTCGTGTTTGCGACTTATACATTGACATTGGGTGGGAAAGATAATTAGTAGGCGTATGGGACAGATATTTGGCTGCCGTAGTTTCAGAGTAAACTGCGGGACCGTGAGCCTCAGTGTTACCCGGTTATGGGACATGTGTTACCTGGTTATGGGCTCAGGTTACCCGGTTATGGGATCTGTGCTACCCGGTTATGGGAATATATGCTTGTCGATACATCCGACAGAGGTTACTAGCTGCGCGCTATCATGATCGGTGATGTAGTAAGCATATACATCTGGCATCCAGTTTACAGCTAATGCCAGGTACTTAGCCTCTGGCTCGATGCTACGCTTTATACCTTTTACCTACCCATACGTACCAAGGTTGTCTTCAAAGTATATTTCACTTAGCTGGTTAGATCACCTTTGAGTTTTTACAGTATTTACTTTATGGCATGTTTCTATGTATCTTGTTATGTCCCTCTGAGGACCTGGCCCTTTCCAGATTTGGACGAGGCATATTACCCTACAGTGTACGAACCCGGATAGGAACGAGGTACGCTACCGAGGAGGAGCTAGAGGTGTTACCGTCAGAGTTCCTGTGATCAGTTGGTAGGGCTTCTGCCTAGGATTAGGTGCATCATTATCTAGTCAGCCGATGCCCTAGTCATTATTTATTTTATTTGTCATTCAGTACTTTTATTTCGTCATAGTATTGGGTTTGTTCCCACCAGACATCTTGGGTTGTACTTGGATATTTCAGACTGATATTTATTTCCAGTATTTATGTCAGTATTCCTTGCTGTTTATATTTGTGGATGAGATTAGATTACCCGTTGTTGATTGACATTGGACTTATTAGTAGTTTAGGACAGCGTAGCACTCTTTGTTATGATGCATTAAATTGGGATATCCTCGGAAATGTGTCAGCTGGCTATTGCCACGTGGCCTGGTCCCGTGTATTTTGGAACTGGGGCGTGACATGGTTTTAGTGGTGGCCCATGCAGGTCAGATTTTATCGCTTATGGTATGGTAACATGCCCAACGAGTCTGCAATAGGATAAAAAGTATTAGATCTCATCCACTTTGATTACGACCTTTGAACCTCCTTCGCATTTGGTTAATTGAATATCTGCATCCCGTTTGTTATTCCCGTACTCTTTTAATGAAGTTATATTTCTTGCAGCAAGATGAATTTGCGTAGCGGACGCGGGGCACATGACGCCATTGTGCCATCCACCACCGCGCAGAGGAAGGATACACCCCTTGGACCACCCGAAGAGCAGCCACCACCACAGGCTCCGGTGATCCCACAGGCCCCACTAATACATTGGCACCAGACTTCTCCTGACGACCAGACACAGCAGCACGAGGGACAGACTTCCCAGACGATCCCCATGCAGCATTTCGAGGGCCAGACTTCGGGAGCTACACCGATGCCACAAACCGAGAGACCGACATCCAATGAGACACCTACAGCACAGCCGGAGGTCCCATTACCACCACCTCCACCTCAGATGCCACAAGCAGATGGACAGTCGCAGATGCTTCAGTTCTTTCAGGCCATGATGCAGGCACAGTGGCATCAGACCGAGACGTTGAGACAGAGATTGATGGCAGTTCCAGAGAGGACACCTGCCCCAGCACCCGTACCAGCACCTCCACCAACTCAGGCAATTGGTACTGTACGGTGGTTCTGCCAGATGGGCCCGGATACTTTTTTGGATAACGAGACTGCAGAGGAGATCTCTGATTGGGTCACCAACACAGAGATGCTACTAGAGGCTTCACAACTGCATCCAGACCTTTGGATGACCGCAGTGAGGTCCCAACTGAAAGGCAACTCCCATCACTGGTAGGATTCTATTGAGCGCAGTATAGGCAAGAATCAGACTTGGGAACAGTTCTTAGAATATTTCAATACGAAGTATTTCCCAGCTACAGTCAGGAATGCCCTGTACTCCCAGTTCCTGCATCTAGAACAAGAAAATATGACTGTAGACGCATACGACACAGAGTTTAGCATACTTTGCAGATTTTTTGCCATCTTGATACCCAACGATCTAGAGAAGGCCCAGAGATTTCATCACGGCCTTACTTTCGAGCTGCAGAGGTATACTACCGCCCAGGCGAGAATTTCTTATGAGGAGGTTCTTTCAGAAGCAAGGATCCAGGAGGCCATTGGTAGAGGAGCAAGACATTCCAGCACGACCACCCCAGCCAAAGCTCAGCCCAGAGCAGGAGGACCGATCCGTCATCCAGGAGTGCAGGCGCAACATGAGATAGTGCCGTATCAGCAGAGAGAGCAACCGACGTGTCACTTTTGCAGAAAGAAGGGACATATTCAGAAAGATTGCAGAAGAAGATTAGGACTATGTTTAAGGTGCGGATCAAACCAACATCAAGCTCACGAGTGTTCTCAGTATGTAGATAGAGCCCAGCAGATATAGCAGAGGCCAGCTCCACCAGTCCTAGGTATGTCCGTAATATTGCTTGATGATTTATAGCTTATTATGTGTTATTTTAATTTCGAGGATAAAATTCTTATAAGTTGGGTAGATTGTAAACCCCCTCGACCAAATTTAGGTTTACTTAACTTAGATAAAGAGACTAGATTTAATTTGGAGACAACTAGAATTAGATTATAGCATTTTAGAATTTGGTCCAATATTATATCTCCTAGTGCACCTTACCGTTGCTTCGATAATTTGAGGAACAATCTTAACCGTTTTGTGCAACCCAAATTTTATTAATATTCTACACTGAATCCTCTATGCCCTTGACACTTGTGCCCACCTAATTTTAATCCCATGTACTTCTAATTAATTCTAGAACACCGTGCACGATATTTTAATTAATTAAAATCCAATTTCCATCCTTGTGCAATTTTCCTAATTATTGGGCATTTTTATGCAAAAATGTATTAAGGTGTCCACACCATTGGACAATGCATGAAGAAAATCCAATTTCCCCTTTCACATATTTTTTCCCGTAATTTTTTGAAATGTGCAAACGCACAACATCGCCCCTCAATTTAACCTAGCATTTAATTTAATTAATGTAAATTATAGCCCTCATAAACATCCTCGTGTGAGCCCAAGGCCCAATCCTAAGAGGGGTTGACCAAGCCCAAACTTCCTAGGTCAACAAAAACCTAAAAATCTACATGTATAAATAATCCCTTCATCCTAATTTTTACATTTGCAAACTCAATACCTAAACCCTAGCCGACCACCCCCTTGCCCGATTTTCCTTCTCCCTCCTCCGGCCGGACTTCCAGGCCGCCACCACCATGCACTTGGCAGCCACCTTTCCCCAGTCGACGCCGGGCCTTCCCCTAGCCGTCGGACCGCCTCCCTCAGCCGCCTGCACAGACCACTAGCACGGACCTGGCCCTTTCCAGATTTGGACGAGGCATATTTCCCCACAGTGTATGGACCCGGACAGGAGACGAGGTACGCTACTGAGGAGAAGCTAGAGGTGTTACCGTCAGAGTTCCTGTGATCAGTTGGTAGGCCTTCTGCCTAGGATTGGGTGCATCATTATCTAGTCAGCCGATGCCCTAGTCATTATTTATTCTATATGTCATTCAGTACTTTTATTTTGTCATAGTAGTGGGTTTGTTCCCACCAGACATCTTGGATTGTACTTGGATATTTCAGACTGATGTTTATTTCCAGTATTTATGTCAGTAATCCTTGCTGTTTATATTTGTGGATGAGATTAGATTACCCATTGTTGATTGACATTGGACTTATTAGTAGTTTAGGACAGCGTAGCACTCTTCGTTAGGATCCATTAAATTGGGATATCCTCGGAGACGTGTTAGCTGGCTATTGCCACGTGGCCTGGTCTCGTGTATTTTGGGACTGGGGAGTGACATATGTCCTGGATTAGAGTCATGTCCTCGATATAGTCGTTGGTACCGACTTACCTCCAGGCTTGGCTCTTGTCAATTTGTGTGAGTCAGCATAGGCAAGCGAGGATGAGTTCGTATTCGACTGACTCAGGAGTATATGTATCCATATGCCTCCATTTTCTCTATGTGTTGCTTTTGTGCATTTATTCATTATTTACTTCTGCAACTATCTTTTCTATTTTAGTTATTTTCTTAGTATAATCCTTTGATTAGTTCTTATGATTTCTTGAGCTTTCTCGTGTGTTCCAGCTCGACTAGCCTTGGTAAAATTTCGAGGGCAAAATTTTTCTAAGGAGGGTAGAGATGTCACACCCGATTCCATATTTGGTATTTCTTGAATTTCTAGAATTTAATTTTTCCTGATAATGTATTCCTGCTGTATTTCTTATTTTAGTTCTTGGCATTTTTATTTATTGTTATTTTTTCTGTTGTTGAGAGAGGCTATCCGAGACTAGTAGAATATCCATTGGCATTTCCATAGACCCGGTTTAGGACCCGCATATAGAATGGACACCTGGTTTGGTTCATTTGAATGAACCCATGACTAAACCATTTTTTCTCTCCTCTTAGTATATATATATGAGTTTTTTTCTCTCTCATCTCTTTCTTCTTCTTTATTTTTATTTTCTTCTTCCTTATTCCTTTCTCCCTCACACCCGTGCACCCCCTAGCTAAACCCTAGCACTGGACCTAGCTAGTAAGAAGTCGTTGGACTCTTAGGCAAGTATATCTTGCTCAATGGTGAAGTCATAAATTTTTATATTTTTTTTATATATGATATTTTTAAAATGTATTTAATGGAAAATGTTCTTCTTGAGTTGCTGATCATATTTAGTTCTTGGAGTTTTGGATTTTGATGTATAGATTTTTGTAGATATGAGTTTTAAGTTTAGGATTTTTTATGGGTTCTATGAGTTTTTCTTAGTTTTGATCTATTAAAACTTAGTTTTTTCAAAAACTAGATATTCCTTATGTTAGAGCATTCTATTTCATGCAATCTGGATTTTATTTTACTTGATTTGGAGTTAAAATAAAGTTTTTATGAAGAAAATAAATTTTTAGTTTTGGAGCTTTCGGCCACGACTGAACCTGCTGTTGGAGAAGATAAAGTCTTCATGTGGCCAACGACCTATGCGACATAGAGCGTTATGCGGCCCGAGAGGGTTATGTAGCCTGAACTCCTTACCGCATATTGACAGCATGCGTCCATCTTGTTGGATGCATGACTGTACATTACACAAAGTATTCTGGAGCTAATCCTTGAACTTCTTGTGTTTTCACTCGCTGAACGGATAAAAAATTTGCTAAGTCCAAGAGAGGAATTTATGCGACAATCTGAGCATGCGACAAGCAGACTTATGCGGCAATCTAAGCATGCGACAAGCAGACTTATGCGGCATTGGTACTATGTGCCTCTCCTCTTTTGTCGCTTAATTTTACTTCATCCTAGAACATCTTTTTATAATTTTTGTCTTTTCTCCCTGACACATTTTTTGGCCTGTCACATCCATCACTTTATGTCACTTCATTGACACTCCATTTATTGACCCCTTCACTTAGCACTTGCCCCAAGGAGTAGACTTCAACCCTGAGCATGCGGTAAGTGAGTGCATGCGGCAAGTGAGTCAATACGGCAATTGGGTTCATGCGGCCAGTGAGTCATGCGGTAATTGGGTGCATGCGGCCAGTGAGCGCATACAGCAAGTGAGTGCATGTGGCCAATGTGTACATGCGGCAAGTGAGTCCATGCGGCTAGTGGACGCATACGGCCAGGATTTCTTTTGTGCATTTTATGTTCCCTTTAATTATGTTCATTTAGTAATTCCTTTTAGTGATTATTGTTGTATGCTTCCTTATGTCGATATAATTTTATATTACCAGACAAGTTTTGCATATAAGTTTACAAGACAAGTTTATGTACAAGTTTACAATCCTTAATACACCGTAGAAATATTTGTGTATGAAAATCTATTACATTTGGCATTGGGCAATTGAGTGTGAGTATTATCCAATGTATCGCGTGTCGCAAATTCGATAACTCGTAAAAAGCTCATACTCGTGACTCATCATTCTAGGGAGTTCTCAAGTGTCCACAACTCGAGAACTTGAAGTAATTTAGTAATGATTAAACAAGATAAGATTTAGCTGGATCATTGGGAGGGAAGAATATTGCGCTACCGGCTACCCCGATCTTTAAGGGTCCCATGCAGCATGGAACAACCCTGGTAGGAAAGGGCTCCATGACTGACCAAGTTTACGCGTGCTGCGGCACTTACAAAATAAGTTTATATACAAGTTTATGTTATAAGACAAGTTTATAAAGCAAGTTTATGATCACAAGTTTAAGTTTATGCTTATAAGTTTAATTTTTGTTTATGACAAGTAACAAGTTATGTTATTGTATATATGGTTGAATGTGCATTCAAGTTTACTAGACAAGCATACCCTTGGTCATCCTGGTTAACTGCAGTGTCGGTACTAGCAATATTCTTAAAATATGTAATTAATAATTAGTGTTTATGAAAACCCTAGCTAGTTAATCGTATCAAGCCGTAGAGCAGTTTGGCCGTACTATTGTAGAAGCATGAAAAATACGCCGAATGACTATACGCGGCGTATCAGTGCAGAGCAGCGTAAGTAGAGGCCTTCAGAGCCATCAAGTGTGCAACAGAGCCCTTTTCCGCTAGAACAGAGCGTGAAACATAAAAAAACTCAAAGGACCATCCGCGTAAGGCAGTACGTCCAAGCCGCTTCAGCGTAAACAGGGTGCTTCTTCGCCTCCAGGGCGTTAAACTCATCCCCTTTTCATACGCAGCATGGAGGTGTACAAGAGACGCTTCATATTCTCCAAAGTGAACCTGTCAGATCCTGCAATAAACCTGTCAGAGCCTGCAAAGAACCTGACGTCTGGACTTCTGGCAAAGGGATACGGCTCGACTACCCAAGCGACGGCTATAATGATGGCACTGCACTGCCACCCAGGCTGTCAAATACTGCCATCCCCTTCGCGTAAACTACTTTTTCAAAGCACGAGGGGATACGCTGCCTTATTTTACACAGGCAAAACGCGAGTTGTTTACGTTCTGTAGTAGACAAACCGCCTGCTACGCCAAAACTTGCACTCCGTACGAGGTTCGAGGCACGTCTCTTCGCCTAATGCACAATGCGCTGACAGTTTCTCGAGGCACGTCTCTGGGACTGATGCGCAGAAAGGGTTGCAGGCCGTCAAAGAACATGCCTCTGCATTTAATGCACGGGATAATGGCAAATCTCGGCATTTAATGCGAGAGATTTGATTATATCTTCAAAAGCCGTAATTCCGGCTAAGACGTCCACGTCAGCACTGTGGCACGGTACGCAGCGGCTTCTACGCCCATCCAGCGATTGTGCTCCTTCGGCTTCTACGCCTGCTCGGCCCCTGTGCCCCTTCGGCTTCTACGCCTGTTCGGCCCCTGTGCCCCTTCGGCTTCTACGCCTGTTCGGCCCCTGTGCCCCTTCGGCTTCTAAGCCTGTTCGACCCCTGTGCCCCCTCGGCTTCTATGCCTGTTCGGCCTCTACGATCACTCGGCTTCTATGCCTGTTCGGCCTCTACGACCACTCGGCTTCTATGCCTGTTCGGCTTCTACGCCTGTTCGGCTCCTATGCCGGTTTGATAACTATTTGGCTTCTATGCCATGGTGACAGACATTTGGCTTCTATGCCAACCTCTTCTACACGATGGATACCTACCTACGTGGCTTTTATGTCGTAATCTTCGTAGCAATAGTACGCGTTGTGTCCCTTAGTTGGACCCGCGTCACACGCTCATTCAAAAGATCATCTATACGCAGGCATTGGTTACTTTAACCATTGTATAAAAGGGTGCTGTACTTTCCACTCCTCGGTTGTTACACCGACGGAGTGGTCACTGTCACTAAAACTCTATAAATAGAGACCTCTATCAATGAGGAACAAGGTCGGGAAAATTGGTCAAGAAAGCCAATATCAGATCCGAGGTCGAAAAACTGAAAACTTGAAGATCGAACCAGGTCAACAAGAATCGGAAGATCGAACCCGAGAGAGATAGAGAGAGAGAGAGAGAGAGAGAGAGAGAGAGCACCCGGAGCTCAGGCGAAGAGTAGGGATCGACGACTTTGGCATCGTGCATCCACCCTCTCCTGCAACCTTTGAAGCTGCTTCCTGTCTTCTACGACACTTCTTCAACATCGTGTGGTCCAAGGGCTAAAGTGATCGACTGTAGATCAGACACCTATAGCAATATCTACCCAGATTAAATAAATTCCCATATCCTCGCATAGGATCAAATTGTACAAGTTTGTTTGTAAACAAAAGAAGGCGGGTTCTGTGTAAACCCCATATTGAATACATCTTTATTCTTTCGTTTAATATCACAAACAAGATGATGACTCTGCTGGGGACATCTTTCTCTTCTGACGAGGAAGCAATTGCTCAACACGATGCGGTATCCGTGGGATCCGTGAAGAAGACACTGGTCGTCCAATTCGACCAGTCTGCCTACGAAGACATGCTTCAAACCGGGGGTAGCTCACACTCTCTCTCCGTCCAAGACAACAGGAAGCTGCGCAAAGTGTGGATGCCCAAGACATCCTCTACCGTTCCTGTGGACTCTCCGATCTCTCCGACCAATGAGGTGGTAGCACCGCTCCCTCCGTTCCCTGCACATAAAATTCAGTCTCCCGCTACGCGCGGTACAGACGAAACTTCGGGCAAAGCCTCAGCGCTGACCCAGAAGTATTTACTGCGCTCTACGCGTAGGAACCAGTCTCCCGCTACGCGCGGTACAGACAAAACTTCGGGCAAAGCCTCAGCGCTAACCCAGAAGTATCCACTGCGCTCTACGCGTAGGAACCAGTCTCCCGCTACGCGCGATACAGACAAAACTTCGGGCAAAGCCTCAGCGCTGACCCAGAAGTATCCACTGCGCTCTACACGAAGAAACCAGTCTCCCGCTACGCGCGGTACAGACCAAACTTCTGGTGATGCCTCAGCGCCAGGACAGAAGTATAAATCACGCTCCAGGCGCAAGACAACATCTAACCTCTACGAGGAACCAGATGAGCACCGTGATTTCCCCGAAGGGAAGCAGGCAGCGGAATACTCGACTCCTCGGCCGTTACACCAGCGAAGGAGCAAGCTGCCTACCCTCCGGATTACGTGGGAAGCCGACGGCCAACTGAGGACCTCTTCAGCCTTACGCCACTCTGAGCGAATCTCCAATTTACGCCAGGCAAAGTCCAACGACTTAAAGCAAGCTCAAGTTGCTACTCCCCCTGACCTGTGCAAATACCTAATCCAGAAGCGTAAGGAGAGGGGACCTTCCAACATATCTATTACGCCCCCTAGCGAGCAATGTTGTAATAGTCATAAAATTGTGATTGACTGTTGCTGTTCTAAAGCAAAACGGTCGGTTTTTGACCGATTGAGCTACTCTCAGTCTTTCCCGGAAGAAGAGCCCGCGTATGCGTCCGTGAACATGGCTTCTCACATACCTAGAGAAGGGCCGAGCTCAAGACGTCATCCCTCAGGGCCTCCGAGCCGAAGAAGATTCGAAGTCCTCCTCAGGAACACTGAAGCTGGGGTGTTCCAAAATACCCGTACAAGGTCACAGCAACCGGCTTCGTACTCATCTGATTCCGACGCTGGGGGTCGCCAATCTCCCAGATCAGATGCTGAGAGTATAGAGTCGACTTCTGCAGTGACCTATACTTATCCTTCGAGGACGCCCAGAGAAATGGGAGTCTACGCCATTGAAGACGAACGCGAGGAAGCTTCGCCGTCAGGAAACGCGAAACAACGCATCACTATGCTAGAAACGTCTCTGAAACAAATGCAATCCATAATGGAGAACATGCACCAGATGATGCTAACTCAGCACGCAACTACCATGGCTCAAGCGTCGGTCCCGCCAACTCAGATACGTGCGGGGGTGGACTTGCCACCATCCAACCCAAGCCAAGGGCCTGCTCTAGATCAAGAGTCAGCAGTTCCTCCGCTTCCTCACTCGGTGAATATATTACCTCCCGTTGGAGTCACGATATAACCAACTCCACACTACACCGTAGCCCCGCTTCCAACTAAAAATCCGATGTAGGCAGTGAAGGAGTTGAAAGCCCAGTTTGACGCCTTGAAGCACAAAGATCAGCTCAAGAAACCGGAAATCAACCAGCCTTACCCAGCTATCTGGGAAGAAGTCCCTTTTTCTCCGAAGTACAAGCCTCAGACTATGGCTCTGTTCGAAGGAAAAACATCGCCAAGTCAATACATGAACTATTTCAGTATGATGACGGTGTTGCTACAAGGGAACGACGCCCTCCTCACTCGGGTGTTCAAAGGCTGCCTCTCAGGAGTAGCCTATCAGTGGTACCGTAGCTTGGCGGACAACTGCATTACTTCCTTCGAAGACTTCAAAGCTTTATTCTTCACGCAATTCTACGAGGGTGGATGGACATGTCTATGTCCTCTCTCATCGAAGTCAAACAAAGGGAAAAGGAGGACGTTCGCACCTTCGTCGAACGTTTTCGTCAGGCCACCTTACAAATGCCTCCAGGAGTTCCGGACTCGGCGTTAGTAAATATTTGCAGGAAGAACCTCCTTCCCGTAGTCTCGGTGTTTATAGGACCATATCAGTTCCATGAGTGGCCTTCGTTCATCGTCTCGGCAGTGGCCGTCGAAGACAACAGTCGCAAGGCGCGCGACAATGGCATCATGATCTCCACCTCCGATAGAGGCAAAAAGACATCTCCCAGCAGCGACCATCCTCACAGCTCCAAGGGAAAAGAAGCTATGACAGTCAATACGTCCAGACAAAAGACGGCGGCGACCACGCAGACGAAGCCCGGGACTTCCAGGCCCGTCGAAGTCTACTCTTTCGATGACGACGATATCCCTAGTATATTCGAGTGTCTCGTCAAAAGCGGCAAGATCACCCTTCCGAAGCTAAGGCGGCCCCAAGAAGCCGACAGTACTGACGACCCTAAATACTGCATCTTTCACAGATACGTACACCACCCAATAAAGGCGTGTTACATACTGAAGAGGAGGATCCAGGGGTTGATCGATGCTAAGGCCATCACTCTGCACAACACCGAGAAGACGGTCACGGCCAACATGATCTCCCTACAGTTCGACGATCTGCCTTCCCAAGAGGTCATGAACGGTGTCACGCCCATTTCTCGAGCTACGATGGACATCGTCAATCTCCCTCCATCTAGAGATCAAAATCAAGACCTGGTACCCCTGACCACCCGGCAGGGCGAGATTATGTGGGTTCATCCGGATTTGGTGTCAGAGCTCGAGGAAGAGACTAAAGCTACTAAAGCTACGTCTAGAAGAAGCTCCAAGCGCAAACCATGCCACATGGTCGCAACTTCTTCGCCATCAGACGAGGACGAGGTACTTGCTGCAACCCGTTCAGGGAAAGTCTACCTCAACGACTGATTACGATGTACAGAAGGGACAGTGCAGAAGAGCTTCCAACAATGGCCAAGGCCCAGCGTCAGCCGACAGTCCACGACTGTGTTCACGATCCAGAGGGAGCCCTTGTAGTTCAGCAAGAAACTACCCCCCTGTCACGACCCGCACCCGGAAATTCGGGCACGAGTGCGTGGGTACGTCCAGCCTACGCCGCAGAATCGGCGGTAGTACGCTGTCTAGGTCAAATCCAAATTTACTAACTAGCTCATTCACAAATAACATAGGCAAGATAATAATGAGAAATGAACTTAAGATTGCAACTGAAATAAATGTGACAACAGATTCAAATATTTTAGTACAGGAATCAGAATGAAATCGGGGACAAACCCGATTGCTAAGATAAAGAGCAAAACTAAGATAACTACTGCTAACTAGTCAGCAGGAGTAGCTTCCTGTGCGGGAACTGGCTCTGCAACTGCATCACCTGCTGTCTCATAGGGGCCATAATAGGTGGGGGCAAGGTTCTCATCATCGCCTAAACAACAGATCCAGTCAGGAAAGGAGCAAAGTACACAGTGCACAACAAGATTAAACTAAATATTTTATGACAATTAAATATTGGATATCATGTTGAGAAACAGCATTAGCAGAACATTATTATCTCAGAGTTAGCTGTAAACAGGAATATGAGAAACAGAAATAAATGAAACAGGAAATGAAACTACAACAGCCAGCAAGGAATATGACATGACCAGAACTATCTGTGTGAACTTGTGTTTGTTTTTAGAATACTTAGTTGGCATGTAGGGATTTATAAGGCTAATCCGGCCGTCATAAATGGCTATTAGACATTATAATCGAGATCCGGCTGATGGACAGTCGTGTACCAACAACTATTAGACAATCCAGGGGAAAGGGTAAACTACATGCCTCCTTAGTATTCTCCCACCCGACACGAAAACAAGACATGAACTCCAGTATTCAAGACATGAAAATCTAGTGTTCTAATACTACGTGTAATCATCCAATGATGCTAGTAGAGCAAGGAATTAATTATCACAATATAAAGAATAAACTTGAAGTGCAGGTACTTGCCTGTTGTTTGGATCCGATTAATTGTTCTAGGGGAAGTTTCCAGAGATGAGTCCAAAAGCTGAAATAGACATTACCATCATGCTCAGAAGGTGTCAAATAGCTAAAAACGCCTGTCCTTGGGTCCAATTTGGAGACAAGGGCAAAAACGGCAGTTTCGGGTCAAAACGGGGTCCGCCGGTGGGCCCGCTTTGCACCGAAAAACGTGTCCGGATCAATGGTCTCCAAATTCACCAAACTTAGTGTCAACAGGTCAGGAACGCTGATACAAACCCAACGGAACTTCCAGATTTGGATTCCGATGAGCCGAACACAAAATCGTCCGTCGAGCGGGGCCTGTGGGGCCCACGACACGCGATTTCGTCAACGTTCTCAGAATCGAACCAAACTTGACCCACAGGACCAACGTATCGCTACGAGTCCGATGGCGCAAGTTTTGTCTCGATCTGACGAGTGTACACGAAGTTAGGACGAATTGTAGAAAGGGCAGATACGGGGCGATGTCCGCGGATACGCGTTGATTTCGGTGTGCACGCACACCCGAATCAGCTTCCACGAAATCTCACACGTCCGTATCGACGATGCGTACGTATCTGTGAAGACCGCACGCGACCAAGTCATCCCGTTTGGCGGGGCGGACTCAGTTCCGGGGTGAAACAGGGTCTGATTTTTTCCTGTTTTTGGATCGCGGTGTGCGATCACCAAAGGACGCGATGCCCCGAACAGTTTGTCCGGACACCGAGAGGGTCATACAGGCTTCACAACGCAATTTGCGGAATTGAAAACAGAGCTACGAGGCGAAAGTTACACGTACCTGAAGGGGACCTGAAAATCGAGTCTGGATCGTGTCCGACACGTGTCCGACACGTGTCCAATGAATTGGGAAAAATTAGGGTTTAGGGTTCAGGGGAAATCCGGCGAGGGGAGCGGCGGTCCGGCCGGAGCTGAGGGCGGCGCCGCTGCGGGGGAGGCCGGCCGGGGGCTGGCGGCTGCGTCGTCTGCCGACGGAGGCGCTGGCAGCTCGTCGGCTGCCGGCGGAGCTGCTGGGAAGAAGAGAAGGAGCAGGGGAGAAGGGGACGGCGGCTCACGGCGGTGGCGAGGGCTGGAGGGAAGGAGGACGGCGGGGCGAGTTCGTCCGGCGGCGAGGCGGAGCTGGGGTGGTCGACGGTGGCCGGGGAAGAAAGGGGGAGGGATTTATAGGGCTGGGAGGCGGTGGCGTGGGCCGAGGGAGGCGGCGGCCAGCGCGGGGGCGGGTGGCCGCGGGCTGCGCGGAGGCGGGCGGCGGGTCCGGCGGAAGCGCGGGGAGCCGGTGGACGCGGGGGGGCCGGAGCGGGTCACGCGGGGGGGCTGGGTCACGGGTTTGGGTTCGGGTCGGGTTCGGGCGGACCCGACCCGACCCGACCCGTTAGGGTTTGGGCTGGGCTGCGGCCCAACGGGCCAGGGCGGGCTGGGCTGGAATTAAAAGAAAAATAAAATAAAATAATAATAATAATAATAATAATAATAATAATAATAATAATAATAATAATAATAAATAATAATATTAATAAATCAGTTAATTAAATAAATAATTAATAAATACTTTTTAGGTGTTTTAAAAATAGGTCCGGGGTCCAATAAATTCCAGAAAAATTACCCTAAGTCCAGTTTTTCATTTTACACCCAAAAATATTATTTTCATAATATTTTAATATTGTTTATTATCAATTAAAAATTATGTAATAATTCAAAACCCTGATTTTAATTTCAGAAAATTCCCAAAAAATTCCAGAAAATTGTGAAAAATCCTAATTTTAATATTTTTGAAAAAAAAGGGGCTTACAATCTACCCAACTTATAAAATTTCGTCCTCGAAATTTAAATTATGGCAGGGTTCTCTCTGTCCAAACTCACTTGATTGTAGTCTAACGGGTTTCTCTCAGGTGGACATTGCGGTCGCTACCCAACTTAGAATTTTACCCATATCCTCTAAGACTGGACAACTAGTAAGGCTAGGTCCCAAACTTAATAAATCATGGTATTGAATCTTAAGTCTGCAACACAAAACACAGCACATAGGGTCTTGTCTTAGTCATAAAGGGTTATCATCAATTCGTCCGGTCTGAGGGGTATGTCTAGCACTACAAATCAACTTATACCAACCACAGGTCTTTGTCTTTCCGAAATGAGGAAAGACGAGAATCAATAATAAAGAGTTTAAGGGCGAGGTGGTAGAACAGAGGTATAGGGATCAAGGCATTTTTCAGAAATTCTAATGGGAATTGTCAGGCGGTTAAGGATCGAGGTTCTATTCTGGTAATGCTGAAACGATATGCTCGGACGTATTTAGGGGGCAAGTAGACTAGTCGACTATACCTCAATCCACATAAGTAGTCATGCGAAGTGCGAATCAAAATGCACTAAGGTTGATCAGACCGTAGTACACTGATTCTGAGTAGACACTTGTATTAGTGGGGTTGATCAGGCCTCAATAATACATGTGTCATGAACAAGCCCGATAAAGGGTAAGCTTGCAAAACTAGGCTATAAAATAGCAGCATAAGTCAAGTTCAGCAAAATTAAGTGCGCTAGATGATGATAAAAAAGAGGTGCAAATTATTGAAGTTCACAAAATAACACAAAATAAGCACAATAGCAAAATCCTCTAAAACAGTTATCAA
Source organism: Iris macrosiphon (assembly GCA_036927795.1). NCBI lineage: Eukaryota > Viridiplantae > Streptophyta > Magnoliopsida > Asparagales > Iridaceae > Iris > Iris macrosiphon. The sequence goes on from JAYESA010000012.1 coordinate 166,123,451, forward strand.
ATTTAAAAGCATACCAGGTATTTAGCAAGTTCAAAATTACTAGGTTGGGGCTGAGGTCACGAACCAATAGGCACGAAAACAATACTAGAAGAGATATCTACGAATCACTTACGCGTATTAGCTGCTTCCAGAGTTTGCGCGTTCTCCACGGTCATTACGTAAGCCTGTCCGCGTCCTTGAGCAGCGGGACAGTCCCTCACTTGATGTGCTGCTGAGCCACAAAGTAGACAAACACCTAGCCTCTTTCTGCAAACTTGCCAAGTATGGCCTGGTCTATGACAATAGTTACAAGCAGCAGCTTGTTGGTTCTGTCCCTGGGCCTGGTGTTGGGGTGCTGGAGCTCGAGGGAGAGGACGCTGAGCTTGTTGCGGGGCCCTCTGCTGTTGTTGTTGAAAAGGGCGTTTGTTGGGTCCCGCATTTTCGGTATCTCTTTCTCGCTTTAGCTTATGCCCCATGTCTCTCTCAACGCCTTGTGCCACGCTCAAGATTTCCTCGTAGGTGCGAGCTCGGCTGGTGGTGACAGCAAGGCGAATATCCGGAGATAGCCCCTTCTTGAATCTACGGGCTCTGTCCTCCGGGGTACGAACCATGTACTCCGCAAAGTGGCTTAACCTGCTAAATTTAGCAGTATACTCATCTACAGATAGGTTACCTTGTTCCAGTCTCTCGAATTGACTTTCGAGAGCTTCCCGAGCCACTTCGGGGTAGAATTTTTCCTTGAACAGTCTCTTGAAGTCCTCCCAGGTGAGGTCAGGAGCAGATAGTTGGGGTTCATCTCTGAACCAGGTTCGAGCAATGTCGAACAGTTGCAGGCTTGCGGACTCCACTTTGAGATCATCAGGAACCCGAGCAGTCTTCAGGAGTCTCTCTACGTTCTCTATCCATTCATCGGCATAGAGAATGCCTTCAGTTCCGTAGAATTCCAGGGGTCTTAGGTTCTTGAAATCTTTGGCACTTCCTGGCCTCTTTTGTGGCGACTCCTGGGACCTAAGAGCTTCTGAGAGGCTGGTCCGCAGAAGTGCAGTCTGCTCTTTCTGGGATTCTACCAATCCCTGGAACACTCCAAGTAGCTGTGCTCCATCCAGAGTAACTGCCGGAACAGATGGAGGCGGCGGGAGTGCAAGGGTCTCGGGCACATTCTGCTCAGCTGGTTCTGATGTGCCTCCTACTGTGTTCCTTGTCTGGACCATTCTGAAAGTTTAAGAGATAGGAAGATCAGAATAGAATACTTGGAAATCAAAGGCGATAGGAAAATTGAGCAGCAAAGATATCAAGAATTTGAAATAAGGACCCTATACTGTGAATGAGCTTTTCCTAGAATCCTCAATCTTATTCCATACCCTGTCCTAGGGTATTACCCTATTTTAGGATAGGACCTGCATGGGCCACCATAAAAACGTGTCACGACCCGCACCCGGAAATTCGGGCATGAGTGCGTGGGTACGTCCAGCCTACGCCGCAGAATCGACGGTAGTACGCTGTCTAGGTCAAATCCAAATTTACTAACTAGCTCATTCACAAATAACATAGGCAAGATAATAATGAGAAATGAACTTAAGATTGCAACTGAAATAAATGTGACAACAGATTCAAATATTTTAGTACAGGAATCAGAATGAAATCGGGGACAAACCCGATTGCTAAGATAAAGAGCAAAACTAAGATAACTACTGCTAACTAGTCAGCAGGAGTAGCTTCCTGTGCGGGAACTGGCTCTGCAACTGCATCACCTGCTGTCTCATAGGGGCCATAATAGGTGGGGGCAAGGTTCTCATCATCGCCTAAACAACAGATCCAGTCAGGAAAGGAGCAAAGTACACAGTGCACAACAAGATTAAACTAAATATTTTATGACAATTAAATATTGGATATCATGTTGAGAAACAGCATTAGCAGAACATTATTATCTCAGAGTTAGCTGTAAACAGGAATATGAGAAACAGAAATAAATGAAACAGGAAATGAAACTACAACAGCCAGCAAGGAATATGACATGACCAGAACTATCTGTGTGAACTTGTGTTTGTTTTTAGAATACTTAGTTGGCATGTAGGGATTTATAAGGCTAATCCGGCCGTCATAAACGGCTATTAGATATTATAATCGAGATCCGGCTGATGGACAGTCGTGTACCAACAGCTATTAGACAATCCAGGGGAAAGGGTAAACTACATGCCTCCTTAGTATTCTCCCACCCGACACGAAAACAAGACATGAACTCCAGTATTCAAGACATGAAAATCCAGTGTTCTAACACTACATGTAATCATCCAATGATGCTAGTAGAGCAAGGAATTAATTATCACAATATAAAGAATAAACTTGAAGTGCAGGTACTTGCCTGTTGTTTGGATCCGATTAATTGTTCTAGGGGAAGTTTCCAGAGATGAGTCCAAAAGCTGAAATAGACATTACCATCATGCTCATAAGGTGTCAAATAGCTAGAAACGCCTGTCCTTGGGTCCAATTTGGAGACAAGGGCAAAAACGACAGTTTCGGGTCAAAACAGGGTCCGCCGGTGGGCCCGCTTTGCACCGAAAAACGTGTCCGGGTCAATGGTCTCCAAATTCACCAAACTTAGTGTCAACAGGTCAGGAACGCTGATACGAACCCAACGGAACTTCCAGATTTGGATTCCGATGAGCCGAACACAAAATCGTCCGTCGAGCGGGGCATGTGGGGCCCACGACACGCGATTTCGTCAACGTTCTCAGAATCGAACCAAACTTGACCCACAGGACCAACGTATCGCTATGAGTCCGATGGCGCAAGTTTCGTCTCGATCTGACGAGTGTACACGAAGTTAGGGCAAATTGTAGAAAGGGCAGATACGGGACGATGTTCGCGGATACGCGTTGATTCTGGTGTGCACGCACACCCGAATCAGCTTCCACGAAATCTCACACATCCGTATCGATGATGCGTACGTATCTGTGAAGACCGCACGCGACCAAGTCGTCCCGTTTGGCGGGGCGGACTCAGTTCCGGGGTAAAACAGGGTCTAGTTTTTTCCTGTTTTTGGATCGCGGTGTGCGATCACCAAAGGACGCGATGCCCCGAACAGTTTGTCCGGACACCGAGAGGGTCATACAGGCTTCACAACGCAATTTGCGGAATTAAAAACAGAGCTACGAGGCAAAAGTTACACGTACCTGAAGGGGACCTGAAAATCGAGTCTGGATCGTGTCCGACACGTGTCCGACACGTATCCAATGAATTGGGAAAAATTAGGGTTTAGGGTTCAGGGGAAATCCGGCGAGGGGAGCGGCGGTCCGGCCGGAGCTGAGGGCGGCGCCGCTGCGGGGGAGGCCGGCCGGGGGCTGGCGGCTGCGTCGTCTGCCGGCGGAGGCGCTGGCGGCTCGTCGGCTGCCGGCGGAGCTGCTGGGAAGAAGAGAAGGAGCAGGGGAGAAGGGGACGGCGGCTCACGGCGGTGGCGAGGGCTGGAGGGAAGGAGGACGGCGGGGCGAGTTCGTCCGACGGCGAGGCGGAGCTGGGGTGGTCGACGGTGGCCGGGGAAGAAAGGGGGAGGGATTTATAGGGCTGGGAGGCGGTGGCGTGGGCCGAGGGAGGCGGCGGCCAGCGCGGGGGCGGGGGCGCGTGGCCGCGGGCTGCGCGGAGGTGGGCGGCGGGTCCGGCGGAAGCGCGGGGAGCCGGTGGACGCGGGGGGGGGCCGGAGCGGGTCACGCGGGGGGGCTGGGTCACGGGTTTGGGTTCGGGTCGGGTTCGGGCGGACCCGACCCGACCCGTTAGGGTTTGGGCTGGGCTGCGGCCCAACGGGCCAGGGCGGGCTGGGCTGGAATTAAAAAAAAATAAAATAAAATAATAATACTAATAATAATAATAATAATAAATAATATTAATAAATCAGTTAATTAAATAAATAATTAATAAATACTTTTTAGGTGTTTTAAAAATAGGTCCGGGGTCCAATAAATTCCAGAAAAATTACCCTAAGTCCAGTTTTTCATTTTACACCCAAAAATATTATTTTCATAATATTTTAATATTGTTTATTATCAATTAAAAATCATGTAATAATTCAAAACCCTGATTTTAATTTCAGAAAATTCCCAGAAAATTCCAGAAAATTGTGAAAAATCCTAATTTTAATATTTTTGAAAAAAACAGGGGCTTACACCCCCGCACTGCTACCAGGACCGGGAGACATCATCCGGGAGTTGTGGAGAATTAACCATCCCATCAAATACAGGTATGGTAGTTCCACCCGGGGAAAACTCTCACGCCGAGCTTCGTCGACGAGCAGTCCGTCAGCCATGGCTCTCAGGCCAGCCTGTATACGGCACACCATGGCAGAAAGCAAGCCCAGCCTTGCCCCGAATACCAGACGGACGGCGGGCCACAAGATGGTCCGATGAATGCGATCCGCGGACGCGGTGCCAGGCACCACTACTCGACGCAGCCATAGGGAGAGAAAGCCAGCCAGCTTGGCTTCCTCAGACAAAGGCCTGCGGCAGCGCCTCAGGTAGCTATAGGCCTTAGTGCCTTCAGGGTACTTTCCTACCCCGTCAGCGAGGAAATGATCTGTTGCTTTAGCCTCCTCCATAAGATCCACAACGACCTCAGCACTGAGCACGCCCAAGCAGTTCACGGGCTCGTGCTTGTCCCCCGAAACCTTCACCGACTTGACGGCCCTGGCCCGGTGGAAGAAGAGGTAGGACATCCACTTAGTGGTGTGAGCCAAGTCAGAGGGCTCATTATAAAAAGCAGTGCACGCGAGGTAGTGGCACATCAGCTCCTGATACACCTCCACCACCCGAGGATCCGAGTCCTCCAACTCCCGGTTGGTAGGAACATACTCTTCATACGGGGTATCCCCCATCGGCAGTCTCGATATCGCTGCCATTTCGTGGAGGGCCAACCCTAACTCCCCCAGTGGAGTGGCGAAGGTCCCGGTGAGCGAAATGTATCGCTCCATCAGCTCCAGAAAGAGGTTAGGGTTGGGAGGCAACCCAACACTCGTCACGCTCACGGCGGCATTCAGTCCGATGACTTCCAACTCTCTCCGAAAATGCTTCAAAGCCCAGTCAACTAGGCAGGACCATCAGAGATTTGTTGGGGTAATCCACCCGTTGCACTGAGGATTCTCCTTGGGGTATACCCCCCCTCGCACCATGAAGTCATTACAGAAAGTCGGCAATTGCACCGGCTGGATCATTGAACTGTCTTCACTCGGGACGCTGCCCGGGCACAGTCCCCTGAACAACGTCACAACGCCAGTGGGGCGGCTGACAAACGACCCCCGGTCGGCTCCTTTCAGGTGAAAGATCTTCCCCGATTTCCCGTGAAGATCAGGAGTCAGCGTCCACGACATCCTCCTGCGATGTGTGGCATGGAAGAAAGCCGAGATGGGATAATCTCTCGACATCGTGGGCAAATACAAGACCACGCTCTCGGCAGGGAAAATCCAGGGTTCTCTCTTGGGCTTCGTCTGGGACTGCTTGTCTATCATATCCCCAAAGAGAAAGGCCGGCTTGATGTACTGCTCCCCATCTACGTACGTTAGGGGCTCTCCGTTGATCATGCTCAGCAGCATTCGCTCGCCCTGAGCCGATATCAAGATTCTCCTCCCTTTGGGATACTGGGGTCCGGAGATAGGAAATATCACATGCGACAGATCCTCCAAGTAGTTCGAGTACAGCATCCCAGCAGCGGATCCCATCACCTCGGCCAGCGAAGACTCCTGCAAGTCGACTGCAAAAACGCAAGGAAAACATGTCATTATGAACCTTGCAACATAAGGGCCAAGAAGCGACAGTCGGGGCTTTACGCCAAGACTGTACAAAATTTGGTCCTCCTACGCCAGGAGTCATATCCCAAAAGCGTAATTGGCGGTATACCGTCCGTGCTTTACGCCAGACTGCCAAAAATCTAGTTATTACGCTGGAGGTCCCATCCAAAGCGTAAAACTAAAATTTTATAGTATACACCAAAGCCTTCGGCAGCCAGAGCTTTTACGCTCATAACTACGAAGACATGGAGTTTTTACTCTGACACATTAAAAATGTGGACGTAAAAGATGAAAATGTCTCCGTGCGTCATCTTCCTCAAAGAGGCTATCAGCACAGAAGACGACCTGGCGCGGTCACGTTCAACGTGTGCGAAGGATTTTTCATAGTTCTTTGTCATTCCCAAATGGCTATACCTCTAAGGCCGGGTGCGCTACTCATCGGCAGAATGCTTCGCTCAGAGGGAAGTTCACCTCGCCCAACCGAAGACTCCCTCGTCGGGGCAGAAGGACGAGAAGAAGAGCCTATGCTCTTTCCCTTGGTGGAGAGGGTTTGTTTCGGCGCCATTTCTGGAAGCTTGGAGTGCTCGGAGAAAGAACGAGGGGAAAAAAAAACTTAAAATCAAAAGCTCTCTCTCACAGAAGACGGATAAAAAGTTTCTCTCTCCAAAGCTCGGGATATATATAGAGTTCGGATCGACTCCTCGAATCCTCAGGCGGCTCCTCGAACCCCCCAACCAAATCTCACAAATTAATATTTGGTTATGATTGGGTGCTACGACAGCCCACTACTCTCGAAAGACGGACAGTCAGCAGATTCGAAGAGTTTTTCGCGCAAAAGTAGATCAGCGGTTCCTATGCTAAGGGGCTTTTCTACGCTCGACGGCAACAGATCTACGGTTTTACGCTCGCAAGCTACAAGTCTATGGTTTTACGCCCGGATGCCTTTGTGCTTGGTAGCTTTTATGCTCGAGAGGCCATAAACCTACGACTTTTTACGCTCAGCAGGTACCAAATCAATGATCTCACGCTCGGTGGCGCTTAGTTTACGCTCGGAGGCAACAGATCCGCAACCTCTACGCTCGAAAGATTTCTTTCATTCACAGGCTACAAATCTACAGTTCTACGCTAAGGAGCTTTCTACGCTCGACAGCAACAGATCTACGGTTCTATGCTCGCAAGCTATCAGTCTATGGTTTTATGCCCGGATGCCTTTGTGCTCGGTAGCTTTTACGCTCGAGAGGCTACAAACCTACGACTTCACGCTTAGCAGCTCCAAATCGATGATCTCACGCTCGGTGGCTTTCTACGCTCAATAGGCCTACGAACTCAAGATTTTCAGCTCATCTACGCTACGGATATCTGACTTTCCGCATATCCGAACTCAAGACGATCAATTACATGAGTTCATACAGAAGATACTCCCTCTTATTCTCAACATATCCCAAGAAACCGAAGCATACAAGAGTTCAAACATTGAAAAATTACTCTTCTCGGGTCAATTGGAGGTTCATCCAGACTCTAGTCTGAATATCTCGTCTATCAAGATAGCAACTCAGTTAGACAGCCATTTCTTGACCCTGTTCCAAAGGATTTTTTGGAAAGTCATTCTTGAAGACGAAGTCTGAACAAAAATTCTGTTTATCAGAAGTTTAGAGCTCTATGCGGTTCCTCAGTCCTAGCAACAGGACAGTTCTAAAATATTCAAAATGCTCTACAGCGTTCTATGGACTATTCGCTATGCGTAAAGGACAGGACCTAGCACTCTTTCTACAGAGTCGGCGTAAAGATTCAGACGTGTCAAAGCTACACATATTCAGACTTCACAGCAACGTATGGCAAGATGATCATATGAAGAAGCAAGACGATTTTATTAAAAGATCAAAGTCATGATTACATATGAGGGAAATCCAATCTACAAGGGTTTTCTTTTCATTTTTCATGATTACAACTGAGGGAAACTCCGTCTACAAAGGAGATACCCCCTCGTCGTCTGAAGATCGCCCAGAAGCTGTTCTGACAGGTTCTCGCATGGGTGGAGATCTTCCTCTTATTCGAAGACAGTTCATCGACTACCACAGTCATGAATAAGAAGATCCTCCATACGCCATGGTCGATCCAGTTGAGGCTTCTTTAGCCCAACTCGATCGAGGACGACAGATTACGGTTTATCTAATCTCATCAGCGGGGGTCTCAGGAGAAGAGATACAGCTTGCAAGCAGTATGGTAAAATACTATTCTTCGCCTCTCCCGAAGAACCACCATACAAAGTTGCTGATTATCCCGAGCAAGGGAGGCTAAGATATCCTTCCATGATCCATCGTTGCAGTGGACACTTGCTCGAAGATGCCGTCTTTTTCGGCTCCTTACACGCTGGAAGAACATGATCTCCTTCTTCCTCAAATCGACCCGGCGAACTCCGGCGATCATCTCTGCTTGGTGATGAAAATGTGGGGAGAACAGGCTAACTCCCCCAGCCTTTTATAGGCAAAAAGGGGTCACACCGGTCCCCAATAAATCTGCCATAAAGTCAGCATCGACCGTTTCAACACTCCATTCAGAAACGTTTTGAGTCACGAGGTACGGTTCATGCTTCATTCAAAGCGTTCCAACTTTCGAGGAATTTGAAAGCTTTGAAGGGGGTCTTGTAGAAGCATGAAAAATACACCGGATGACTATACGCGGCGTATCAGTACAGAGCAGCGTAAGCAGAGGCCTTCAGAACCATCAAGCGTGCAACAGAGCCCTTTTCCGCTAGAACAGAGCTTGAAACATAAAAAACTCAAAGGACCATCCGCGTAAGACAGTACGTCCAAGCCGCTTCAGCGTAAACAGGGTGCTTCTTCGCCTCCAGGGCGTTAAACTCATCCCCTTTTCATACGCAGCATGGAGGTGTACAAGAGACGCTTCGTATTCTCCGAAGTGAACCTGTCAGATCCTGCAATGAACCTGTCAAAGCCTGCAAAGAACCTGACATCTGGACTTCTGGCAAAGGGATACGGCTCAACTACCCAAGCGACGGCTATAATGATGGCACTGCACTGCCACCCAGGCTGTCAAATACCGCCATCCCCTTCGCATAAACTGCTTTTTTAAAGCACGAGGGGATACGCTGCCTTGTTTTACATAGGCAAAACGTGAGCTGTTTACGTTCTGCAGTAGACAAACAGCCTGCTACGCCAAAACCTGCACTCCGTACGAGGTTCGAGGCACGTCTCTTCGCCTAATGCACAATGCGGTGACAGTTTCTCGAGGCACGTCTCTGCGACTGATGCGCGGAAAGAGTTGCAGGCCGTCAAAGAATACGCCTTCATATTTAATGCACGGGATGATGGCAAATCTCGGCATTTAATGCGAGAGATTTGATTATATCTTCAAAAGCCGTAATTCCGGCTAAGACGTCCACGTCAGCACTGTGGCACGGTACGCAGCGGCTTCTACGCCCATCCAGCGATTGTGCCCCTTCGGTTTCTACGCCTGCTCGGCCCCTGTGCCCCTTCGGCTTCTACGCCTGTTCGGCCCTTGTGCCCCTTCGGCTTCTATGCCTGTTCGGCCCCTGTGCCCCTTCGGCTTCTAAGCCTGTTCGGCCCCTGTGCCCCATCGGCTTCTATGCCTGTTCGCCTCTGCGACCACTCGGCTTCTATGCCTGTTCGGCCTCTACGACCACTCGACTTCTACGCCTGTTCGGCTTCTATGCCTGTTCGGCTCCTATGCCGGTTTGATAACTATTTGGCTTCTATGCCATGGTGACAGACATTTGGCTTCTATGCCAACCTCTTCTACACGATGGATACCTACCTACGTGGCTTTTACGCCATGATCTTCGTAGCAATAGTACGCGTTATGTCCCTTAGTTGGACCCGCGTCACACGCTCATTCAAAAGATCATCTATACGCAGGCATTGGTTACTTTAATCATTGTGTAAAAGGGTGCTGTACTTTTCACTCCTCGGTTGTTACACCGACGGAGTGGTCACTGTCACTAAAACTCTATAAATAGAGACCTCTATCAATGAGGAACAAGGTTGGGAAAATTGGTCAAGAAAGCCAATATCAGATCCGAGGTCGAAAAACTGAAAACTTGAAGATCGAACCAGGTCAACAAGAATCGGAAGATCGAACCCGAGAGAGAGAGAGAGAGAGAGAGAGAGAGAGAGAGCACCCGGAGCTCAGGCGAAGAGTAGGGATCGACGACTTTGGCATCGTGCATCCACCCTCTCCTGTAACCTTCGAAGCTGCTTCCTGTCTTCTACGGCACTTCTTCAACATCGTGTGGTCCAAGGACTAAAGTGATCGACTGCAGATCAGACACCTATAGCAATATCTATCCAGATTAAATAAATTGTACTCCCATATCCTCGCATAGGATCAAATTATACAAGTTTGTTTGTAAACAAAAGAAGGCGGGTTCTGTGTAAATCCCATACTGAATACATCTTCATTCTTTAGTTTAATACCACAAACAACTATGAATGATGTTACTTTTATTATAGCTTTCTCTTCTAGTTTTATTTTCTTCCGTCGAGTGGTTAGGGTGCTAAGTTCTGCTCGGGTGAATGTCTGTAACCCTGATCTTTATTTGGTTTAAGGGTTGTGGTCCCGATCCAGAGTAGTTCTATGCTCTCTTGCCGCTCGTCGCCTTACTTTCATTTTTTTGCACTTGTTATCAGTTCTTCCTATATTATTTTTGAGACAAGTATATTAGTACCGTATAAGTCTCGATCATCATTTATTTCTTTTATATCTCTTTCTTCTTATGTTGTGATGTGTTTGGTCTATCACCTCGAGCTCCTTTGTGGTACTTGTTGCTTGAGGTTCTGACCCCAATGGCTTTGCATAACAATATTACCCCGAAGAGAACCAGGATCCATCGCACTTCCAACAAGATTGCTCACACTCGTAGGACTACGTCCAAAGCTCGCAAGTGGGTTTCCTTCTTCCACCCCTCGTCTTGATTACTTAATTTTGTGGTATTTAGAAAGGGGCAGAGTTAGCTCCTTATATTTTTGAGACTACGATCAATATGATGTATATATTTAACCATGGCTGGTATATTTGATCAAGTATTATTATACTTTGCTAGTGCAGCATTTAGTATTCACTATCTTCATGATCATATGTGACATATAATTTGTGATGTCTCTTTACTTTCATGTATGATATACTCTTGAAATTATTGTTGTTGGATTGAGATAATAGAATTTGTCGGCCTTAGGACTGATGTCATAGCATGATAGAGTTCACACATTTGTCTTTTAGACAACCTTAACACATTGTGGCTTACTTCGATATTCTTCAAGGTACGGTTGGCCATGTCAGTCCTCGTATTTACCTAGTATTCTGGGAGGGGGACGTGATAAGGTTTTTTTAGTGGCCCATGCAGGTCTATTTTTTTGACTTGTGGAGGGGACTCATCTTGTTAGAATCTCAATCCTATATAATCTTCGATTGTACTCCACTTACAACATGCACCTCTCACTTTCCTTGAACTTCAAACTTGATTGACATGATTGTTCTATTTTTGTCCCATTGCTGATATCCTTGTGTCCTTATCCTTCAGGGACACTCTACTTGCTCCTCCTTCTGAGGGTTTCGTTGTACTAATAATTCTAGCAGATACATTAGTAGGCCAGCTTCCGCCACTAAACTAAGGGAAAATATCAGTAGCTCTTCATCAGCCAGCTCCACAAGTCACGTATGCCCGACTACTATAATCAGTTCCACTAGTCTTACCGGAACAACCAGTTTAGCCTGCTCTGCCATTTATACTAGCTCAGCCAGTTCAGCCAACCCAGACAATACCACCAGTTCTTCTAACACAACCAGGGAAGGCAGGCTCGCCAGCCGTATTAGAGATTATCCAAACAATGATGATGGTACATCATCATCAACAACAACAAATCCAGCTTTAGCAATAAGTGATCCAACTCTGCCAGTAGTTTCAGCAAGGACAAGAACATACCAACACTACTTTGCCAGGGAGTTAGAGTAGCACTCGACAACAGTGGACGTTATACTCATAACTCGGCAACCAATGTTAGTCGCATGCGCCCAACCAAGTTCCTCGACAGGGAAGATACAATTTCATCAGATTATTGGATCCAGGACTTTGAGGCCATCCTTGATGCAACCAAGATACCAGATGATGAGAAGGTACCAGTCTTAAAGTAATAACTATCATATTTGCCCGAGATTGATGAAAAGCATAAGAAATGGCACTTTCGAAACCCATTGACTGGCAGACATTCTATGAGCGCTTCCAGGAGAAGTATTTTTACACAACCGCCAAGTTTTAGCTCCAACAACAGTTCATCAACCTCCGTCAGAACACAAGATCGGTCGACCAGTATGCGGCCGAGTTTTGTCAACTTAGCCGATTTGCTCCCCATATGGTAGCTTCCAAGGAAGACCGAGACAAGATATTTGAGCAAGGGTTACATCTTGAGCTTCAGTAGTTTATGGTAGGTCATAATTATTTCACATATAATATGGTACTCAGGGTAGCTAGGTCCCAAGAACTTGTCGGCCAAAGATTAGTAGCACGGGCTAGAGGCCAAAAGAGGTCACACTTATCCATGAGAGGTATCAGTATTCAGTCATCACCTCCAGCACCAGTAGTCAGAACACCTCGCCCGCCAGCACCTCCAACCTCTACAGTAACCTCAGTGCAATATACCAGACAGTCTGTATCAGCAGGATGCAGGCACAGCGGCAGGCCATGGCACACCATGGATCAGTGTAGTAGGGCCAATGGCCAGTTTCTCAGATGTGGGGTATCCAACCACATGATTGGTTCATGTTCAATCTTGTACCTAGGGATTTCTTCAGTCCGACAGTTATCAGCTCTGCCTCAGACAACGATTGAAGGCCCACGAGGACCAGTGTTAGCAGTTCGACCTCTAGCTCAGCCTCCTCTCCTAATGCAGACCCAGAAGTTCTAGCAGCAACGTCCAACGTAGTATGCGCAAGTCCAGCAAGCCCAACCAGTAAGACAGAACCAGCAGCAAGTTAGAGCTGTAACCTCTGGACGATGGCTCGATGAAACATTTGGCAACCTAGAGAAGTTGTTAGTCTAATGCGCTATAATTGTGGGTGAGATTTTTGAGCTCTCTTTAGCTTGTCTTATTCTTGGGTTCCTGTCGAACGATCTCGTGTTTTGACTTGTTCGAAATACGATAGTCGTTTTGATCCTTTCGTTGAGCAAATATGGGTTTTGCCTCACTCTTCTGCCTTTGTATCTCGTGGTACGTTATGTCTATCATGTATCCCGACTGCGAAGATATGTCCTGGATTAGAGTCATGTCCTCGATATAGTCATTGGTACCGACTTACCTCCAAGCTTGGCTCTTGTCTATTTGTGTGAGACAACATAGGCAAGCGAGGATGAGTTCCTATTCGACTGACTCAGGAGTATATGTATCCATATGCCTATATTTTTTGTGTATTGCTTTTGTACATTTATTTATTAGTTACTTCTGCAGCTATCTTTTTTATTTTAGTTATTTGCTTAGTATAATCCTTTGATTAGTGACTTATGATTTCCTGAGCTTTCTCGTGTGTTCCAGCTCGACTAGCCTTAGTAAAATTTTGAGGAAGAAATTTTCTACGGAGGGTAGAGATGTCACACCCGATTCCAGATTTGGTATTTCTTGAATTTCTAGAATTTAATTTTTTTTTATAATATATTTCTACTGTAGTTCTCATGTTGGTTCCTGTCATTTTTATTTATTGTTATTTTTGTTGTTGTTGAGAGGGACTACCCGAGGCCAGTAGAATATCCATTAGAATTTCCATAGACCTGATTTAGGAGTCGCATGTAGAATGGACACCTAGTTTGGTTTATTTTACTAAACCTATGACTAAACTATTTTTCTCTCCTCTTAGTATATGTATGAGCTTTTCTCACTCTCCTCTCTTTCTTCTTCTTCTTCTTCTTCTTCTTCTTCTTCTTCATTTTCATTTTCTTATTCCTTCTTCCTTTCTCCCTTACCCCCGTGCCCCCCGCTAGCCGAACCCTAGCACCGGACCTAGCTATGAAGATGTCGTTGGATTCTTAGGCAATTATATCTTGCTCAATGGTGAAGTCATAAATTTTTGGATTATATATATATATATATTATTTTTAAAATATATTTGATAAAAAAATTTCTCCTTAAGTTGCTGATCATATTTAGTTCTTAGAATTTTGGATTTTGATGTATAGATTTTTGTAGATCTGAGTTTTAAGTTTAGGGTTTTTTATGGGTTTTATGGGGTTTCCTTGATTTTGATCTATGAAAACTTAGTATTTTCAAAAACTAGTTATTTCTTATGTTAGAGCATTCTATTTCGTGCAATTTGGCTTTTGTTTTACTTGATTTGGAGTTAAAATAAAGTTTTTATGTAGAAAACAAAATTTTGGTTTTTGGAGCTTTCGACCATGGGTGAACCTACTGTTGGAGAAGGCAAAGTCTTCATGCGACCATCGATCTATACGATAGAGAGCGCTATGCGGCCCGAGTGGGTTATGCGGCCAGAACTCCTTGCCGTATATTGACAACATGCTTCCATCTTGTTAGATGCATGACTGTACATTACACACAGTGTTCTGGAACTAATCCTTGAACTGCTTGTGTTTTCACTCGCTAAATGAATAAAAAATTCGCTAAGTCCAAGAGGGGCATCTATGCGGCAATTTGAGCATGCGACAAGCGAACTTATGCGACATTGGTACTATTCGCCTCTCCTCTTTTTTTCGCATAACTTTGCTTCACCCTTGCACATCTTTTTATAATTCTTGTCTTTTCTCCCTAACACACTTTTTGGTCTGTCACATCCATTAGTTTATGTCACTTCACTGACACTCCATTTATTGACCCATTCACTTAGCACTTGTTTTAAGGAGTAGACTTTAACCCTGAGCATGCGGCAAGTGAGTCAATGCGGCAATTGGGTGCATACGGCCAGTGAGTCATACGGCAATTGGGTGCATGCGGCCAGTGAGCGCATACGGTAAGTGAGTACATGCGACCAATGTGTGCATACGGCAAGTGAGTCCATGCGGCCAGTGGGCGCATGCAGTCAGGATTTCTTGTGTGCATTTTGTATTCTCTTTAATTATGTTCATTTAGTAATTTCTTTTAGTGATTATTGTTGTATGCTTCCATATGTCGATATAATTTTATATTACTAGACAAGTTTTGCATGTAAGTTCATGAGACAAGTTTATGTACAAGTTCACAATCCTCACGACACCGTGGAAATGTTTTTATATGAAAATCTATTATATTTGGCATTTGGCAATCGAGTGTGAGTATTATCCAATGTATCACGTGTCGCGAATTCGTTAACTCGTGAAAAGTTCGTACTCGTGATTTGTCATTCTAGGGACTTCTCAAGTGTCTACGACTCGAGAACTTGAAATAATTTAGTAATAATTAAACAAGATAAGATTTACCTAGATTATTGGGAGAAAAAAATATTTTCCTACCGGCTATCCCGACCTCTAAGGGCCCCATGCAGCATGGAACAACCATGGTAGGCAAGGGCTCCATGACTGACCAAGTTTACGCATGCTACGACACTTACAAGACAAGTTTATATACAATTTTATGTTATAAGACAAGTTTATAAAGCAGGTTTATGATCACAAGTTTAAGTTTATGCTTATAAGTTCAATTTCTGTTTATGACAAGTAACAAGTTATGTTATTGTATATATGGTTGAATGTGCATTCAAGTTTACTAGACAAGCGTACCCTTGGTCATCTGGGTTAACTGTAGTATCGGTACTAGTAATATACTTAAAACATGTAATTAATAATTAATGTCCGTGACAACCCTAGCTAGTTAATCGTATCAAGCCGTAGAGCAGTTTGGCCGTACGATGAATGATGTTACTTTCATTATAGCTCGCTCTTCTAATTTTATTTTCTTTCGGCGCATAGTTAGGGTGCTAAGTTCTGCTCGGGTAAAGGTCTGTAACCCCAGTCTTTGTTTGGTTTAAGGGTTGTGGTCCCAATCCATAGTAGTTCCTATGCTCTCTTGCCGCTCGTCATCTTACTTTCATTTTTTTGCACTTGTTATCAGTTCTTCTGTATTATTCTTGAGACAAGTACATTGGTACCGTACAAGTCTCGATCAACATTTATTTCTTGTATGTCTTTTTCTGCTTATGTTGTGATGTGTTTGGTCTGTCATCTCAAGCTCCTTATGGTAGTTGTTGCTTGGGGTTCTAACCCTAATGGCTTTGCATGGCTATGTTACCCCGAAGAGAACCAGGATCCACCGTACTTCCAGCAAGATTGCTCGCACTCGTAGGACTGCGTCCAAAGCTCGGGAGTGGGTTTCCTTCTTCCACCCCTCGTCTTGATTACTTAATTTTGTGGTGTTTAGAAAAGGGCAGAGTTAGCTCCTTATATTTTTGAGATACAATCAACATGTATATATTAGACCATGGCTAGTTTATTTGATCAAGTATTATTATACTCTGCTAGTGCAATATTTTGTATTCACTAGCTTTATGATCATATGTGATATGTAATTTGTGATGCCTCTTTACTTTAATGTATGATATACTCTTGCAATTATTGTTGTTTGATTGAGATAATAGGATTTGTCGGCCTTAGGATTGACGTCATAGCATGCTAGAGTTCATCCATTTGTCTTCTAGACAACCTTAACACATTGCGGCTTACTTCGGTATTCTGTAAGGTGTGGTTGGCCATGTCAATCATTGTATTTATCCTGTATTATGGGAGCGGGGCATGACAAGGTCTGAGCGAGGGGATCGAAGCTCCAATTAACTTTAATGGCAATGAAGTGCGCTGACTTTGTTAACCAGTCGATGATAACCCATATTACGTAGTTTCTCCGTTGCGTCTTTGGCAAGCCAACAATGTAGTCTATGATTATGTGCTCCCATTATTATTCCAGAATAAGAAGATTATGCATCTCCCCATCCGGTCTCTGATGTTATACTTTCACCCTTTGACAGGTTATGCAATAATCAATATTATCTAGCCGCGGCTAACGTCACTGTCCAACTACCAGATCCGTACAAAAAAATAATTACATATATCACGTAGCAAGTGTATATGGCACGACGACTCACTAAATATCAAGTAGCACTCTTGGTTAGATCAAGTGTATCAATAAAGATACAATAGTCAGGGCATGAACGAGTTATAGTATCAAGGTTGTGGTCAAGTTATCAAGTAGCAATGTATTCAGGATAGGACAAGCAATGATGGTCACAATAATTTATCACTTTATTATATCGATAGATAAAATAAAAGTAGTGCGAGAACCCCTCGAGATCAGATCCACAATCCTTAAACCAAACAAGGACCATGATTGCAGACCCTCCCTCGAGTTTAACTATGCCCCTTATTCTGTCCAACGTATAATAAGGTGATCCAGGAAAAGTAGCCCAATCAGCAAGTAAATACATGTAGGGCCATATCTACAGGCTCATGCCAGGTACTTAGTCAATTAGCACATAGTTATAGCTGGGTCATACAAGTCATTTCTAATTTAACACATAGTATCACAATCGTTCAATCAATATCCATATTAAACCAATCAAGTGTCCAAAGTGTGTAAGAAATAATAGGTGCATAGGAGCAAGGGTGCATAGCAAGGTGCCGCATAACGTCAAGGCCGTATAAGTTTTAGGCCGCATAGGGTCAATGCGACATGAGTTCAAGGTCGCATAGGGTCAAGGTCGCATAAACAGAGCCAAAACCACTCTTCATGTGATGTGACAACCATAAATGCAAGTCACGTCAAGTCAAAAAAGTGACTGATGTGACATATGATAAAAGTATGTCAGAAGAAAGGACAAATTATGAAAAGTCGTGCCAAGTCAGTTAGAAGTTATACGTCCAGAAAGAGGGACAAATATCTCCTGGACGCATAGACAAGGAGGCCACATACTCCTCTTGACCGCATACACACTTGGCCGCATAAAATCTTTTTTGTCTTAGTAAAATTTTATTCGTTCAAGTTCATGCATTTGGCCAAGGACCGCATGTGCAAATTCAGTTATGCGTCCAACAAGGTTGGCCGTATGCTCACTCGAGACGAGAAGTCCAGGCTGCATAGCACTTCATGACGCATAGAACTTCGTCGTCTCTACCAAACAGCTGCTTTTCGGCCATGGCCAAAAGCTCAAAAATGATATTTTTTTCTTCCATAGAAACCTCAAATGATGTCCAAATCCAGCAAAGTAAAGTTCTAAACTACTTAAAATCAAGTGCTCATCAACATAGAGCAAATAGTTTTCAAAAATATTAGGTTTTAAAAGATCAAAACCCAAGAACATTAAAGAACACATAAAAAATCCTAAAATTTAAAACTTAGATCTACACTAATCCATCCACAAAATCCAAAAAAATTAAGTTCTAAATACATGAAAAATCATATAAGGAACATAATAGAACAAAAATATAAAGAGTTTTTTCTATTTCTTCAAGATGTACTTGCCTATGGAGGGGGAGAAGGAAACCTAAGATAGAGAATGGAAGAGAAAAAAATGAAAGGAGAGAGAGTGAAGTTGGGTTATATATTAAGGATTTGAGGTTTGGATCATGGGTTCAACTCCTGATAAAACAAACCAAATAAATAAACCAAGAGCCAAGTAAACCAAATAATGGGTCTAGTCTCTCTACAACATATAACTACGCTACAAGAAAATAATTATGCTCCAAATACGTATATTGGGGATGAGGAGTGACATCTCTACCTACCTCATAAAATTTTTGCCCTAGGAATTCTAACTCCAGGCTAGCTAGAATCGTCAAAGCAAGCAATAACTATCTACAAGCAATCTATGCATACAAATAAGTAAGTATTGTCACTACCCAATTCTAGAAAATATAATAATTTTTTTATTTTTATTTGGTA